>JALIGW010000002.1:87064292-87551792 GCA_023053685.1 Diadophis punctatus similis
GTTGATCTCAACTGTACATTGACATCAATCAGACTGTGCCCATGGTCCGAGAAACCAAGTGGCTTAACAGACCCATCATTTTAATGTTTCCAGTTGCAATGTAGATTTTGTATAGGTTTTTTTCCCTCCCCCCTCCCAAAAAAAGCTCATTTGGGTGATGGTTTTAGCTAAAGTAATATTTTGAAGTAATGCAAGCCATATGGATTTGTAACTTCCATCGGTAAAAATAGCCAGGATGGGACATGTGGTCAAAAAGGGAGGGGGAGGGGGGGAAGAATCACAGTTGGGTTTGTTTGTTTTTTTGTTTTTAAGAAAAGGGCTTTAAGAAATTTGGAGCTTGGAAAAAATAAAATTAGATAGAAGTTACATCTTGCTATTACAAAGAGGCATTTTGGAGACAGTCAAACATGAGGCAGGAAATTCAGTACCTAACTGCATTTTTTCCATCATAAATTTGAGTGATCAGATAGCATCATGCAGGTTCTAAAGACTGCTCCAACAAGCTTCATTCGGACCACTGATCACAATCGTGTGAATTGAATAAGTGCTCAAGTGCTTTACAGAATTCACTGTTTTTACTTCTTACTACTTTACAGGCAATGAATCCGGGTTAGATGCGATTTACACTTAGATCAGCGGCAGGTTACTCCCTTACTGGTGCCGGTGCGCTGCACGCGCATATCCACACTTTGGGGGGGCGCTATGTGTGCGTGCCCCCTCGTGCAATTTTGCTTCCACGCATGCACGGAAGCAAAATCGCGCCGAAATCTTGCAAAAGGACGCGCACGTGTGCGAGATTTTGGCGCGATTTTGCTTCCGCGCATGCGCAGAAGCAAAATCTCACCCAAATATCTCTCGTGCACACGTCCCCTCGCGAGATTTCAGCGCAATTTTGCTTCCGCGCATGCGCAGAATAAAATCGGCCAAAAATTCACGGGAAAAAATGGTGACATGTGTGATGGATCGGCAGAGAGGGCTCCGGAGCAGTTGTGCAATAGGCCGCTCCCTACCGGAGCTGCGCACTGGGCAGCTCCGGCAGGAACCCACCTCTGACTTAGATGCTATTCACACTTTCAGATTTGGAGCTCTGCTGTTCATTAAAGCAGCCTTTTTTCAGATTTCTGCACAAACCTGAAAAAAATAAGATATATTGCTATAAGTAATGAGTTTTATCATGGTCCTGTTGGATCCCAGGTCCGAGGAGGAGGAGGAGGATATAGAGCCAGGGCTGACAGAGCAGGAGGGCACAGTCCAGGGGTGGGTTCTAACTTACCTCGCTGCCGGTTCTCTTCCTCCCGCACCACGTGGCTGTACCTGATGGGAGCATGCACGCTTTGTGAGCGCGTACATGTGCAGTGCCAAAAAAAAAACCTGAAAAAAAGATGCACAGTGCTGGAAACTCAGCTTCTGCGCATGCTCAGAAGAAAAAAAATGAAAAAATTCCCCCCAAAAAAAATTCCAAAAAAAGATGGTGGCGCCCAGAGACCGGAACCGACTGAACCGGTTCCGTGACATCATTGTGACATCACCAGCGGGTCGCTACTGTTTTGGGTGAATAGGTCTGAACCGGGAGGAACCCACCTCTGGCACAGTCCCTATGGCCCATGAGGAACGACCTGGGGATGAGGACGAAGCAGTCCTGGGTCCCTTGTGCTTCAGAAGAGTAGGCAGGGAGGAAGAGAGGGGGAAGGCTGATCAAGGAAGGGGGGAAGAGATGTAAAGTGCCGGCAGCGGAGCAGAGGAGGGGCGGAGCTCCGCAGACAAGCAAATGCTTCCCCCACCTGATCCCCGAGTGTGGAGAATGGAAAGGAGGCAGAGTCAGCGCAGGGTGACCAGACTACTTGGGAGGAGGGTGCACCATCCCTCCTCCCAAGGAACATCTGAAGAATAGCATTTAAGAAGATGCCGTGAGGAGGGACTTTTGTTGGGAACAAGTGTTGTATTTCGCGGCAACATGCTCCACGGCTCTGGAAAACTTTTTGCTACAGAATCTTTGCTGGTGTGGACTGAGGTTTGATCCTTTGCTTTGACATTCATTGTGAACTTTGGCAAGTTCGAGAGCCTGTCTTGCCCTCGGAGCGGTGCCGCTCCTGTGGACTTTCACTGCCGGGAAGTTGCACGAAGCATGGGCGGGCGGGTGTGTTCGAGCCTTGCTCTTGGACTGTAAGGGTAACCTGGGGGCAGAGACCTTGGAGAATGGATCAGGAATTGCTGGAATTTGGGGATTATGGGGGATGGTGGTTGAATAAAAGTTGTCAAGCTTCCACCTAGCACATGTTGCTTGCGGGCCAACCCAGGGTCATAACAAGTTACATATATTGCTATATTAATGATAAAACTTATTGAAGGAACGGTGTTTGGCCCTGGGTAGGAGCCAAAGCTGGAGGCAGGGCTTGATTTGTAGACTTATCCTGCTCTGCACATCTTACAATTGCTGGCATAATTGCTGGCATTTGCACCTATGCAATCATTGGACCTCTTGTGTTATTTTTTAAAATCGCATGCAGCAAGGGAATGCCCATAGCAGGCCCCTATACCAGAGGTGGGCTCCTCCCGGTTCGCACTGATTCTATAGAACCAGTAGCAAATTGCTGGTGACGTTACAGAGCCGGTTCTGTCAGTGCCGTTCCTTGGCGCCACCATCTTCTTTTATTTTGGGGGAGGGGATTTTTTGCTGATTGTTTTCTTCTGCGCATATGCAGAAGCTGAGTTTCCAGCACTGCGCATGCGCCACCATCTTGTTTTTGGCTTTATTTATTTATTTATTTATTTTTGGCACTGCGCATGCACGTGTGTGCCCACATGGCATGGCCAAGTGGCGCGCAATGCGCACTCAGACAGGCGGTGCGGGAGGAAGCGAACCGGCAGCGAGGTAAGTTAGGACCCACCCCTGCCCTATACCTGTGCGCTCTTACCTGGTTATCTCTCTTGCCTTGGCTATTTGCACAGTCCTGGGCTGCTGTGCTAGCCCCCCTTTATCCTTGCTACCTCCACTCAAAAAAAGCAAGAGGTAAAAGATATTTAAAAAATGTACAGTGGTAATATCCTTTGTGTGGTATTGAAAAGAAACACTGGAGTAACTTCATCGAAGTATCAGCTTTTAGTCTATAATGCCAAATTTCCAAAACAACGGCAGTAAAAGAAAACAGAATGTAGCTGTGCAAGACTTGAGTCTTTGAATCCAATCCACTTTCTGAATTGGATTAAAAAATATGGAACGAACCAGATGGCCCCCAAATTGATTCCATGATTGCAAGGGCTTTTTTTACATGGAACTGCCACCCCACTGCACTGATTTTCTTAGACTGCATTGAAAAATGAATTCCAATTATCAAACTGAATTGACTTGATTTCTTAAATTCAATCGGATCCTCAAAGCAGACTGAATTGACATTCCAGAGCAGCAGATTACATACCCCTAGAACCTGAAAGCACTAAACAACAGAAATTTCAATGTGTTTTTAGATGTTGGCTGAAAATCAGAAAGAAAGAAGAATCCATCCCACTACAGCTGTCATCTTACTATTATGTTAGTCCATCAATCATTTTAAGTATATATATCAATTAATCTCCATGTTTATCAACAGCACAGTATTGATTTTTGTCCCCAAAACCTTTTTCTGCATTAGATGTAAAATTGGATGGCATAGCGCCGGGGCGGGTGGCCAGGCACACCCGCAGGTCGCTACTACCGGTTTGCCCGAACCAGATGAATACAACCTCTGAAGTCATCCCACTGATTAATTGATCTGTCAGGAAATTTCTCCTTAATTCTAGGTTGGGTCTCTCCTTGATTAGTTTCCATCCATTAGTTCTTGTTCTCCTTTCGGGTGCTTTGGAGAATACGGTTGACCCCCTCTTCTCAAATATTGACCCCCTCAAATATTGGAACACTGCTATCCCATGATCCTTCTTTTCATTAAACTACACCAGAGGTGGGATCCTACCGGTGCGGTTAATAGCTGTTGTTCGGCGCAGAGCCGAAGACCCTGCTGCCGTTCGCGGAGCCGGAGCCTTCCCCAGGCGCTTTCCCCGCCTGCATGGATGCCGCCAATTGCGTTCTTTTGCCCTCTGCGCATGCCCAAAGCGTTCCGCATGCGCAGAGGGCAAAAGAACGCAATTGGCGGCATCCATGCGGGCGGGGAAAGTGCCCGGGGAAGGCTCCGGCTCCGCGAACGGCAGCAGCGTCTTCGGCTCTGCGCCGAACAACAGCTATTAACCGCACCGGCAATCAGAGGCAGGAACCCACCTCTGAACTACACATACCCAATTCCTGCAACTGTTCTTTACATGTTTTAGCCTCCAGTACCCCAATCTTCTTTGTTGCTCTTCTCTGCACTCTTTCTAGAGATGAAGCAGCTGAGAGTCCAGCTGCGCTGTGCTCAAGTTTCCTTCCCGGATTTAGTGAAGAAGTGAATTTCAACTGGCAATAGAAATACTTCCATTCATTCAACCTTTCATTTTTTAACCTAGCTCATGAATGCTGTAGATTAGACTATGTGAGTGAAAGGAGGTATCCAGTGTTAAAGATTTCCCAGAAAAGTTTGTCTCTGATTAAAATTCTCCAATGAGGTTATTTGTAAATGAAAGGAAATACTCAGAACAAAACCTACCACATCAAGAATGGCCATCTGGCAACATCCAGATATAGACCTGGCAAAGAAACAAACATCTAGCCAAAGGGCCTGAAATAAACATTCTACTTGCATTGGGTAGAGGATTCTCCTGCCTTTTTCTTGCAACTGGCTCAATTTGATAAGAATTTCCTTTAGAAATTCTTGCAACTGAAAGGAGAATTGCAAAGAAACTCCTAGAAACGTCTCAAGAATGTGGCATTCTTACATTTATTCGGTTACCAAGCGATGTGTCAGAATATCCTATCTGCCATTGATGTTTCCAGTGACCTGCACCTCTTTGACTTCCAAATTCCATTAAATCCCAAGGAAGAACTTTCTGAGGAAACTTGTCCTATTGGCCAATCACTCTAAGTGGGAGCACCTGCCTTAAAATGTCATTGTTATTTTCTTCAGAGATATCCCAGAAATAAAGCAGATTTCTGCAGAAGTGAATTTCTGCACTTGGCAGACAGTTGGACAAGTTGATCTCCACATTCTGTTCCAAACCCTTAAGATTCAGTTTTGAGGAAGGGTCTAGTCAGTTTCTCCATCAGCAAATCTGGTGAAGAACTTAAAAAGGTTGTTAGTGTCTGTCTGTACTTTTTCCACAGAATAGTAGCATAAAAGAGTTGTCAACCTTCAGAATTTTGCCATTATGATCCTCTGGTCCTGCCTGACACACAGACATTTGATAACTGAACTTTTCCTGTTAGAATCCCTCTATCTCTTATGGACATACTGTATATTGTGTTTTTTTCCCCAAGTATAAAAGGAATGTTTTACATTCTTCTTACAGAGAAGAATTTCCTACAATACTCTTACCCAAATTTCTGCCTTCCAGACAGGGCATCCATGAGTACATGTTTGTGTGTTTGTGTTTGTGTATCTCTGTGTGTGTGTCTTTATCTGTCTATGCCTGAGTGGAAAAAAATCCAGATAGTAGTTACAACCAGGCAATCAAGGCCACACTGCCTTTTAAAGTATGTCATATGGATCACATGCTTGTAAAAATAGGGGTGGCATTTCAAATGTGCTTTAACTGTATTATAAACAAATTATCCATCTTTTTTCCCCCTTCCATGGAAACCCCTTCCTTCAAATATGTTGGATTTCATTTTGCAGAATTCCCAGGCATCAATTCTGCCATGTGTGAATTCTGAAAGTTGTAACCTAAACTGCTCCTGTCAAAGAGACTAGACTGGGGATGACCAGATTCATGAGCAACTCAATCCAAGTATCAGAAGAGAAAGAGAGGAGATTAAGAAGGAACTGCTCCAAGAAAAGAACTCAGGCATTTCAGCCTTGATTTACAGTAATTGGAAACTTGACTGAGGTAATGAAAGAGTCACATTAAAGTGTTGTTAGGGACACGAAGGGCATCATTAACATTTTTTAAATGCCACAGATCAAAGCAATGATGGCAGGTGATTTATTAGGTGTCAATGTTATTTTAATCATCTTACTCCACCTGAAAGCTAGTGAAACTACAATCCTGTCAAGGGAGGAGAAGGGACTATCTACAGACTAGCTGAGGTTCCATATTTCCTCTTTCAAACAGAGTCAAACTTGTTTACGGGGCTAGATTTCTGAGGCAGGTTACAAAGTACAAAAAAAAAGAGTTAGGAACCAACAAGAAGACCCCCTTGGTTTATTTTTTTATTTTTTTTATTTTGTGAGATTTATATACTGCCTCACAGTGCAAGCACTCTCTAAGCGGTTTACACCAGTAAGCAATGTATATTTACATTGCCCCCAACAATCTGGGTCCTCATTTTACCTACCTCGGAAGGATGGAAGGCTGAGTCAACCTTGAGCTGGTGAGATTTGAACTGCTGACCTGTGGATCATAGTCAGCTAAAGTGGTCTGCAGTACCTGCCTCTAACCTCTGTGCCACCTCGGTTCTTAATTATTTTATTTTATTTTATTTTATTTTATTTTATTTTATTTTATTTTATTTTATTATTTTATTTTATTTTATTTTATTATTTTATTTTATTTTATTTTATTTTATTTTATTTTATTTTATTTTATTATTTTATTTTATTTTATTTTATTTTATTATTTTATTTTATTATTTTATAATTTAATTTAATTTAATTTAATTTAATTTAATTTAATTTTATTATTTTATTTTATTTTATTTTATTTTATTATTTAATTTAATTTAATTTAATTTAATTTAATGTAATTTAATTTAATTTAATTTAATAATTTTATTTTATTTTATTTTATTTTATTTTATTTTATTTTATTTTATTTTATTTTATTATTTTAATTTAATTTAATTTAATTTAATTTAATTTAATTTAATTTAATTTAATTTAATTTTATTTTATTTTATTTTATTTTATTTTATTTTATTTTATTTTATTTTATTTTATTTTATTTTATTTTATTATTTTATTTTATTTTATTTTATTTTATTTTATTATTTTATTTTATTTTATTTTATTTTATTTTATTTATTTTATTTTATTTTATTTTATTATTTTATTTTATTTTATTTTATTTTATTTTATTTTATTTTATTTTATTTTATTTTATTATTTTATTTATTTTATTTATTTATTTTATTTTATTTTATTTTATTTTATTTTATTATTTTATTTTATTTTTTCATTTTTTCATTTTATCTATTTATATTTGTTTATATCTGTTTATATCTGTTTATATCTGTTTATTTATTTATTTATTTATTTATTTATTTATTTATTTATTTATTTATTTATTTATTATCTAATTTATTGGCCACCCATCTTACCATAGGGTAACTGTAGGAGGCTTACAGCTACATCCAAGTTAAAACCTAAAATGTTAAAATCAAACATTAAAACCAAAGCTGCATGGGGAGGGTGGAAAGAGTGGGGGAGGAGGTGGGATCTGTTATTACTCAATCAACCACCTTCACTGTGCTGCTCCCCCACTGGGGCCCCAAGCCAACAGGCAAAGCCATGTCTTTAGGCCCTTGCTTGGGGGGCAAAATCTGAAAAGTAGCTGTATTAGGAAGGAGAACTTCAAAACTGAGATCTGAAAGCCAAATAGCAGATATTGTAGGTGCAGACATTGGGCTGATCCTCACCTCAAGAGAAGAGCTTTCTTCTCTTCCTTGAAACAGGATGCCAGCCTTGTGAGGTAGGCCAGCAGGAAGCAAGCCCAGATGAGCTAATTCTACTTTATTGCAAGATTGCATTAATAGAATTTTCCATTGGGCTGTCACATCTACAGCCCAAGACAGCAGGAAGGGTATTCTGAGATGTTTGCCATACTCACATTCCTTCTGCAGGCTAAGCTGCTTCTTATCCAATCATTCCCATGGCTTTGGTTCATCCTTCTGTTTGGTTCAAAGGGGAATAAGAAAAAGATGCCCTGGTAGTGGTCTTTTGGTGGTACCTTGAACATAAGGCCAGCAAGGTTGTCGCTTTCCACAAAGGCAGGGGCAATGTTTCTGTTGCTGCTGTCAGATGAACAAGAAACAAGAAATTCCAGCTAGTCATCTAGGAACTCAAACGTCTTTCTTCTGTTTCCTTTTCTTCTTCTTTTTGAATGCTTCCCAGACTCTGTTACAGAAGACCTAGCTGAGTTCTTACTTAATGAGGACCTTATGCTTTTACTTATGTGAAGTCCTGGCAAGCTACTGGAATAGAGAATGGGGAGAGCATTCCATAGCATGAAAAGACAATGAGTAAGTCTCTTGAAGATCTCCTGATCTTTGTGATTCTAAGAGTAGACTTGATTCTCGGGATGTTTCAAATCCTTTGAATGGATGTTGACTGGAATTAATACCATTCCTGTCACACCTCACATTCTCTCCTTTCTACTGCTAATGTTTCAGATTGGAAAGAGACTTATAAATTGCCAAGCCCCCCCCCATATATTTTGGGGTTTTGGCCTTACAAACAAACAGAACTGTAGCAATAAAATCTTTGCCACCGCAAAGGATATTCCAACACAACAACCATAACTGACTATCTTACACTATTCCGTGCTTTTAAAGTGCCAAATGCTTGGTAGACATCTCTATGCCTAAACAAGACTCAGCCTTGGTATTAAATCTCGTTACCCAAACACTGGAGCATGCAACCTCAGAAATATAAGTAACACTGAGGAGGAGAGGAGTTCATAGCACAGAATACAAGTTGCCAAAATCCCTAGCATGCATTAAATGGGTGGTCCTAAGAGCAAACTGATTTAACTGGAAGCTGAATCACATGGAACTTTGAGAACCTCAGAACCACTGCTTTCCTGTCTCCCCCCTGGCATCAATGAATCGAATTGTAATGTTCCAGAATGGTACAACAGCAAAAAAATTCTAGCGAAGACTCCTTCGCTATTCCTTCGCAGTTCAAAGGGCTTTGAAAACACAGTTGCATTTTTGTTATCGCCACTTCAGAAAGAGCCGTGTTAGCACAGTGGTTAAAAAGCAGTATTGCAGTTTAATTCAGCTCACTGCCAGGAGTTCAATCCTGACCGGCTCAAGGTTGAACTCAAAGCCTTCCATCCTTCCGAGGTCAGTAAAATAAAATGACCCAGATTGTTTGGGGCAATATGCTGACTCTGTAAACAGCTTAGAGAGGGCTGTGAATCACTATGAAGCGGTATATAAGTCTAAGTGCTATCACAATAATTAAACAAAGCAAGCCATTGCATTTTGCTGTTCAAGGAATCATGCCTATAATTACTGTAATGCTTGAGAAGAAATATTATAATTGGTTTATAATTGTACACATGCTGGATTTATTTCAGATTTAATCCATGGTTCACCTATATTTTTTACCTGTTTCTAAGGTTTAAAAAAAGGCAAAGCAGAGTAAAAAGCTCACAGCTGGTCAGCCTGGGTTATGTCAGAAGTAGCATATCTAGTCAAGTAACAAAAAGACCTAGGCCTGCCTGTAACACTGAGTTAGATCTATATAGCTCCTTCTCCCTGGTTAGAGGAAAACCACATCAACCACACAAGAATAGCATTTCTTAATTTGAACTGCATATGCGACTGACGAAATATTGTGCACATTTGGCAAAATAGCACTTCATGAAGACTGCTGTCAAATTCATGTTGCACCAAAGTCTGTTTTCCAACTTTCCAAAGAGTTCTCTTTCCCTGGAAAAAAGACGCATTTGGTGTTCTACTTCAGTCCCAGAATGCTTTAGAATTTATTTTGATAGATGCTAATTTCCCCTTTCCCATCATTGCGTATCTTTCCACCTTGATTATTGTGCAATTTGCTAATCAGTCCTTTGTGATATAAAGTGTGTGGGGGGGGGCATTCATGTAGAAGCTGGAGAGTTACCTTGGAATTAAGTGAATCAGAGAAACCTGGGAGGCTACAGACCGGAGAGAAACACTGTACAACAAAAGGCAGAACTACAATACAATCAGCCCTCATAACATACAACCACCACATAACTACCATGTTTTCCCCAAAATAAGACCCTGTATTATATTTTTTTTGAACCCTGAAATAAACGCTTGGCCTTATTGCCATGCACTCAAAAGCCCGATTGGGCTTATTATCTGGAGATGTCTTATTTTGGGGGAAACAGGGCAGGATTAGGGCAAGAACCCCATCCCTAACTACGAGGATTACAGAGACATCCCATCCCTTGTGAAAAAATAATAATAAAACAATTTATTTTTCTCCTCTGGTATAAAACTAACACAGAAGGGAATTTTAGCAAAGCATTAAAATCCTTGATCTAGTTATCTAGTTTTCAAATTACAGTCATATGGCTGAATGTTTTCATAGGCATCCTGAAGAAATAACACAGTTTTCTTCGAGCCATACTTGGAAGCGGAACACTTTTTAAAACCAGGATAATCATATCCAGGATCAACCAAACAGAAGGACTTGTGTTTGTACGTCTCTACGCCCTAGATAGATAGATATGGATAGACGTGTGTATGAAACTATCACTGCTTAACCAATAAAATGTGCTTTACAAAACACTCAGTTGCAATCGAGTACCAATGGGACTGTAAACGCTTAGCCTTGAAGTGAAGCACTCTGGCATGAAATGAAATCGCTATTATGGAAGAGTTATTTCATTGCATGACAACTGAAACGCATGTTGTGGAAGTATTTACATATGTTCTTTTGGATGCTACAATTCATTTCACTTTGATAGAACACAGATAACATTTTTTAAAATAATCTTAACAATTGCCTTTCACTTATTTTTAATACTCCCCTTGCAAATTGAAAGTACAGTCTCCACCCTAGAATATTTTCCTATCGATGCACTCCCCCATCAACAGAATGTTGCTGTTTCAGGCCCACCGATCATCCTTAGTTACCCAAACACAAGATGAAATGGAGAATCTGTTCCTGGTGAGCAACCCAGCTTCACATATACATTTTTACCATTGAATAGCCCTCCATAAACCTACAAGCTATTTTAATGATGGCTGGCTTTGCTGGTTTTAAAGGTGTAGAAGACAACAAGTGCTGCCCAGGACCACTGGTGAAATGTCATATTCTGACACTAAAATTTCTGTGGCTAAGCAAGGCAGTTGTTAAGTGAGTTTTGCCCCATTCTTGCCACAGGTATTAAGTGAATCGCTGCCATTGTTAAGTTAGTAAAACAGTTGTTCAATGAATCTGGCTTCCTCATTGCGTTTGCTTGTTGGAAGGTAGCAAAAGGTGATGACATGACCCTGGGATACTGCCGCTGTCATAAATATGAGTCAGTTGCCAAGCGTCCGAATTTTGATTGTGTGACCATGGGGATGTAAGTGTGAAAAAAGGTCATAAGTCACTTTTTCCAGTGCCATTGTAACTCTGAATGGTTACTAAACAAACTATTGTAAGTCAAGGACTACCTGTACTTAGTTAAGAGCCAAAGTGGCGCAGTGGTTAGAGTGCAGCACTGCAGGCTACTTCAGCTGACTGCTAGCTGCAGTTCAGCTGTTCAAATCTCACCAGCTCAAGGTTGACTCAGCCTTCCATCCTTCTGAGGTTGGTAAAATGAGGACCCAGATTGTTGGGGGCAATATGCTGAACTCTGTAAACCGCTTAGAGAGGGCTGTAAAGCACTATGAAGCGGTATATAAGTCTAAGTGCTATTGCTATTGCTATTATTGGCCAGTCATTTTTCCCCTCTTTTTATACATGGACTTCAACTCCCGAAGTCCTTCCCTTATTCTTCCTATTCTTTTTCATTCCTCCTGTACCATGTTTTAGTTTCTAAAACCTGAGATGCTAATGGAAATAAGCCACAAAAGATCCAGCCTAGGACTGGATCATGCAAGATAACTCCCAAAGATCTGAATCTGTATTGAGCAGTAGTGGGTTCTAAAACCCTTTACTACCAGTTCGCGCGTGCGACACTTCTGCGCATGCGCAGAAACATCCTGGGTGGGTGGGAGGAGCCTCCTGTAGCCGCCGCTACCAGTTCTAAGAACCGGTCCGAACCAGGAACAACCCACCGCTGGTATTAATGTGAGTCCAGATATTGAACGTGCATTGATATGAGTCCCGGTATTTCCACCCAAGGCTGCTACAAAGCCTTGATGCTATCATTCAAGCCTGCCTCTGACTAGCCTCCAATTATGATACTGTAATATTAAGCCGTGATGGCACAGTGGTTAGAATGCAGTGTTGCAGGCTAACTCTGCCCACAGCCTGGAGTTCGATCCTGACAGGCTCAAGGTTGACTCAGTCTTCCACCCTTCTGAGGTCGGTAAAATGAAGACCCAGGTCATTTGTGTGTGTGATATGTTGACATTGTAAACCTCCCAGAGAGTGCTGTAAATTATTCGGAATGCTTGCAGAAAAACATAAAAGTTTATATTCTCTTAAACATCAAATTATTTTCCTTAAACTACTGTGATGGTGTTATTTTGCTAGGTAGTTACACTGTTTGTTCTATTCCTAATTTGGGTGCAAACATTATGTCTTTCAAATGCACAGGTCAGTTTAAGTCAATGGGGAAGAGACCTCCACTGACTTTGCTTGAATGTCAGAATGTAAGGCATCTGGATGGGGAATTTCTGCTTGTCAGTTCTGACAAAACCAATTTGAGTAAAGCACTTGTCATCCAAATGGATAGCACACATCCAATGAAGGAGAAGGAGAATTCCGCGTGTTTCCATTTACACTGCATTGCTCCGATTGCCTCTCTTGATTTACGTTGCAGAATGCTATGCCAAATTGGCATTCTCCTGAACTGGAATAGAGAAAGCATCCCATTGCAAGTCCCAAAATAATTAGAAACAGACTACACTGGGGGGGGGGGGAGGAGGGGGAATTTGAAAAACCCAAAAACGTCACTGACCAAATATTTTATTCCTTTTCTTGCTTATTTAACGATGGTCATTGTAGCATACTGTTGATGCCAATAACCCTGGAATTTTGTCTCTCTTGAACATGAGACTGGCTCACAAGAAGAAACAGACAGACTATCAAACTTAGGTTTCATGCAATTAATGTCATTTGCCTCCTGCTCTTGGCTGGTGAACATAACAGTATTTTCTGCCTGCTCAATTTAAGCAATCAGCTTCAGGGATTCTAAGTTTACCCCACATAGCTTTCATAATTAGATCTGAGCGTGCCCACCCACTACTCTATGGGTTGGTTTATTGTAACAGAATGGATACATTTTGTAAAAATAATATTTTACACACACACCCCCATCCCCAAAATTGAAAAGCTCTTCCTGCTATTTTTTTTCTCTCAAAAAGACGACATTCAGGGAATATGGAGCTTTCCTTCAGAACACTTCTTTGCCAATCCAATCCAACCTATCCTTTCCTTCTCAGATTTCAAAAGTTAAATTGGAAAGAACAAACATGGAATAGCTTCCTCTCTTGAGAATACAAATTCTTCCTGCTTTAACTTCAGCCAAAGATAGTTTGAGGACAGAGTTCCTCACAGTATTTTTTTTTTTTGCCTCTGGGAACCAAAATATTTAATAGTCTTTGAAAATATTTGGTTCAGATTTTGGATAATGGGATGTTGCAGAATCCGGAGATGGAAGAACAGAAGAGAAAGAACTGGAGAAAATCACAACATACGAAGACTTGCAAATAGAAGTAGAACAACTGAGGAGAAAGAAAGCAAAGTAGTAATACCTGCCTTGGGTGCAATCCCAAAACATCTAAAGCAGCAGCCCCCAACCTTTTTGGCACCAGGGACCGGGTTCTCTGGAAGGAGGCTTTTCAATGGACCGGAGGGGGCGTGGTTTTGCCTGCTGCCTGCAATCCTTGGATGGGGCTTCACCTGTTTGCACGGACCAGTTTCTGGCATGCCACGGCCCGGTGCCGGTCCACGGACCGGGGGTTGAGGACCACTGATCTAAAGCACTCAAATGCCAATGTTTAATGATTAGTTATCACAGGATCATATGTTCTCAATCAGCATTGACAAAATCACCATCAATCAATTGCAAAAGGCAGCTTTACTTGGAACACCATATATCAGCGGTTCTCAACCTGTGGGTCGCGACCCCTTTGGGGGTCGAACGACCCTTTCACAGGGGTCGCCTAAGACCATTGGAAAACACATATTTCCAATGGTCTTAGGAACCGAGACACCGCTCCTCTATCCGTCTCCAGGCGGGTCCACCCACATGCAAATAGACTACAGCAAAAAAAAAAAATCTGTACCATGGGAACTTATGAGCATGCGCAGAAGCCAAATTTCCGGCACTGCGCATGCGTTGCCATCTTGTTTTCGGCTTTTTCTGCAATTTTTTTAAAAAAATTCCGAGACCGTGCATGTGCGCGCGCGCAAAGTGCACGTGCGCCCATGAGGCACGGCCACGCAACGCAGGAGGAAGCGAACCGGCAGCGAGGTAAGTTAGAACCCACCCCTGAGTTTCCTAATAATTTTATTATTTTATGGTTGGGGGTCACCATAACATGAGGAACTGTATTAAAGGGTCGCGGCATTAGGAAGGTTGAGAACCACTGCCATATATCCTGCGACAATTCCTTTAACTCTCTCAAAACTAGTCTAAACATCTGGCTGACTATGGGACCAACCCTAATAATTGAAACTTGTATGCCACCAGACTTTCAACAACTCTGCCTGACCCACAATAATCAAATAGAGAAATTACAATAAAATCCATAAAAGATAAAAAGGGGTAAGTGCAATGAAGTGCTTGGTCTTACTCTCCCTCACCAAAAACCTGGATGAAGAAGCAGGTCTTCACAGCTTTTCAAACAACACAACAGTGAGGGCAAATCAGGATCACAGGTGTTTACACATTGTTTAGGACAATAAAGACTGGTTGGCAGCTTGGCCACATAGAATAATAAAAAACCGTAAGAAACACCATACTAAACCCTATCTAATTTAGCATATCCTTCATACAACGGACAACCAGCTGCATACATGGAGCATAGCAGCATCAGAATACTAGCACCATTGCTAATCATAGCTATATTTAATGCCTTTGAACAAAAAGGTCTATGAATAGGCAAATTTTAATCACCAAAATTGAGAGGCGCAATTTCACATTCTGGCTTCAAAGTCTATGCAGCATGGAAATATTTCTTCTTTTCCTTTGTACCAGCTTTCAGGTATCCATCATGGACTCTTTGCTAATTCTTTTCCTAAACCGAGCTACATCTGTTCCCTAGTTCTGGAAACCTTTGCAGTTCTCTCCTAAAAATATCCCAAATCTTTAAATATCCAAGCGTTGATGTTTTATATCAATTTTGGCTGGCAATTTCCACAGATGAGGAATTGGTGCAGCATTGTTTCAGAGGCTCCCTGCCAAGTGAAGTTAAATTGTACATTACATGTATATTACACTAGAATCCATAACTAATCATTAAACGTTGGCATTTGAGTGACAACCCAAGCTGCTACAAGCATTCATCATGAAAATAGTTTTAACCATAAACATACATATGCTTCACTTCCAGAAGAAACAAAGAGCAAGCAGAGTCTATCACAGATGTTAAATATGGCCTACTTTCCTACCACAGAGTAGAGTTCATAATTTCATTATTAGAACTCTGTACAGAATAGTGAAATGACTAGTTTCATGAGGCTGGTTGGTAGCTTCTCCCCACTTCAAAACTCTTCTGGAAAAGAGTTTGTTTGAAGTCTATTTAGAAAACACTATGAGCAGAGATGGGTTTCAGCAGGTTCTGACAAGTTCTGGAGAACCGGTAGAGGAAATTTTGAGTAGTTCAGAGAACCTGTAAATACCACCTCTGACTGGCCCCGCCACTCTCTGCCTCCCGAGTCACAGCTGATTGGGAGGAAATGGAGATTTTGCAGTATCCTTCCCCTGCCATGCCTACCAAGCCACGCCCACCAAGCCACACCACACCACGCCCACAGAACCGGTAGTAAAAAAATTGAAACCCACCACTGACTATGAGTCTAATTAGTATGTAAACATTAGCCATTGTGAGCAAGGTAAAACAGTGTGATCCCACAATGCTTTCAAGCTAAAAATGCAACTGACATGCTTCACATCTTGTTGCCCTCAATTTCTGCAACTATTTAGGCTATTTGCATCAAATCAATCAACAAAATTATGACATGTTGGACTATTCATGGGAACAACTGTTTTAATGCTACAAACCAGGATTCGCTGGAGAATGCATGTCATACGAGTAATAAAGCAACTCTGCCAGTTAGATTGAGATCAAACAGTGTTAACTCATAATTGCTGAAACAGTATCTTTGAACACATATTTTCCAGAATGGAATTTCTTGGCCACTGCAACTTATGCTTCTCTTCACTGGATGCTAAAACTTGTTTCTGTGAAATATTGACAATTCACAATATTCTGTGAAAGGGGAGGGAGGGAGGGAGGGGCCCAAGCTTAATCCATTTGAGTTTTTATAAAATTAGAAAGAACTAAATATCGTATTGCTATCATTATCACCATGTGGTTTATCCAACAAATAAACTTATTTACTTGTTGGATAACAACAAGTACTTGTTATCCAACAAGTAAACTTAGGCTCTGCCATAGAAGACGGGATAACTGAAGATGTTTGGGGTCCCATTTACATTACATTTACTAATGTAAATCATTAGTTTTGGATGACGTAGCACTTCCCCATTTGGGACTGGTGTGGAGACCAATGATTTTCTTCTTCTCAAAAGAGTGGCTTACTACTCCTTTGTTACAAAATCCATCCAAGCAAGCAAGAAAGACTGAAGTTATGGGGCACAAGCTGTTCTCCACTGGGAAAGCCCAAGAGAGAGAAAGAGACAGACTTAACCACCAGACATTGGTCATTTCTCTACTCATGACTTAAAATGCCTTCTGGAGTCATCCAATCATTATGCTATAATAACAGTAATGACGACAAGCAATAGCTGAGTAACGCTATGAAGAAGCTATAAGTCACTAGTAAGGAAGTAAACCAAGACAAATATCAAAATACGAAATACAACTTTTTGACTGCTGTTTCCAAGCACCTACATGGAATTTATTAGCCAATGCC
The DNA here is from genome assembly GCA_023053685.1 of Diadophis punctatus similis. Classification (NCBI taxonomy): domain Eukaryota; kingdom Metazoa; phylum Chordata; class Lepidosauria; order Squamata; family Dipsadidae; genus Diadophis; species Diadophis punctatus. The sequence goes on from JALIGW010000002.1 coordinate 87,081,326, forward strand.
TGAATCTAGGGAAGTAAACAAAATATCAGACTGTCTGCAACTGCTCCATCTAAGCTGAATATTTGTCATTCATTTTTAAAATATTACGTTTTTCAGTATATCCATCACATTTTTATAGATATTACTATCTACTCTACAGCTGAAAAGTACACAATACGTTTATTAAATAAAAAGCAAGTAGAAAAATGGAGATTGCTGATAATGATCAAAGAATCAAATTTTATACAATTTTAAAAATTTAAACCACAATTGTAAGAATCCACACCCAGCGTTTTTTAGAAAAAAAGGGTTGAACTGATAAATGCCAGTTGTGGGTCATAATGAATTAAAATGTTCTTAAATCCTTCCCTTTGCTTTCAAAAATACTATGCAGTCTCCAATATGAGTAGATAATTTCAATAGATATGCAGCATATGAATTTCACACGAGTTGGTAAATGGAGAGGAGAGGAGAGGAGAGGAGAAGGGAGGAGAGGACAGGAAAGGGGGATGGGATGGGAGGGAAGGGAAGTGGAGGGGAGGGGAGGGGAGGGGAGAGAAGAGAAGAGAAGAGAAGAGAAGAGAAGAGAAGAGAAGAGAAGAGAAGAGAAGAGAAGAGAAGAGAAGAGAAGAGAAGAGAAGAGAAGAGAAGAGAAGAGTTTTGAACATGCAGCTGAATAACATCTGGACATATCTGTGACTGTATAAACAGGGAAAAATAGTGTGTGTCAGAAAATGTGCCCCTGTTTTTGTACCAAATATACAAATTACATTCCAATGTGTGCTGCCTTAATGTGTTCCATTTAGATGGGTTGTTTACTTTTAGTCGTTTATTTTTACCATAAAATGCAAAATATTTTATAGAGCTTTATTCATACACCAAGTATTTACAGGGCAGCATTCACTATTAATGGATTGTCTTAGTTGACATTCCACTCTTAAATGAATGGAGTCACATGATATCTACTGTGCAGATAATCATTTTGAACAGCGGTGGGTTGCTCCCGGTTAGGCCCGGCTCCGCCCACCCGCCCAGGACGGTTTTGCGCATGCGCAGAAGTGGCCCGAGCGCGCAAACCAGTAGTAATGGGTTTTAGAACCCACTACTGATTTTGAAGGTATCTGACTTTCAGAGTCCTTCATTGAACTATCTAGACCAGGGCTAGGCAAAGTTGGCTCTTCTATGACTCGTGGACTTCAACTCCCAGACTTTCTGAGCCAATCATGCTAGCTCAGGAATTCTGGGAGTTGAAGTCCATGAGTCATAGAAGAGCCAACTTTGCCTACCCCTGATCTAGACCAAGAGGGACTCCAAGGTAGCATTTAAGGGAAAATGCATACCTGACTACAAAACCAGAGAGATGACCAGCTTCAAATTTTGAATTTGACTGATTTTACCTGCACTGATTTTACTGTTTTTCATTATTATGTTATATCTGGGATTTTTAAAATTTTCCTATGATGCCTTCAGCACTTATATACAACAGAAAGGCAGGGTATATAGAATGAATGAATGAATGAATGAATGAATGAATGAATGAATGAATGAATGAATGAATGAATGAATGAACGAATGAACAAACAGATAACCAGCCTTCAAATACAACCCTGAATCATTGATACGGATGAGACAGAAACCAGTGGTTGGCAGTCAAAGATGATTATTACCAAAACATACAAGAACTTCTAACTTCAGGGCCAAACGCTGTACTCTATCAAGAATCAATTCTTCTAGAGGTGAGAAGGAAGATGACTTGAGTTTAAAATCCTGAAAGTACAAATGTATTTTACATCTTTAATCTAGCAGTGAATAAATCACCTGTTAGGTAAGGTTAAGTTTCTGAGCTGAGCTGAGCCCCAGCTGAGAATTTTCAGCCAAGTGAAGCCAAGTAGTTATCATAAGCCACGGGTGTCAAAGTCGTAGCGTCAAATTGCCGTCTCGTTTAGCAATGTTTTTCCCTTTGCAGAGCTGGCGTGGGCGTGGCCTGCATCCGGCCTGCGGGCCGCCAATTTGACACCCCTGTCATAAGCACGAAATATCAGAAGGCCTTTGATAAATTGCTGAGCATGGATCAGCAATTGAGCCCTGGTGGTGCAGTAATTAGAATCCAGTATTGCAGGCTAACTCTGCCCACAGTCAGGAGTTCGATCCTGACCAGCTCAAGGTTGACTCAGCCTTCCATCCTTCCAAGGGGGTTAAAATGAGGACCCAGATTATTGGGGACAATATGCTGACTCTGTAAACCGCTTAGAGAGGGCTGTAAAGCACTACGAAGCCAACTATGTGCTATTGGTATCAGGAAGACAGTCAAATAAAATCCTTTCTCAAATCTCTCATGTAATATTAAGTATCCCTTGCAGTATCGTTATGATATAATTATAGAACAAACCATCTCACCGAAACCAAAAGGTGAAGAAGCTGGCTGGTGCTCTTCTGCATTTAAAAACTTCAAAAGAAGATCTTCAGTTTTGCAAATATTGTAACCATCTTTTTTTCACAGCCAGCATCAAAAATCAGAAGAAGCAATCAAGACAGTGGGCAAATTTAGATTGGGAAACATCCAAAATACCGTGAAGAATTTCCTGTTCTGGATGATGCACTTCCAGAAATGTACAAACTACACCCAAAATGTTTAGATCAGCCTGTTCCAGGAGAGTGGATGGGGGGGAGAAATATTATCCGGGGGGGTGGGGGGGGTGACTAGTGATTCAGAGCCAAATCACTCTATTTTGGCCATCTCTAAATGATACTATTATGCAGATCATCGCAATTTGATTTCAAATAGACACTTTTTCATACCTGGCCAAGAATAAATTAGTCCTTAGCAAGTAAGAACAAACATGCTTTAAAAATGAACATGTCTGCCAAGCTCCACAATTCAGTGGCTAATTAAAACAAAACAAAAGAAAAGAACCCATCACCTAACATTTAAATTCATCTTGTTGAGTGTTTTGTGGCAAAACCTTAAATCCTAGGCTTTAACCATCATCATAGTTTCTGCAATGTGTTCTTCATCCACAGTTTTGTTTCTGGCTTCAAGTCATTTCCTACATTTCTCCTTGACTGGAGAAATTACAAATTAGCTATCAAATCATCACTAATCCATAAAGAGTATAAATTAACTGAATTCATAGGAAAGGAATTCTTGAAATCACAGTGCAAAGCTCATTGGAATAGCAAAAGCAATAGCACTTAGACTTGTATACCGCTTCACAGTGCTTTACAGCTCTCTCTAAGTAGTTTACACAGTTAGCATATTGCCCCCAACAATATGGCTCCTCATTTTACCGACCTCAGAAGGATGGAAGTCTGAGTCAAACTTGAGCCGGTAAGAATCGAACTGCTGGCAGTCAGCAGAATTAGCCTGCAATACTACATTCTAACCACTCTGCCACCCCCGCTCACAAACACCAGGTGACTGTGTGGAACAACTTTAAAAGCCACATTTAAGGATAAAGATGATTAATGAGAAGAGAGAAAAACAAAACAAGCTTTCAAAGGTGTTTTATACAATCATAAGAAAGAAAAACTCTTCTAATATTTTGGATTACAATTCCCCAAAGAAACATTATAACAAGATCTTTGGGGGCACCTTCATTACGACAGAGTCAGTTTGGGGCAATGGCACCAAGCTAGAAACTGGAAGACTGGAAGGCCATGAATTCTAGTCCTGCCTTGAGAACAAAATTAGTTGCGTGACCTTGGGCCAGACACCCTCTTTCAGCCCTAGGAAGAACACAATGGCAAACTACTTCCAAAATCTTTAAGAAAACTGTAGGGATTTATCCAGGCAGCTCCCAGGAGTATTTGACTCAATACTAAGTCAAAGGCATGTGAACACACACAAATGCACATTATGATAGTGTTCGTGCCAGGATAGATTTTATTTATTAACAATGATATTTATATCTAGACATGAGGTGTTAAATTCCACCTTGAATTACTTAGCTTTTTAGGGCACAAAGGCTTCCTACAAAAATCATTTTTGAGGGAAATGTTTAAGCCGTGTAAATTACATGCCAAATAATCTTAGTGAAGTTGTTATCCATTTTCTCTTAGGAAAATCTGACCCTGCTTGGAGAGAATCCTACAAGATGTATCCAGGCTAATCAATTGATCTTAGCTTGCTGTTTGTTGTGACATCCACTTGGAAAATATTTGCAAAAATTAATTCAGTATGTTCAGTAAAAAAGAGAGAGAGAGAGAGCAAAACAAAACAAACACAGTAAAAGCCAATATTCTGGATATATCAGCATTAATATTTACTATCCCTTTAAACTACATTTTTATAAAGTAATGCTGAAATTGTTATTCTCCCAAAAGAGATGACATAACTCTTCATTTCTAGCTTTTAAAGTTAAGATTGCTTGTAACTGGATAGCTCTTTGATTGTCAAAATTCTATGGCAAAGTTTATTTAACAAATGCTGTAACTAGGAAGTAATAGGTTAGCAGTAACCAGCTTTTTGACAAAGGTCTCTCAACTCAAGTCCAAGAGTACAAAGAGCCAACATTGGTGATGAAACACAAGTTTTTGCATTCAAAAGATTGCAGGTATACATTTTGGCATCTCGAAGCCAAAAAGTTATTTTAGCTTGGGAGGTTGCTCGCTAAGCCAGACTTTATTTTTTTCCCCTGTCCGGAACACTATCATTTTTGTGGTTATTTCTTGGGAAACTACCAAAACAAAGATATTTTAACATGGCTTTGCAATGAGACTGTTGAGCTTCATTTATAAGCATTTACAATTGGAAAGAGAGTCTTTTGCTTGTCACAAGCTGAACTTTGCAAGGGCTGGAGAGTGAAAGTTGAGGCTATGTCAGACTGATGCCGGGGTTTTGGAAGAAGAGACAAGTTTTTTTATATTTTGTAATTGATACAACTTTTTTTTTAGGACACGTCAAGGGTGGGGGCAGGGTTTCCACCTAAAAATAAGGGGAAACGTGGAAATAGTGTTTGTATCAAATTTTCAGCATTTGCAGCAGGGGTGAAATTCAAAAATTGTCCCTACCGGTTCTGTGGGTGTGGCTTGATGGGCGTGGCAGGGAAAGGATACTGCAAAATCCCCATTCCCTCCCCACTCCAGGGGAAGGATTCTGCAAAATCCTTACTCCAGGGGAAGGATACTGCAAAATCCCCATTCCCTCCTTACTCCAGGGGAAGGATACTGCAAAATCCCCATTCCCTCCCCACTCCAGGGGAAGGATTCTGCAAAATCTCCATTACCTCCTTACTCCAGGGGAAGGATACTGCAAAATCCCCATTCTCACCCCACTCCAGGGGAAGGATACTGCAAAATCTCCATTACCTCCTTACTCCAGGGGAAGGATACTGCAAAATCCCTATTCTCACCCCACTCCAGGGGAAGGATACTGCAAAATCTCCATTCCCTCCAACTCCAGGGGAAGGATACTGCAAAATCCCCATTCTCACCCCACTCCAGGGGAAGGATATTGCAAAATCTCCATTCCCACTCCACTCTGGGGCCAGCCAGAAGTGATATTTGCCGGTTCTCTGAACTACTCAAAATTTCCGCTACCGGTTCTCCAGAACCTGTCAGGACCTGCTGAATTTCACCCCTGATTTGCAGTACCTTCAGGATTTGGGGCATATTTAGGACTTGTCAGGTAAAGGCCATTTAAAAAACATGTTTGGAGATGGCATCCATAATATGAAGACTTCTGTAGCCATGAAACAGAGACATTTGCTACTTGGGAGAAATATTATGGCTCATCTTCACAAAATATTAAAATGCAGAGATATCGATCACCCTGTCAAAAAAAAAACCTACACATTTTCAAGGCCATTGTTCTTTCAGCTGAATCAGATGCCTGCAAAACTCAGATTCCTGGACTATATGCTTTTGAAACGGATGAAATTGTTGAGAATACCACAAGAATAAATAATTTCTACTCAATAAAGGATCACGGGTGGTGTGATGGCTCAGCGGTTAAGACGCTGGTCTTGTTGTCTGGAAAGACAGCAGCTCAGGTTTAAGAGTCAAATGCTGCGTGATGGGGTGAGCTCCGTCCTTGCCCCAGCTCCTGCCAAACTAGCAGCTCGAAAGCATGGAAATGTAAGTAAATAAGTAGGTACCACTTCCCTTAGGTGGGAAGGTAACAGAGCTCCATAACATCATATTTGGTCACATGACCACAGAATAGTTATGTCAGACTAGCACTAGTCAGAATAGCACTTCGGATAGTGCTTGCTCAATGGCCTTGAAGTAGAGAGGAGCACCACAATCTAGAGTCGGCAATGACTAGTGGAGTAAAATCTCTAGGGACTCCTTTACCTTTACCAATAAAGTATTACTGAATACATGATGCAAAACTTTGAAAAAGTCCCCTGAAGCTTGGAAAAAAGGCGATTGAAAAAGACGCCAATGGAAGGCCGAAGCTAGACCTGTTCATGGATATCACAATCAAGAATTTACACGAACTCAAAAAGCAGTTACTAATAGATTGTTGTAACAAAATGATATCCTTTGGATCCGAACATCTGCAACTGCATGCCTGAACAGTAACAACAATTCCCAATAATAAAATGAAAGGAAACTGTATGTTGTTTGATTAGAGGTAGCTTTAAAATCTCATGCACCAACTCTGTCACATGAACTTTATTTGCTCTAAAGATGCCGGAAACTGAATTTGGGATTCTTTACCTACGAAACAAGTGTGGAATTACTAAATTCTGATCCTAAGACAGAAGTTGGGGAACCCAGGGAAGGAAAGGAAATTACATTCTGTAACCTACTCTGTGAAAACCTTCTGTTTGAAAGACAGCGGGGAAACCCATACACTTACACACATACACACACACACACACACACACACACACACACACCAATTTGCCAAAAGAAAAATAAAAGTTTTCAATGAAAACCAATGAAAGAAAGCAATTAGCTGGAAACAGATCACCAAGAATTCCACAACAAATCTGTACTTCATTGGCATGTATCATGCAGCTATGATCCTTAAGATACTCAAAAGAACCAGACGAAATTCATGAAAATTGTAATAGGAAACAGACAGGCTTACTTTCCCAATAACCTTATTTATTCCACCTACTAATGATTCAACAAAACTAATAATTTGCTATGTCTCAAGACTATTATTTATATTTTAGAGCTGCCTTCAAGGATGGGGGCAACTGACATAGCATTCTGTTCAATCTCTTAACAATCTGGAAAAAAAATATGGTTCAGGAACAATTGGATATAAACAATGATACAATTGGAAGTATTGGCTGCTAATTTTATTCCTAAACAGGCAGTGGAGTTGGAGAAACTCTGGATAGCCCAAGGATAGATGAGTTTTTTTTTAATTCAAGTGAACAAATGTGACCTTGAAAACCTATCTGATAGAACCAAGGTGCCATTTATTATTAATCTTTAAGATATGTCACTTACTGAAAACTCTTAATCTGAAAATTGTCCAACTTTTTGGAAAGGAAATTCCACTTCTGCTAAATTTTAACTCATCAACTAACCTTGAAACTAATAAAGCTTCATGATGCTAGAGGAGCTGAATTGAGAAGAGGTACAGAATGGTCAGAGACAATTCCTGTTAAGAGTAATTGGTGGGGTTCTAACTGTCCCATTGACAAATTTTCTAAAATGTGAATGGGGAGCAGAATAAGAAAGATAGACTATATTTGATCAGTGTCAGGCACTGCTGGATGACTATCTTCTGGAAACAAGGAAAATCCAACAAAATCCAAATGAACAATTAAAAATGAGCCCATGAAAAGTCTGAGATCAATTTAGCTGAGCTTAAATTACATTTAAAAGGCAATTATTCTTGGTATAGTTAATGCATGAAGCACAAACCAGTATCAAAATATTTTCTTCATGCACCTTAAAATGGCAAGAAAATTGTACCCTCTTTGCTACAAAACCTTCTACTAAGAAATGTAGAAAACCATGTATTATTCTAGTCCTAAATTTTCACTAGTACAGCCTTGGCAATAATACAGTACAGACAGACACAAACACAAATGTTCAGTGTGGGAAGCTGACTTACACTCTACTTACACACTTATACTTTCAGTGATTCCCAACATTATTTCTTAGGTTCCTATATTTGATTTACCTCCTAGTTCTTTCTGAGCTTTTATTCACTTTACACCCTAACAACTAACAAGATACGAAGACCTAGAAAAATAATGGAAATATGTTAATAAACCTTTACCCTGCTCTATCAATCAAGAGTAACAAGAGCTTCTGTCTCTTTCAAGTTTGGGGGAACTTTGGTATAATGTCCTGGAGGGGTTCTCTACCTCTTTCACACTATCCCTTCCTAATCACATTTGCTTTTCCCCCTGGATCAAATGGGAACAACCCATCTAAAATATAAAGAAAAGTCACATTCAATCTCTGCCCATTAGACATTGCCTGTCTACTCAGAGAAGGCAGGTAAACAGTGACACCAAGAACAAGGTGAGGGTGTTGGGGAGATCAGAAATGGGGATGATGGAGAATTTAGTATATCAGATTCCTAACTAAATGTATCTATTTTCAGACTGCCATTGCATAGGTCCGTGATGGCGAACCCATGGCACGGGTGCCACAAGTGGCACACGGAGCCATATCGGTGGGCACGCGAGCTCAGGTCCGGCGTGCATGTGTGCACCAGCCGGCTGATTTTCGGGCCTTCTGGGCCCACTGGGAGTCGGGAAACAGGCTGTTTCCAGCCTCCAGAGGGGGTGGGGAAGGCCGTTTTCGCCCTCCCCAGGCTCCTAGAAAGGCTCTGGAGCCTGGGGATAGCGAAAAATGGGCGTACCATTGCATGCTGGGAGCAGGGGGGTCATGCGTGCATGTGCGGGGGTGCATGGAATTATGAGTATGGGCACGCACACACGTGATCCCCCACATTCCCCCCCTTTTGGCACGTGAACCAAAAAAGGTTCGCCATCACTGGCATAGGTGAATCAAAAGGGTATTGTCACACATGCACAGTTCCAGGTAACTACTTTACTAACTTTACCTATAATACAGGAATCTCTCCAGTCTGGCTGCACACTCCGGGGAACAATTAGATAAGGCTCCAAGGAACTTGGGGTGTGTGGGGTTAATCTTAGACCTTTTGTGGTTATGCAGTAAGTCCAGGCTAAGTCCACATTTGAGTCGTCCTCCTTGCCAGGCTGGGGACCTCTCAACAGGTATATACATAATTAAATCCATTTTTGTATGATATGATTTGTAGCTCAAAAAAAAAGTCCTGAAGGTCACTGGAAAAAAATGTACAAGTATGGGTACATATACATGTACATTGTATAGTATGGGAAATTATTCAGAAAATAATGATTTTTCCTCAGGAGAATGTTTTTAAAAATTGTACACACTCAGATAAACACATAGATAATGTTTACTTGTCCTCTAAATCCTCAGTGAAGAAGTGATCCCCAAGAAGTCTGAGACTGGACAACCGGGGGGGAGGGGCGGATTCAGCCGATTCGGACAGGTTCAGGCGAACCGGATGCTAATTTTACATCTGGTTCGCCAAACCGATAGTTGCAAGGACTGGTTGCCCCTGACCACCCCGCCCCTCCAAGGTGTCTCCACGTGGTCCATTTTGGATGCCAGGTAAGTGCAAGGCCTGCGCGGAGGCTCTAGGAGGGTAAAAACGGGCCTCCCAGAAGTTCTGGAAGTCCAGAAACGGACCCATTTCGGCCTCCGGAGAGCCTCCAGAGCCCAGGGGAGGCCGTTTCCACCCTCCCAGAGGCTCAAGGAAAGCCTCTGGGAGCCTGAGGAGGGCAAAAACGTCCCATCCCCCCACTGTGGTGCAGGAGGCCGAGTAGGCCACGCCCAGCATGGCCACTTCCACCCAGCAACCGAGAAGAGAACCGGTTGCTAAAATGTTTGAATCCCACTCCTGTGGACAACCACTAATGATACATCCCAGGAACAATCCTAAGTAGACGCCCCCTTCTACCTATCTATCCCCAATACTGTTAAATCAAGACAACTCAACAAAATCCTTCTACTGTTAGGAACTTTCCATCATTAAAATTAAATCTGGCATACAGTTAAATTCAGGTTGGCAATATCAGTCTGAGATTTGATGATCCCAGAGAGGATGTGCAGGAAATCTTTACCCAGGCACTGATGGTCATTACGTTCTGTGCATTCCACGTTCCGTAAAGCTCAAAGATCATCTTCAACAGTGCTGGGTGGATTATCCCAGTTGTTGCTTTTGACACGTGATTTTATTTTATTTTTTGCTCTATCTGGTCAATGTAGCAGCAGCTGCAAACATTAGCTGGGGTCAGTAGTTAAGTATAGCCAGCTGTGTTTTACAGGACTTGCCCTTATAAATAATTGAATAACTCACTCCCTCTGTCCTATGCTGAGTGGAGCAGGGAGGTAGAGGAAAATAAGCCAACTGAGCTGTAAAATAGTATAACAATGTTTTCAGACCCATTTGAATAACAGGCCTATGGGCTCTTTTTATTATTAAGAAAGGGTGGGGGGGAAGCATTGCTATCAGTCAGAGCACTGGGCACCAGCCCAAAGGTTACCAAAGAGACATCAGCTTGTTCCAATCAAAAACACAACTGTGTAAAAGGCAACTTCATACCTCTGGTGCAACTCTTGGATTGGCTCGGGATCAAGCAGCCTGATTAAGAGCTTTTAAGACATAACGTTGTTGCCAACTGTATGACCCCCTGCTCAGAAATGGCCATTCTGACAGTCGAGCGCACAACCTGGAATACATGGAAGCTTTACGGATGACTCCCTCAAGTGATACTCATAATCCAGATGAAATTCAATTTTCCTGGAAAAAGATGAAAGAAAATGATGATGCACAGGCCAGTTTAGTGGGTTCTCATGTGTTGATTCACAGAGTTTTAAAAGAATTCGAACAATGCACATCCCAAAGAAGATATTGAACAGGGGATCAGGCTAAACATGGCAAGAAAGAAGGCATGATTGCAACTCGTATCTTTCCCTCCCCCAAAAATGGACTAACTAACCCAGAGGTGTCAAACACAAGGATGTGATTGGATTCGGCCCCTCAGGGTCATCCTGGAAAATGTAAGGGGCCGGCCTACATCGCTTCGGCCCAGTCTACCCAATGTGAAGAGGAAGCATCCGGCCAGCATGGCTTCGGCCCGGTTTACCCAATGTGAAGAGGAAACATCAGGCCAGCATGGCTTCGGCCTGGTCTACCCAGTGTGAAGAGGAAACATGCCAGCAGTTTGGGTAGTGGTGTCAAGCTGGCCACGCCCACTCAGTCACCAACACCCACCCAGTTGGCCACACCCACCCAATCACACACACACCCGAGATCAACCTGATGCAGCCCTCAATGAAATTGAGTTTGACACCCCTGCACTAACCATAGAAAGAAGCAGATTTTCATAAGTGGCACACATTAAAGAGACTTTAAACACTTTCTCTGCATGTTCACTTTAGCTGCTGTTTATAATACATTTAAAACCCAAATTAGGGATTTAAAAGAAAAACAGAAAACATTAACCTTCATTAATAGAGCAGACTCAGAAATGGTTTACCTAAAGTGGAATATTCAGGACTAAAAAGAGGGCCGGGCCATTGACAACCTGCTGAGCTGTGCCTGCAAAGTTAGTTAGATTTGTGATTTATTAATTTTTTTGCTGGTTTCCAGCAATTTTGCCCAGTTTCTAGTTCTGTTTAATGTCTGTCATGTTCATTTAATGATAGTGATGAAAAATGTCAGAAAAACACTTCTAGTCAAGTGGGTGTCTTGACTTATGACTGTAATGACGTACGACAGGATTTCTAGTCCCAATAGCAGTTGTAAGTCAAGGACTCCCTGTACTCTGCTCTTCCATCTTTTAGTTCTTTCTATAATAAAATCCTACCACAGCAAATGAGGCCTAGTCACTGCTACAACACACAGATTTGAGTAATCTCTTCACAGACAGTGGTACTCTTTGAATATATCCTTCATTTCTTCAAAAAGCTCTTTGTTTCCACTGTTGACATTAGCTGCCTCCACATTGTTCCTTATTCAGTAAAATTCACACCCAAAGGAAATTCACTCGGTGGATTTCTTGTAGTTTCTTCAATTGAGGATTAAAATTGTCGCACACGTACACCCAGAGACACTGTGACTTTTCATTGAAATATCAAAGTTCCTTACATTAAAGATATGTATTCTATGATATGCAAATAGAAAAAAACAATAAATCAAATACTAATAAATAATTATTAGGGCAGCTGGCAAAAGATAAAGAGGGGAAATCCACAATTACATTTCTACTTTTCTTTTGTTAAATCTAGTTTGGTGCCTGAAGGAAGGGAGGGAAGAAACCATAACCCACTGGAGTAGTTGCAGAATGAGGAAATACAATTAAAGAATAAAGTTAAAAAGAAAGGATGGGTTTTTTCCAACACTTCATGAAGACAACTCTGTTCTCACTTGTTATTCAGTGCTATCTGTCCTTTCCTAAGTCAGTCATGGCTCTGTTTTCCATGCTTCTGGAGACAAAGCTAAGTATTAATACAGGTCTTTAATTTTCCATTTTCCTTTTTCTGCCTCTTAAGGACAGGTGTCTTTCTCTGCCATGTAAAAACTCTCTCTCTCTCTCTCTCTCTCTCTCTCTCTCTCTCTCTCTCTCTCTCTCTCTCTCTCTCTCTCCCTCTCTCCACAAACACACACACACTGCCAAGGAGATCACATGAATCCTATCAGAATATCCAAATTACATTTGAATTCCAGGTCTTCCCAAGAAAAATTTGGATGAACTAAGACTCCTGTTTACTAGCACTTTTGGTAAAGAATATTCCAAGTAGTAAGTGATTAAGTAAAACACGAGCATGCAAAGGTGCAGGGGGGGGGGAGAGAGAGAGAGAGAGAGAGAGAGAGAGAGAGAGAGAGAGAGAGAGAGAGAGAGAGAGAGAGAGAGAGAGAGAGAGAGAATCATTTTCCTGATTCACAACTACTTCTAGAAACAGCTTTGATCTTACTTTTGCTCTTGCATGTGTATCTCTTGTGAATGTGACCTCCCACCACTTCACTTTCTTATCTATTTTTCCCCTTTTTCTTCTTTTTCTTTGGTTTCTCTATTCCAACCCCCGTTTCCCTCCTTTTTCCTTCAATGGATTCAAGTTTTATTTTTATTTCTTTTATTGATTATAAATCCATGAGCTTTTATGTTGTCTCAAACCTTCCCCTTCTAAGTAGCTCCAGTTCAACATTGTACTGTATTGAACCTATTAGGGGTTTCTCCCTTATATTTTCCTAAATCTACTTAAAAGTCTGGGAGAATACAGGGGGAGAAAAGTCACCTGGTAAACTAGAAGATATTTCTCAAGGGGCAGGAATTACATAAAAAGTGTTTCATTATTCATTTGCGGACATAGGCTAAAATGAATGTTTTGGAGACCTCCACATCAAGGCAGTCACTGCTTCAAAGATTAATTTCTGCCTCTGAATATAAAAGAGGGATACCAACAAGGAGGAGATGAAGCAGAAGGATAATAGGGTGCTTGGAGACCTCAGCTGACTTTTCTAGTGGACCTAGCTTGATTTCATAGAGGAAAACACAGCAGTGAAGAGCTAGTTCACACATTCCTGAACTTCTTGTTGTCTGAATTTCTAGAAAAAACTATTGTGATTGGACAGTATCAGTGGTGGGCTGCTGCCGGTTCGGACCGGTTCGCTCGAACCGGTGGCGGAAATTTGCCCCCGCTCGCCAAACCGGCAGCAATGGCTGGCTGGCCATGCCCCCAAACCGGTCCTCCGGTCACCGCTCCTTGAAAGCGGCTGGCAAAGAACCTTCTGCGTATGCGCAAAGGCTTCTGCACATGCGCAGAGGGTCACTTTCACAACATGATGTAGGCACACGCGTTCACTTCGCTCATGGGCACACGCAAAACGCGTACTTTTGATGCGATGCGAACCGGTAGGGAATCTAAGTGGAACCCACCCCTGGACAGTATTATTTCCTAGGGTCCACGTCTATTATCGGTACAAAAGCATAAGATGTTTTGCAGTAAAGTAGCAACATTTGAAATGTTGGACTTTTTTAAAAACATTTGCTTTGTTTGATGTTTTTCATTCCCCCGCCGTTCCTCTTGTTTTTAGGTTAGTTTTGCTGAAGTCCCTTCTTTTAGCAGTTTTTTAAAAAGGTAGAGTTATAGTTTTAAGTATCCATTTGTTATTGTATGTATGTGTTTTGTGTGGGTATGTCGGTATAACTCAAGCTATCTTTTCTCCTTATTGCTACCATGATTTAGCTCAGAAGCACGGGAAGTGAACCCTTGTAAGAGAAATAAAAATTATATGGAGTTAGAGAAATAAATATTTGCTCCTATTTTTCCACTTCATTTGCAGCACAATGATATGTATAACAACTTAGAAGTGAATCCCTAAGGATAGAGGTTGTTCAAAAATAGTCACAGTTGTGTCCTTTAAGACTGCATCATGACACCTTGATTTTTCTTTTCTTTTTGACAACCATACCCACTTGAAGAAGCTTCTGAGAGCTTTCCAATATCCTACTTCCCCAAAAGTAGATAACGGTGAGATCAAAGTTGACAATGGATTTCATGATGATGTTACCCTTTCAGTCGTGTCTGACTCTTGGTGATTCTATAGGCCAGGTCTCTCCACATCTTCCAGTCTTGCACCATTTCTTTGAGTTGTCTATGCTTTGGCTGATGTCAGCTTTGATGTTGTCCTGCCACCGTGTTCTTTGGTGGCCTGGTTTCCTTTTACAGCTAACTCTTCCAAACACAATTGCTTCAGGGGTGGTATTCACTTACCTTCCCTACCGGTTCGCAAACGTGAGCACACACGCTCGCTTCGCTTGTGCGCACCACCTCCGCACATGTGCACAGCCTCCCGTGCATGCTCTTTACTCACATGCACACCTTCAGCACATGTGCCCAGACCAGGGGCAGGTTGCTCACTTACTGATACTGGTGCGCTGCGCGCGCATCTCCCTGTTCCGTGCGCACGTGATTTTGCTTCTGCGCATGCGCAGAAGCAAAATCTCACCAAAATCTTGCAAGGGGATGCGCACACATGATTTCAGTGAGATTTTGCTTCCACGCATGTGCGGAAGCGCAGTCTCGCCAAATCTCTCACGCGTGCGCGTCCCCTCGCGAGATTTCGGTGAGATTTTGCTTCCGCGCATACGCAGAAGCAAAAAAGCCCAAAAATTCTTTTAAAAAGATGGCGACGCACACGACAGACCGGTGAAGATGGCACCGGAGCCGTTGTGCGCAAATTGCTTAATTGGCTGGCCCCTAACGGAGCTGTGCACTGGACCGCACCGGTATGAACTCACCCCTGGCCCAGACACGAAAACGTGGCTAAATAGGATGGCATTATATCCGGGCAGGTGGTTCGCCCAAACCAGTCCGAACTGGGAAAATACCACCTCTGAATTGCTTTCTCCAGTGAATTCCCCCTCATGACATGACCAAAATAAGTGAGATGCAGTTTTGTAACAACTCTGGTCTTATGCGTTCCAGTACTTGCTTGTTGGTGAATGAATTTACTGTCACTGATATTTATATTTCTCTAACATGAATATACCTAACACGATTATTCTCAGGTCAGTTAACAATCTCCCCTCGTACCTTAAAAATAACCATTTTATAACAACATTGTACAATGGCAACCTCTGGAGGTTTTAACCAAAGCTTTCAGGGATAACCCTGAGGTCTCCTATTGGGCAACTCTGATGTGAATTAATAGAATATCAACATTTGGCCTGACTGGGTCAAAATAGTTCCTGAGGTAGAAAGTTTAACAAAGTAGAGAGATGAAAAGTTTGAAGTATTTGAAAAGTGTATTGCTGGCAGGCAAAATAGCAATGTACCGGTAGGTGTTTCAATGAGTACATAACATTTAAGACCAACATATATTAAGATTAAAAACAAAATGACTACAGATATAGAGGGAACACTGGCAATAGATAACCACATAGAATCATAGGGCTGGAAGGAATCTCAGAGACCTTCTGCTCCAACCTTATGTTCAAGCACAACCACAGCTATTTCATTAAAACACATTTTAATGCTGCACTCCTGGTTGTACTCCTGGGAATACATCTGTTTTCTCAGGTACGAGCTGTAGTAGTCCAAATATCAACAAAACAGAGTTGGAAGAAAACATAATTAATGTACTGTGTGGGCAAGGACACTGCTACCATTCCGCCTCCAACCGTATGAAAAGCTATTGTTTGTACAAAGCGTTTTTGTTCTCTGTTATTTCAACACAACCTTTTGATCCTTGAAAGAGCAGAAGTATAAAAGCTTCCAGGATTAAAAAAAATACATTTATGTTAGGTAATAGCTAGAGTCAGTGGAACAACCTGAAAGCCTCTTGTTCAAAATGCCTAAGTGGAACCTGCTTCTAGAAGTCACAAAATGAAGAAGTGTGTAGTTTCAATCTCCCTGCTCAACTTTTTTCAGAACTCAGATTAAAAAGAAACCATTTCTAGTCAATTAGTAGAAGTGTACATCCACAATAATATCTCTACTCCATGGAAATTAAAAGCCAGTCTTAAAGAAAAAAAGGCCTTTTGGATTTTAGTTTAACAACTAATTAAGAGCCGAGGTGGCGCAGCGGTTAGAGTGCAGTACTGCAGGCCACTTTAGCTGACTGTGATCCGCAGGTCAGCGGTTCAAATCTCACCGGCTCAAGGTTGACTCAGCCTTCCATCCTTCCGAGGTGGGTAAAATGAGGACCCAGATTGTTGGGGGCAATGTAAATATATACACTGCTTAATGGTGTAAACCGCTTAGAGAGTGCTTGCACTGTGAGGCGGTATATAAATCTCACAAATAAAATAAAATAAATAAACTATGTTTTAAACATACAGTACTTCCCTCCCAAGCCATAACTGTGCACTGGGTTCTACTTTTAATTGTAAATTGTGTGGTAGGTAACATATAGAGCATAAAAGGTGCCTTTCTAAGGCTTGAGCTGATTATCAAGGAAAGTTTCGTTGCAGATAAAAGTGTTTCCTTTTTAAGAATGCAGCTGGAAACATGCCCTGGTTAGAACGGCATGGCATTATCTCCTATTTTAAGCATATTTGCATTAAGGAGCAAAATGTATGGGAGAAGGCAAAATGCTCTTCTGTCTTAAGTGAAAATAATCTGAAAGGCCTTCTCCTTTGAACAAGGGATATTTCTACACAGCTACATATACTTCAAATCCTCAGAGCCACCCTTTCAATGCCCTGCAATCATATAGAAAGAACCATCAGGGTCAATTAACCCTCTCTCAATCAGCACCCTTGTGCATTCCCTTGAATGGAAAAAATGCAGAAAAATTGTCTAGATATAGGAAGCCCAGAATCTGATGCAAGGATTCCATAGTCCAGAATAGAGGGGGGAAACCAAGGGTCAGAAAGGGAACATTAGCAGAATGTCTATGAAGAAGCAATGGATGGGAAACGAAGGAGAGAAGCAACCTGGAACTAAGGAGAAACTTCTAGACAGAATAATTAATCAGTGGAATAGCTTGCCTCCAGAAGTTGTGAATTCTCCAACACTGGAAGTTTTTAAGAGGAGATTGGACAACCATTTGTCTGAAATGCTATAGTTTTTTCTTGCCTGAGCAGGGGGTTGGACTAGAAGACCTCTAAGGTCCCTTCCAACTCTGTGATTCTGTTATTATTCTGTTATTCTCAATCATCCAGGTCATGGTTGTCTCAAAGGTGCTTTTTCAAAAGGCAACTGGACTTTCTTGGGTTTTTTCCTTGAAAACGTTTCACTTCTCACACAAGAAGCTTCTTCATTTGAACGGAAGAACATGAACTGAAGAAACCTCTTGGATGAGAAGCATAACATTTTCAAGGAAAAAAACCAAGAAACTCCTGTGGACTTTTGGAAAAGCACCTTTGGAGCATTGGCACGACTTTTGACCAATGAAAAAGCTGCTGGGCCTCAACTCTCAGGGAACATAAGCAACTTATTGGGCAACAAGAACAGAAGGGAACAATGCCAAAGTCACATGGGGAAATATACATCACATCACTTCCTCTTTCCTCAAATTGGCATTTATTTGGTTTAATGCTCAGCAGATTGTATGAATGCAATCACTTTTGGTTTATTCAGAAAAGCAAATGAAAGATAGCTTCATGTGATGTGGAAATCCAGCCTCTGCGTCCTCTGATTCTTTACCAAATTCCTTCTTACATCAAGCTCATGACAGCCATTTTCCCCCTGAGATCCATATTTCATTCTTCAGAAACATGCATGTCAAGCCATCGCACAAGAAAGATTGCCAAATGAAATAACTACCTTTATCCACAAAGGGAACAGCAAATATCTTCCTAAACCTGCCCTTTGTGCTATGCCTCATAGCACAAAGGTCACTCTGGATTTACTTATTTCAATGATATGTCAAAGCAATCTGATTTACTTATTAGCTAATGCTTTATTAATACTTAGCCAATCTTTGCTCTGTTTGACTATTGGAAAAAAGGCAACTTCTCTGTGTGAGAAGCAAGCTCATAAGATGAAAGAAAATGGGTCTCTACCCTAGAATCCAACATCTAATGGTAAATGTGTAATTTGCCAAAAATGTGAAAGGCTGGGCAACTCAGGTGATACTTCCATGCTGTGCAATTGGTTGAAGCTTCATCCATGTAAGCCAGAAGGAAGCAATTGTGTTCAGTCTGTCGAATCCAAAGTATGAGATACAGAGACCACTCCAGAATGAACCTGGAAATTTAATGGGCTTGTCACTGAGCCCATACACCAGCAACACTCAAAGGAGGGTGCAGAGGCAGAATTAAAAATGTGGATCATACCAGGTTTATAGCTGTGCAGGCTCCAGGTATAAAAGTTACAAATATCCATTTTTTTTTGGAGTTTACTTTAAAATACTATGATTCATGTGACTATCAGAGCAGAGTGTCATAAAGCCAGGTTTGAAAACATGTTTATTTTGTACTGGTCTTGCTCTTGGGACTTGATAGTTTGAAACATGGTCATACAGCACATGTACACGCACACACAAACACATACTGATGCTACAGAAGAAAAAGTATTCAATCCTCCTTTTTATTTTTGCTCAGTATCTCAGATTTTGTGTTGCCTGGTCAATCAGCAGTTCCTGTTGAGTTTGGAGTAAGTTGCGGGGGGGGGGGAGTGGGGTGGCATTGTGAAAGTACAATTGTTGCAGTTGCTGGGCACAAAGTGGTGAAAGTCAGTGCCCCCTTCCAGTAAGATTCAAAATTGGAAAGCAAGAAGGGAAAGTGAAGGAGAGATGCAAACAGAAAGCGATGGAAGTTTAAGTCAACATTAACTTAAATACATGCCAATCCAGAGCAGGAATCAAGGAGTTAAAATGAATTTTCAGAAGGATACAGAAAAGGACAGAAAATTTCATTGAAGCCCAAGGAGAATATTATCAGATAAAGCATCTCTCATCATTCTTTCAGGAAATTTTACATGCCAGATTTGAGAGGCAGTTAAAAACAAAACAAAACAATGCACATTCACTTTGTCAATATTGACAATGTTTTAGAGTAGAGGCGATTAGATCCTAAAATATGCCCATTTTCCCTTGATTGTAAATTTGTACCACAAGGTTTTCTCAGGCAGCTTGGTTGCGTGATACTGCATGCCTACGTGAGGCTGAATAAAACCCAGGGTTGTGACGACTCAAAAGCTTCCAAACCAACTCTGGCTGTTTAATATTTTGATTATTCTTTTTTTTTGCTTAAGGCCAACATTCATGAGCAAATTAGTGTGGCATGTAGACAAGGTGGGTGAATTGCTTTTAAGATTAGATTGTTAGATTTGAAATGGTCTGAGAACAGCAACCAGCGCAATTGATCCTGAACTAAAATTCTATATCTTGATGTCAGCGGTGAAATCTACTTACCTTCCCTACCAGTTTGGAAACGCGTCCGTGTGCCACTGTCGCGTGCGCTTTTTCACCCTCTGTGTGTGCGCAGAAGGCTTTGCGCATGCGCAGAGAGTTAAAAAAAGAAAATGGTGACACCTGGGCTGTCACGTAGTGAATATTGTCAGTTGTATGTCTATGCAGGGTGATGCACCCCTATCCTAATATTATGGTACATTCCAATACAAGCAGGACACATGATGTGATCTCCATGCGCATGTGTACATTCCTGATTCTCCATTATTCTCTCTTTGACTTGGCTCTTAACCGGAACGGTCGCATTTTCTTAGCAAAATGTAACTATTCAGAATCTATTGTTTTTGTACCGAAATAAATATTTTCTATTAGACTTTTAATCTCGGCTTTATTTTCTAAATGTCTGGATTCCAAGAAAAGATCCACATCGCCTCTATGAGATTTATTCTCATCTTAACAGCGGCGGAGCCACGTGCTGCCGCCGCTACCGGTTCTCTGGACCACTGGGGCCACCACTACCGGTACACCTGGGCCGAACCGGTAGCATTTCACCCCTGCTTGATGTCCTGGTATTAGTTAAATTAAGGATGCGACAACTGGACCTTTTAGTTTCTTCACTGTTGAAAGGCAGGGTGTCTTGGCATTCCAGAAAGTCTTATTCCACACCCCTTCACTAGAAATTATGTTAGCCATTCGTTTATTGTTCATTTCATTTTCAAGGGCTTTGTTCTACCAAGTGGGTTGACCGAAGGTTGTTTCTTTAAAAAGCTTTAAATGAAGCATTTTAGTCCCCTTGGGAAAATAATGAAAGTTAAAGTCCATTACTTAATAAAAGCATGTGTTTTTATATGACTGAGGTTTCTGTGGGTTTTTAAAAAATATTTCATTTTAGAATGCCGGAATAAACTCCATCATCTCAAGAAGGTTCTGTCCAATGGGCTCCTTCTGTTTCAGAACTGAAATGATACCCAGCAGTGGCTTTCACAGGTCATGATAATTTTAAAATGATGATGTCGTTGTATATGTGTCAAACCCACATAAATACCTCTGGATATATCAAAGTTTAAAAAAAAGTCCCATTAGAAAGAACAGGCTTGTTTCGTCTCCATGTCTTATGTATCTGCCATAGCATTCTTCTTTATATTGTCTGAATATCATTCCAAAATCTTCATATTCTAAATAACCAAACAACATTGTAAAAAGGATCTAAGACTATAATATATTGCCAGTTTTCTATAGACAGCACTGAAGAGTAAGATGTGTAGAATAAATAAGCTTCTATATCACTATCCTAGTAGCTTTTGATGAAGCCAACCTTGTATATTGTTAGTTTTTATTTATGCTCTGGATGTTGTTTTAATTGTTATGAACCAATCTCAGGTGAGATGGGCAGCTTTACAAATCAAATGAATCAAATTAGAAAATAATAAATAAATATTTATAAATAAATATTCAATTTACTTTCAGAGAGGTAAAATAATATTACGAGCCACAGTGGCACAGTGGTTAGAATGCAGTACTGCAGGCTACATCTGCTGACTGCTGGCTCCCTGCAATTGGCAGTTCAAATCTCACCAGGCTCAAGGTTGACTCAGCCTTCCATCCTTCCAAGGTGGGTAAAATGAAGACACAGATGGTTGGGGGCAATATGCTGACTCTGTAAACTGCTTAGAGAGGGCTGTAAAGCACTGTGAAGCGGTATATAAGTCTAAGTGCTATTGCTATTGCTATCTTATAGTGCAAGTT
Source organism: Diadophis punctatus similis (assembly GCA_023053685.1). Taxonomy (NCBI): domain Eukaryota; kingdom Metazoa; phylum Chordata; class Lepidosauria; order Squamata; family Dipsadidae; genus Diadophis; species Diadophis punctatus. The sequence goes on from JALIGW010000002.1 coordinate 87,102,891, forward strand.
GGGGACCCACCTTACCATAGGATATCCCTGAGCAGCTTACACTAACATATATAGTTAAAACATAAAAAGTTAAAATCAGACATTAAAATCAAGGACACACAGGGAGGGTGGGGGCGGAGTTGCGGGGGAGGTAGGTTCTGTTATTAATCAACCACCTCCATTGTACAGTTTCCCATCTGGCCCCAAGCTGACTGAAAGAGCCATGTCTTCTTTAGGCCCTTATGAAAAGATAGGAGGGTTGGGACAACAGCAGAGAAGGTCTCCTCCTGGATCCCACCAACTGGAATACTTGGGATGATGGGACCCGCAGCATGCCTCTTCTGCCGGCACGAGTGATATGGGCCAATCCCAGTGAGATGAGACAGTCCCTCAAGTAACCTGGACCCATGCCATTTGATTTGATTTCTTGGGCTAGAAACTGAGAAATCATGAATTCTAGTTCTCCACAGTTTTGAAGGTTAGCTTGATTTGGCCAGATACTCTCTCTCAGTCCAATACACCTCACAAGGTTCTTGTGAGGAAAATAGAAGACAGAAAGAATCTTGAGTTAACCAAAACTAATAAAAGATTAAAAATATAGGCAGTTTTCAATGTACGACCATTCATTTAACAACAATTCAAAGTTATGAAGCATTTAAAAAAATGATTTAGGATCAGAGGTGGGTTCCTCCCGGTTCGGACTAGTTCGCCCGAACCGGTAGCAACCCGCTGGTGATGTCACGATGACATCACGGAACAGGTTCGGTCGGTGCCGGTCCGTGGGTGCCACCATCTTTTGGGGGGGGAATTTTTGGGGGGGAATTTTTTCCCTGGGTTTTTTCTTCTGCGCATGCGCAGAAGCTGAGTTTCCAGCACTGTGCATGCGTCACCATCTTGTTTTCAGCTTTTGGGGGGGGAATTTTTTGGGATTTTTTTGGCACTGCGCATGCACGCTCCCACGAGGCGCGGCCACGTGGTGCGGGAGGAAGCGAACCCGCAGCGAGGTAAGATAGAACCCACCCCTGTTTAGGATCCATCCTCAAAGTTACTATCAGACTGTTGCAACACCACCATAGTCCCATAATTGTGATTCTGGTGCTTGGCAACCAGCTCTCATTAAAACGGTTGCAGCATTCAACAATTGCGTGATTGTGATTTGTGACCTTCCCAGCTGGCTTCTGATAAGCAAAACAATGGGGAAACTGGCAAAGAAGGTTGCAAATCATAACCATCACACAATGTTTCACTTAACAACGGTGGCAAAAAAAATGGTTGCAAAATTGGGTGCAGCCAATTTTTAATTATTCCCATACCTACGTTCAGAACATAAATGTTTTATGGAGGACCCAGATTGTTGGGGGCTATATGCTGACTTTGGAAACTGCTTAGAGAAGGCTGTAAAGCACTACGAAGCGGTATATAAGTCTCAGTGCTATTGCTATTGCTTAAAACTGGCTCTTAAGATTGAAATGACCCCTGTAAATTTGCATTTGCATTAACAACAAATGTCTTCCTTCTGTCAAATGGAAGTGCTAAGGGTCCAGCTTACCAATTAAAATCTGTAGATTTTAGGAGACATCAAAAAAAGGGGATGCAATCAGAGGCATCTGTCACAAGCCAAATTTCCTGAAAATAGACATAGACATAGACATAGACTTTCAAGAAGAGATTGGACTGCCATTTGTCACAAATTGTGTTGGGTCTCCTGCTTGGGCGGGGGGTTGGACTAGATGACCTACAAGGCCCCTTCCAACTCTGTAAATATACATATACACATACACACATATGTATGTGTATATGTATATGTATATGTACTGTATATGTATATGTATATGTCCTGTATATGTATGTGTATGTATATGTGTATGTGTGTGTGTGTGTGTGTGTGTGTATGTGTGTGTGTGTGTGTATCACTGTCAATTTTGAATATATAGTGGAAAGAGGAAATCTGAGAGTTCACAAGGTTTATGCTTTATGGAACAAAACTGAGACTGAATCTAGATGTTCTGCTTCGGATACCCCAAAGCCTCCTCCCAGAAAGTAACAAGGAAAAGAGGTCATGAAGAGGCTGTGCAGCGTCCCATTCAGTCCTGAGGATCATGCAAATTGTCACCATGCAAGTTGGAAAAGGCTGATACTTGAGTCAAAGCTCCACAAAGCGCACTTCATCCTTTGCCACCATAGGCATTGTAGCCATGCCTATGAATTCCATCTCTGCCTGATGCACACTCACCAAATTTATTTCAGATTTTGGTTAACTTAGGTTTTGCCTTAATGCCTCTTACAGTCCTACACAGCCAAATGATCCGTTGCTGTGGCAATACGTGAATGAGAGTAGGGTATGGCATAGGAGGGTGGGGAGAGAGTATCCTCTGACAAAAGTTGTAGTTTAAATGGAATTAAATAAAAAGTTAAAATTAACACATTGACTGTAATGGGTTAAACTGATAAGGAAGCAGGTTCAGGATAAGGATCAGGAGCAACTTCATGGCAGCTGGGGGAAACAGGCTACCACACTGCAGGATTCTTACAGCTGGTCCTCGACTTATGTCCGTAATTGAGCCCAACATTTCTGTTGCTAAGCAAAACATTTGCTAAGTGAATTTGCCCCATTTTATTACCTTTCTTGCCGCAGTTGTTAAGGGAATCACTGCAGTTGTTAAGTTAATAACACAGCTGTTAAGTAAATCTGGTTTCCCCAATGACTTCACTTATAAGAAGGTCGCAGAAGGTGATCGTGTGACTCCGGGGCACTGCAACCATCATAAATATGAATCAGTTGCCAAACATCTGGATTTTGATCACATGACCGTGGGGATGCTGCAAGTCAGTAGTGGGTTCTAAAACCCTTTGCTACCACATGCGCAGAAGCATCCCGGGTGGGTGGGCGGAGCCTCCCGCCACCGCCGCACCCGTTCTTAGAACCAGGCCAAACCGGGAGCAACCCACCGCTGCTGCAAATGTGAAAAACGGTCATAAGTCACTTTTTTTTTTTTTTTTTTTCCAAAAAGTTTTATTAGTACAAAATTACATAGATAATAGCTAAACATTAAATAGAAAGTACAAACTTTTTTTTTAATTTTTCTCCCCCCTAACCCACCCCTTTCCCTCCCCCCCTCCCCCCCGGACTTCCCAGAGAGAGTACAGGGCATAATATCAATAAAATAAATTTAAATTAAATTAAAAAATTTTGACTTCCACCTTATTTTTTTAAAACTTCAACTCCAAATTGTACACTAATAAAAATTCCTTCCTCCTCCTTTCAATCATCTACCCTTCACAACATTTCTTCACTGTTAACTAAGAATTAAATGATTATTACATAAATGATGACTAAGTATTAAATACAAAAACCTTAAACTTCATCATAAAATCAATCAGTATATAAATAACATACTATTACTATATATCAGATTATAAGCACTAATTCCAAACTTTAAATAACCTTCCTCCCAAAAAAAAAAATGTTAAATCTAATTGTAATATTTTATAACTGGATAGATAACAATTCCAAATCTTTCTCACAATTAAATAAAACTTAAATTGATATTACACAAAAAATAACTAAATAATAATACAAAAACCTTAAACTTCATCATAAATTCTACCACTCTATTTGTAACATAATGTTACTATGTATTAAATTATTAGGTTCAAAAAAGTTCTAAATCTTTAAAAAGAATTAATAATACTTTGAATAAGCCCCCCAAAAAAAACAAAAGAAAAAAAAAGAATGCAAGAAGTAAAGAAAAGAAAAAAAAATTAAGGAAAGAAGGGAAAAAGAAAAGTACAGTCATAATGGCAACCATCTGTCCAATAAACTTCAACACTGCATCTTGTTGTATTTTGATGATGGTTGCATCTTTTTGTAACTTGATAATTTTGTAGTTGTCAGCTCGCCTCCCATCTGACCCCGATCTTCCATCTCCTTTTCCACACTGTAGACATCTGTCTGGCTCTGACAATCATTTAAATTTTGTAAATCTGTTTCGATTTGAAGAGGAAGGGATGGCTTTCCCTCCTCCTCCTCTTTTGTTTTCATACATCTTTCCTCTGGAATCTTGGATATATCAGCCTTTAAGACGTTGACATAAAATTCAGTAGCTTTCTTTGTTGTATTAAGCCGATATCTTTTTCCCAGAAATTTCACTGCAACTCCTGTTGGTGCTTCCCATTTGTAATGTAAATTTAACCTTTTAAATTCATCAATCAGAAAGGTATAATCTTTTCTGGCTTTGAGCATTTTAGAGGGAATTTCTTTCCATATCATCAGTTCCTGGCCATTCACCTGCAGGTTATTTTTAAACGTCGCCTGTATAATCCTATTCCGTAAGGCTCTTGTAGTAAAGTATATTACAATATCCCTTGGTAGGTGTTTTTGTTTTGCATACCAGGAGTTGATTCTATATATTTTATCAATTTGCCTGGCTAGTTCTTCTTTAGACAGTCCAGACACCTGCTCCAAAGCTTCCACCATCCTTCCTTTCAAATCTTCATATAATCCTTCTTTCAACCCCCTGACCCTTATGGCAAATTCCATGGATCTGAATTGCGTCATTAACACCTCTGTTTCAAAATTTGCAATGTCATTTTGTATTTTATCTATGTATTCTACTGAAGTTGTCAAAACTTGTTTGTTTTCTTCAATGCGGTTTGCCAAAACTTCAATATTTGTTGCTAGACCTTTACATACCTCCAACACATCATTTCTAATTTGTTGGTCAATATTCTTTAAAGCAGCCTGCATTTTATTATCTATTTCACTAATTTTTTGGTTAAATTCAACAATAAGTTCATCTTTCATAATCTTTAAGGTACTTATTAAATTTTCAGGTGTTAAAGACTTTGGGGGTGTTAACTCAGTGGTAAGTTGCATTTTAGAAATATAACCAGATGAATAATCCATTCTTTTATTCAAAACAATCTTTCCAGATTTTGAAGCCATTTTAGTATTTCCAGTGGTGAACAAAGAAAAAGCCAAGCCTCTAGTTAAAGTTCTTTTAAATTTCTTTTAAAATTCTTTCAAATTCCAAAGCCAGATAGAATTTTATTTTTAAAAAATTGTCAGTTATTATTTAATCCAGAATCGGGAGACAGAGAGAGTAAAGCCAACTTTCAAAATCAAAAATTTCCATAAGAAAAAAAGCTGCTAGGGAAACGAAAGTTACTTTCACTTCTCCTCCCACTTTCTCCGATCGCCATGTTGTAGCCTAATAACTGTTACTTAGTTTCTTCCGAAGTGAAAATCAGCAGTGGAGTTGAAAGAAAAAAAAAATCTGTACTTGCCCTTTAAAATCCTGTCTCTCTCTGTCTGCTTGTTTAAACAATTAAGTAGTTGTAATCCCATTCACGAAGCAGCGGGTGGTCACAGCATCTTGCTCCGCAAAAGCGGAGGTTTCCAAGTCCCCGGAGCAAGAGACAGGCTGGCTGGGGAGCCCTCACCTTTCGCGCCCCTAGCTGACACTTGGGGCACTAGGGGGGGCTCTACCCCACCTGTCCGGCTCTCATCTCTCCCCTTTGCCCGGGGCAGAGACTTTCAAGCCGCCAGACAGCTGTTCTGGCGGCTTTAACGGGGAAAAGGAAAGGCGCTCAACGAGGAGCGTCCGCGATGCAGCGATCCGGAACCGGAAGTCACATAAGTCACTTTTTTCAGTGCTGTTCTAACTTTGAACGGTCACTAACTGAACCTGTTGTAAGTCGAGGACCACCTGTACACCATCCCTGCGAATGTCTTCAAACAGAGGCTAATTGCCAGAGGTGGAGCTCTTGCCTCACAATCAGAAGGTTGTGAGTTCGATCCTAGGTAGAGGCAGATGTAAGGGTCTCCTGCTTGGGCAGGGGGTTGGACTAGATCAGTGATGGCACGCGGAGCCATATCTGCCGGCACACGAGCCATTGCCTAGCTCAGCTCCAGCGCGCATGTGCGTGCCGGCCAGCTGATTTTTGGCTCGCACGGAGGCTCTGGGAGGGCATTTTTGGCTTCCGGAGGGCCTCCGGGGGGACTGGGAAGGGTGTTTTTGCCCTCCCCAGGCTCCAGGGAAGCCTCTGGAACCTGGGGAGGATGAAAAATGGGCCTACCAGGCCTACCAGAAGTTGGGAAAGGGGCCATTTCTGGCCTCCAGAGGGCCTCCAGGGGAGCAGGGGAGGCCGTTTTCGCCCTCCCCTGGCATTGAATTATGGGTGTGGGCACTCACACATGCACGATAGCACGCGTGCATGCACTTTCGGCACCCGAGGGAAAAAAGGTTTGCCATCACTGGACTAGATGACCTGCAAGGTCCCTTCCAACTCTGTTAATCTGTTACCTAAAATGCTCAGGTGCACTAAGCAGAGGGTTGGACTAGAAGACCTCTGAGGTACCCACCAACTCTCTGATTCTTATGGAAGAAGCTGTATCTCATTCTCAAAGGCAAAACATTCCAGTCTTTGCTTTCAGAACACACACACACACACACACACACACACACACACACACACACACACACACAGCTATTAAACTTTTCCAACAGGCATTTTACAAACCACACAGTGGACTTTATCCCTTATAAAATACCTTTTGTGTATTCACTGGGTAAATGAGGAGCTTTTCACCTGGTGCATACTGTAAATCCTCAATACTTCTGAAACTAAATCTATAAAGAGGCCTCCAAACTATTTACTAACCAGTGAGCAATACTCTACTGTCACAGTGCAATATAGCCTCAGCCTAAAACTTCTCAGAAATCAACCTTGGAAAATGTTTGCTCCCAAAGGAGTGCCACCAAGCAGGAGAAAAATAGTGAAAAAAGCCACTACCTCATTTTTGACCTTTGTCTTACAACAAGACACTGCTCCACCAAGCCTGGATCTCTATACACTTCTTTAAAAGCTAAACTAGACATGTCTTAAGTATCAAGCAATAATCCTGTTTATTTGCCCTTTATGATGAGTTTCCACCAACAATTCCATTCAGTTCAGATCTTCTATTGTACAGTCATCAGTTCCCATAGAATTCAGAACATTCCTCTATTGGGATATTGTTGACCATGTAAATAGTTTCTAAATAAATAAAATAATAATAAGACTGTTTCCTCCAGATTAGGCAATAGGAATGGGCAGGTCTCTTGATTCAAAGCATCAAAGAGGTTTCAGATTTGAGGGGGGGGGGGGAGGAGTGAAAGGACAAGCTTTCTGTATATGTCAGGAGCTTTCATACCAGGTCTGAAATTCTTTTCCTGCTGGGTTACTGTAGTTTAGCTGCACATGTCTGACAGAGAATGTGTGGCTCTCAAGTTAGTAAGGAACTGCAACTCCCAGAAGCCCCTAGCAGTTATAGTTCAACAATAGCTTAAAAAATAATAATCACATTTTCTCTCTCTCTTCAATAATTGTGGGAAATAATCGGCATTTGATGCCAGTTCTAAAGACTTTCATGGTACCCTGGCAGTCTTACTGTTCAGATCTGAGACCTTTGGTAAGATAATGGTAAAGGTTTCCCCTGTCCGATTGTGTCCGATTCCAGGGGGCAGTGCTCATATCTGTTTCTCAGGCAAGGGAGACAGCATTGTCCATAGACGCTTCCGTGGTCATGTGACCAGCATGTCTCTACGCTGAGGCACACAGAACGCTGTTACCTTCCCACTGAAGCGGTGCCTGTTTATCTAGTCACATTTGCCTGTTTTTGAACTGCTAGGTTGGCAGGAGCTGGGGCAAGTAATGAGAATTCATCCTGTTGCACAGCACTCGAGTCTCGGACCCAGGCTGTCCACTTTCCAGCTGACAAACTCCTTGTCTTTAACCGGTGAGCCATTGGGCCCTCTTGAGACCTTTGGTAGATGCTACTAATCATCCCCTTCCCAGTCTCAGGACCGGACCTCATCTGAGCTTTTGCCTATTGATTTGGCTGAAAATCCTGCTTCTGATTTCTGATCCTAGATACTTTAGGAAATTAAACAATTGCATTGGGAAATTAAAGTTTTCCTCCTTCCCTTAAAATGAGCTGGAAAGACAACAAATTCCTAACGCTTAGAGGAGAGTCTTCTCCCATCTGCTTGATCTTTTTCCTCCTGGCCTTTTCTGATGAGTCAGGTGTTTTTTTTTTAACTGTTCCAAGAGAAAATAAGTGTTCTACCGACACTAAAAGAGGGTCAACGAGGCTAAACAATTTGACCTGCTTGTTGACAATGCATCTATAAACCCCCTGTTTGTTTTGGAACTGTTCTCACAGTTGGCAAGGGAATTTTCAAAGCATACAAGAAATCCAAATATTTAGCCCTATGGTGAATTAACAGGTGGGGGAAGTATATTAAAGGAAATGATAGTAAAGGAAACAAGCTGCTTGAACAAGCTTCTCTCGCTCTCCAACTCCATCTGAAGCACAAATACATGTCTCTGTATGCATATGTGCATACATGTTGATTATGTTCCCTGTGTATGTACATACATGTTGATTATGTTCCCTGTGTATGTACATACATGTTGATTATTTTCCCTCTAGAGGTCCAGTAGAAAACCATATGGACAGGACAGAGGGCAGCAGGTTAATGATAACTGTTCCAAAGAATTTCTTTCTGAGGTTTTGCTCAGTCTTGAACAAGGCAGGAGATAGAAACAGAAAGTGTAGGAGGATCCCATGCCCTACCATACCCACTGAAGGTGGCAGGGCTCATTTATGGTTTCCAGCGAAACAGCCTCATCTCTGCCAATGTAGGTATCTCTCACAATTAGGCAACAAGCTTGGGAATGTTATTGTTGGATCAGTAAGCAAAGAGCATCAACTATACGAGCAAGCTATTGCATGTTGAAGCCAATTATACATGGAGGGAAAACAATGATTCAGATCTACCTAACATTCTTTAGAGAGATCCTGAGCATTGCCTAATGGGAGAACACAAGGCACAATTAAATTTAAATTAAAAAGAAACCAATGGTGAATCATGTTCTCCCTTTCAAGCGCACAGAAGGTCTCTGTGAAAGAAGAGAGTATTCTTATCAGATGTGAAATGCTGAGAATTAAAAGAGCTGCACATAGCAGCTGGTTTGTTATGTCAGCCATACAAGATAGGTAAGGTAAAGAAGTCCCTGCGGCTTTTACTCCACGAGTTGTTGCCAACTATGGGGATGTGTATGTGTGCTCATCTCCATTTCTAGGCCATTGAGCCAGTACTGTCCAAAGACATTTTCCTGATCATGTGGCCAGATCATGACGTCACGAAGCGCTGTTACCTTCCCACCAAAGTGCTATCAATTTATCAACTCGCATTTGCATGCTCTCAAACTGCTAGGTTGGCAGAAGCTGGGGCAAGGACGGGAGCTTACCCCATCACGTGGAGCTTGGGTCTGAACCTGGGCTGCCCACTTTCCAGTCAACAGGTCCAGTGTCTTAACTGCTGAGCCACCACTCCACCCCTCATACAAGATAGACTTGACTAAAAAACCATATGGGTCAGGGCTACATTTCCTACTAGAGGTATAATATAGAATATTTCAAGACTGAATATGTTTCTCCTTCTTTCCTTTTAATTTCACATGAACTAGAGAGATTCTTATCTGAATGTTTTCCTGTGTTCTTTTCTTCATCCCAGCTCAAACATCTATTATCTGACTACTGTATCCTTCAAGGCTACTCCCTATACCTTCCATCTTATGCTCTTTCCTCACTGCTTCTAGCAGCCTAATTCAGAAATATCAGAAGGAAGGAGACTTACATCATGTAATCTAGGAGGTAGTTCAAGGTTACAAGGCGGAGGGGGGATTCTCCGGGTGTAAGCCTTCAGTAGGGATTCTGGATGTTGCCATTTTCATTAGCTAGACTGGAGATATATAATTAGCTTCCCAGAACCCCTTCCAAATGTTGCTACTTGAACTTCACTATTTAATGGGATGGAACGTCAGTAGAGGGCAATACTTGATTGACTTCACTGGGCTCAGGAGCTCAGGGGACTGCTTGGATGGGAAAAATCCAGAAAATGGGCTAGTAGGAGAAACGAGGAAGGCAATTTTTGGCACCCTCGAATGAAGAGTGGAAGAGAGAAATATGAAAGGTATGGGGGTTAATTTTATTAGTTACATTCAATTTAATTTGAATTGGCTCAAATGGTATATTGTCCTGGCCCCACTCCATTGTTCAAATGCACCATTTGAAAGAATAGAAGTGGCCTTTTGCCTCATTACAATTTGTGTACTCTTGAGCTAGGGTATCAGAGTTAGATAGAACATCGGGATGACCAGAAAGTAAGATTTGTTCTCAACCAATACCTATTGGAAAGCTTGCTTGCTTGCTTGCTTGTGAACAGTCAACTTTTATTATATCTTAAATATCTACTGGATAGAAGCTTTCCCTAATTTGGTGGCCCTTTCAGGTGTGGCTAGGAATTCTGGGAGTTTTAATCCCAAAGTTTTTGGTGGGCATCAAGCTAGGGGAATTTTCTTCACTATCATAAAAGGTATAGAAATATTGCTCAAAAGTATCCCCAGATTCTTGAATTATAACTTTATCCTCCCCCCCTCCCCCACAAGTGTCATCATATTGCCTTCCAATCTGTGGGAAGTATAACATTTGGCAGCTGGGACAGTAGGAGTGGTCAGTCTACATTTCAAGATTTAAATCATAATAGGCCTTCCTTGTGTTAACCTCAGCTCTACAGAGTTTGCTATTGCTGGAAGTAAGTTTAATCCATGTACTTCTGGAACCCATAAGGTGCCGAAATCCTTAAATGGGCATTTGATACCTAGTGTTTTCCTCTGGGGAAACCCTACAGGGGTATGTTTTGAGTATATGGATCCTATGCTATTTTTAGGAGTAAGGATGGAAAGCTTCTGTTTTGTTATCTTATTGTTTTGTATGTTGCCCTGTATGTGTTTTGTGAGTCAGCGGCATAAAAGTGGTGATGGGAGACCTAAATAAATGAAATAAATAACGACAACAACTTAATCCACAGAAAAACCTGGATAAGGGCTTTAAGTGCACTTAAGGATCTGCATGTTTTGGCCCGCAGTGATTAATATCAGGATAATCACAGCGTGGATCTTGACTGTGCTAAATAAAGCTGGGTTTTGTGTACTGCTGGAAAGCAAGCTGACTGCACAAACATTGGGTTTATCAGAATTCAAACAGAAGCAAAAGTGCCAAGCCAAAGAGGATAATAGGAGTTCATGATTAGGTTGCCCTTCTCCGAGGAACAAAATCCAAAGTTACAACCTGCTTCATAATCGTAGATAGCGTGCCACGAATTCAATAAAAGCAAAACTCCGCCAAGCCGCCTCAGTGAGTCCGCTGTAGATTTTCATATTCAAACTTGCAAAGTAAGAAAAGAGGTGCAGAGAGCAAGGAAGAACGTAGTGGGCTTTGTTGGAAGGAGGAGCGAAAGAAGAGAAGAGACAAAACTGAAAAATAAAGTGATTTAATAGACCCAAGCTTGGGGAAAATATCAGGAAGGTTACAAAATATGCTGGTTGTTTTTCAGTTCATTTAATCATTCAACAGAAAGAATTCACTTGCAACTTCACTTCACTTCACTTCACTTGCAACTCTCTTTAGTTACTTATAAGATTCATACATCACATTCAGCTAACCTGTGCTTAGCTTTCTTCATGTAATACCATCTTTATTTATTTTTTAATTCATTAATTTTATTTATTTTGTCAAGCATGTATTAGATAATAATAATAATAATAACAACAAAGTTGGAAGGGACCTTGGAGGTCTTCTAGTCCAACCCCCTGCCTAGGCAGGAAACCCTACACTACTTCAGACAAATGGTTATCCAACATCTTCTTAAAAACGTCCAGTGTTGGAGCATTCACAACTTCTGGAGGCAAGCTGTTCCACTGATTAATTGTTCTGTCAGGAAATTTCTCCTTAGTTCTAAGTTGCTTCTCTCCTTGTTTAGTTTCCACCCATTACTTCTTGTTCTACCTTCAGGTGCTTTGGAGAATAGTTTGACTCCCTCTTCTTTGTGGCAACCCCTGAGATATTGGAACACTGCTATCATGTCTCCCCTGATCCTTCTTTTCATTAAACTAGACATACCCAGTTCCTGCAACCGTTCTTCATATGTTTTAGCCTCCAGTCCCCTAATCATCTTTGTTGCTCTTCTCTGCACTCTTTCTAGAGTCTCAACATCCTTTTTACATCGTGGCGACCAAAACTGAATGCAGTATTCCAAGTGTGGCCTTACCAAGGCATTATAAAGTGGTATTAACACTTCGCTGATAACAGATATAAGTATAAACATGGTTATTAATACATGAAATGGATATGAATAAAAGGAGACATTAGGACAGGGACGGTAGGCATGTTGGTGCGCTTATGCACACCCCTTACAGACCTCTTAGGAATGGGATGAGGTCAACAGTAGATAGTCTAAGGTTAAAGTTTGGGGAGTTTGGGGAAGAAACCACAGAGTCAGGTAGTGTATTAAAGGAATTGACCACTCTGTTCCTGAAGTCGTATTTTCAATGTTGGAGATTGGTAAGCCATGGTTTGTGATATTTTGTTCCACACAGCTATAGTTTATTCAATAAATACCTGATTCATCAAGAGTACATGAACCCAACCTTATTCTCCTTTGGTATTATCTTCTCATTTTTCTCCTTAACCTTATTATTATTAGAATAAATGCTCCAAAGTAGAAACCTGTTTTTCTGTTCTTATATTCTGTTCTTATATTTATAAGCATACATACATCTGTCACCATCTAGGCAAACACTCAGAAATGTTACAATGGTTCAAATACTATATGTCTGTGTTGATACAAAGATAATACAAAGAATTGTACCCACAATTTTCTTTGTATTATCAAGGAGGTGATGGGGTCTAAGGGCCCTATAGAAGAGCCCTCTTAGAGGGAGATGGGCAATACAGAAATGTGAAAAATAAAAATGAAATGAAATGGATATTGCCAAACTACAATTCCCCAGCATCCCTCACTGGAGGAATCACTGGGAGTTGTGTTAAAATAACATATGCAAGGTCGGGAATTCTCAGCTTCTGGATAATCCTTTTTCTAAGCAAATATTTAACCGATCACGAGAATGTTTCTCTGAGATGCTAAGCCTCCTCAGTAATTATCTAGTGCTAGTCATATTTTATTTATTTATTTATTTATTTATTTTATTCATTTGTTTTTGTCAAGTACGTATTGGTAATATATATAGATACAACATTGTTTATATACATAAGATGGGTACTGATAAGAGGGAACATTAGGACAGGGACGGTAGGCACGCTGGTGCGCTTATGCACGCCCCTTACTGACCTCTTAGGAATATAAGTATTCCTATGTAAGTTAAGAGATAGAATTTCTTATTTTTTCCCAGTTTAGAGGCTGGATTCCATTTCTAAATAGATTCTAAGCTCAATCATCATTGTAACTCTAATAACTATTAAAAGGATACAATCAAACCACCCTGCATGTCTATGGAGATTCTCAGTCATCCAGGTCATGGTTGTCCCAAAGGTGCTTTTTCCAAGAGGCAACCGGACTTTCTGGTTTTCCTTTGAAGACGTTTTGCTTCTCATCCACGAAGCTTCTTCAGCTCTGACTGGATGATGGTGAACACCCATTTGCACCACTCAGATGACCCTGATGACATTCAGATGACCCTGATGACACAGGGTCATCTGAAACCTCCAGGTGGCCTCAATGACTCTCTATTCTCTAAAAGAATACAAATGACCAGCTGTCTGCAAGGGGTATAAATCCTTCCATTCCCCACCATCCAGTCAAGAGCCAAAGAAGCTTCTTGGATGAGAAACGAAATGTCTTAAAAGAAAAACCAGAAAGTCCCGTTGCCTCTTGAAAAAGTACCTTTGGGAAACCATCCTGCAGTTCTTTTGTCAGGTCCAGGTAGAACTAAGCTAATGCACTTGACCACTTAATAAAGTGAGTCCAGATGATTTAAGAGTTTTAGTCTATGAAACATTTCAGAATAAAGAATAAAGTGACACCTGTGTTACTTATGCTTTAAATAATATTTTTATTGTAGAATTTGCTGTTACTTTGGGTACCTTAAGTTAAGCACTGAAACAATGAGACAAAGGTATATGGAATTAACCAAGATGGTAGTCTATCGACAGACTTCTTCCTAAAAAAAAACAGAGTTGGAGAAGCTACAACGTACTGCAATTACTGTGGCATCTGAGTCTTCCCCTTATGATAAATTAAATAGGTTTTTTCTCTCAAACAAGCTGAATGCACCCACTCCATTTTTTTATTAAAATTAAAAATTTAAATATGGGTCAAAAATCCCATCAGAATGAAAAAAAGATGAAAGGAAGCAATGATGACATTTACCTCACCGCATAATATTGTGTCCCTGGCTGTAGAAAAATAAATAGAAAAAGTGACCCTCATCCCCAATAATACAACCTAGTCTTTGTGGAGTAAATAATGGTCAATTGAATTATCTAATTCCCTTTAAAATGAAAAGATGAGTTATGAAAGAAAGCAACAATAAAAACTCCATCATAAAGGTGGGTAATCCAAGTTTCGATTCCATGGCTAATGCCTCTTAAACGGGGGAGAAGAGTCAGGAGAACAGCAGAAATATGTTTCTGTTCAAATGCAGGAACAGATTGTTCAGAGAAAGAAGCAATGAAAATCTAAATGATAACACAGAGCATAGGGATCAACTCTTCATTAAGTATTTTCATTAGATACCCTTGGCCGCCAGACCATTCTTAAAACAAGTTCCAACTTACTGACCATACAATTTCAGCCTTCGGCTCTGACTTCTTAGTCTCTGTATAAAAAAAAGCAATACGAGGAAGTTTGAAAGTGTTAGGCAGGGATGTGGGATAAGGCTGGTAAAGCTCAGAATGTGACCAAAGAGTGAGGAATATCACACTTTCCTTTTCTGCTGTGATTCCGAGGGGACTGAAGAGGTGTAGATGGTCCAGTTTTTTTAAAAAATTAAATAAAGACTGGGAATCTTAAATCAGAACAAATCTTTGCATTGTAAACGAAAATGTAAATTGGAATGAACTTATCTCTGTGGTGGAAAACTCCTCTATACAGTACAAAAATCCTCCAAAATTATCAGAGGGCTTTGGAAGAAACTTTGCCAAGGTATACAAGCCAACGGCGAAAAGCTCTATCGATAATACAGCCAAGAGATCTGGGCAGGTTCCGTTAAGTAACACTTTCGGTTTCCTTGTGAGGCAATCGTTTAATCAAGGCAAGTGGTTGTGGTTTTTTTTTTTTAAAGAAAGGTACACACATACACAAGGGAAAGGGTTGTGCAATAGGCAGAGAAGGTTACACTATCAGGTATATATTTGGAAATGAAAGAGTTCTGAGAAGTCAGATGACCAAATTCTTTGGCCACGGGACAACAGCATCCACCAAAATAAACAGACCATTTTACCATGCTGCAGGAAGGATTTCCCAGTCAATCTACCCAACTTGCTTGCCTCAAATATATCTCTGTTTGCTTCATCAGGAAATTACTGGGATGTGGCTTCAGGACAGCAATTGATGCTAAGACATGAGTGAGTCTAAGCCAGTGTCTCTCAATCTCGGCAACTTTAAAATGTGTGAACTTCAACTCCCAGAATTCCCTAGCCAGCATTGGAATTCTGGGAGCTGAAGTCCACGCCTCGTAAAGTTCCTGAGGTTGACAGATACTGGTCTAAACCTTCTCTCTACAGGAACGTTTGTCAGATTCCAGCATTCCATTCTCGATCATGATGGAAAAAAGTCTATCAGGAACCCTGCTCTGAATAAGCCTATTTGATATGCTAGGATAAGAACTTCCAGAATTCCCAGCCAGGAGGGTTGAACCGTTTTGACATCGTAATTGATGATCCCAGAGAAACCAAGTGGGATGAGTGCCACTGCCACATCAGTGGAGCTCCAGGTTTATCCCAACTGGAGAACCGGAGGGCTGCATCATCAGTTGGCGTCCATGCTCACATTTTCCTGCAATCAAGGGCCACTTGCCACTTTGTGCCAAGTCTACAATCCTAAAAACATTCATCTCACTAGAAAGCCCACTGACGTCAATGAGCTCAGGCCAGAACAAATTGAAGGGGGAAAATATATGAGGAATATAGCCAAAAGAAGAATCTGTCTCTGGAGGCAGTCTTCCTTGGAAAAGGCATATATCTTTTTTTTTTCAGTCTGCAGATTCAGCATCTTACTCAGGATTTTAAAAAAAACTTGTTTTTATGCTTGTGGGGGGAAAAAAGAGATTATTGACAGAGGAGAAGTACAGACTGTAGGCAGTAGTTTTAAGGGTAGGCCCGAGATAGGGAATTCCAGCACAAAAGATATAATTGGTAGAAGGAAGAACAGGTTAATTTGGTCTCAGGCAGAGGTGGGTTCCTGCCGGAGCTGTCCAGTACGCAGCTCCGGTAGGGAGCGGCGGATTTCGCAACTGCTCCAGAGCCCTCTCTGCCGGTCCACCCGGCGCGTCGCCAATTTTTTTGTGATTTTCGGTGATTTTCGGGCGATTTTGCTTCTGCGCATGCGCGGAAGCAAAATCTTGCCAAAATCTCTCTCTCGCGCGCATCCCCTCATGAGATTTCGGCAGAAGCAAAATCGCATGAGGGGGCGCACACGTGTAGAGAGCGCCCCCCCAAAGCATGGAGATGCGCGCGCATGGCTCCGGCAGCGAGGTAAGTGAGCAACCTGCCCCTGGTCTCAGGGGATGAATTTATGAAAGCTTTAGAAACAGAAATGGATTTTTTTAAAAAAAAATTCTGTGCAGTTATTTCAGATCTGGCCAAAATAACCTCAGGCCTACCATATGTCTTAATTTACAGCATTTTGAAACATATGTCTTAATTTACAGCATTTTGCCAGGGAATTGAGGAACATTCTTTTTTAATGTTTGCCCACAGGCCTGTGTATATGTGACAAATGACAATTTGGGCTGAATTTGGATTGATATGATATTCAGTATATTGAATCTAACATGTGAAACAAATAAAACTTTGGGGAAAGTGACTTCTTGAATATTTGTTTCCTGATCTTTCAACTTTAATTGTGGCTGAGGGGAGATTGTGTATCTATATTTGTGTGTGTCTCCTTTTTTAAGTTTCATGTCTGTGGATATTTTTGGTCATCCAGATGATGGTTGTTTTTCAAAAGGCAACTGAACTTCGTTTTTCCTTTTTTTATTTTTGTAATTTTTTTTATTTTTCTCAAAACTTAATTTTGTCCCCTGAGTCTACCACCGTTTAATATCCAATTTTAACTCAAATTAACCGCTAAAACTTAACTTATTAAAAAAATCACATTGTCTCTTATGCTTCTTAATTTTAGGCCGTATTGCTCATTCTCCTCACTTAATATCTTTACTCATCATTCCTTTTTTCTCCATTCTATCATTTATGCCCTAGATTCGTTATTACAACAATTTCCATTTCCATTTTTTCTTATTTTTTATAAAGTCCAACATATTCATATTAACAATTCAATTTTATATTATCAATATTACATCAAATTCAAAATATAATTCAAAACAACCAATCATATATCAATCCAATCCAATCCAATACAAAGTTATTAAACCATATTAAAAAACCTATTATACCAATTAATTATAATATTATAATTATAATTATATTATTATAATAATATTATAATTAAAATAAGGAAAAATAAGGAAAAACTTCATTTTTCCTTGAAGACGTTTCGCTTCTCATCCAAAAAGCTTCCTCAGTTCTGACTGAATTGTGGAGATGAAAGGATTTATATTCCTTGCAGTCATCTGGCCATTAGCACTCTTTCTGAGAGTCGCTGAGACCACGTTGAGGCCAATTTTTAAAGTTTACTTACTAATCTTGCCATCAGAATTAAAGTTTAGACTTTTAGTTTAGTTTCCTGTCATATATTAAGGAAAATTCTCCAGAAACAATGTGACACTAAATATTATTTCTGTGCCTTGTTAATATATTTGCTATTTATTCAAGGTCTCAGCCCCATAACATTTGTATACTGGCATGAGGACGCAGATGTAAAAAAGGCAAAGCAAAAATCACAGTTCACCATCACAAGACCTTAGACATAAACAAATCTTCAAAATTAGAAAATATCTATTATATTTAAGCCATACTTCTTTTCAGTATATCCAATATTGGCAGTATGGCATTTGGTCAGGGTTCACAAAGTGTCATCCACAATTGCTTAAAATTGAATTATTTTTCATTTCATCTAAAACTAGTCCAAAACCTGCAGAGAAGTTCTTAGTTGCTTTTTCAAAAGAGTGATTGTGGCTTGTAAACTGTGATTAATTGCTTAATGTAGTAGAATAGAATAGAATAGAATAGAATAGAATAGAATAGAATAGAATAGAATAGAATAGAATAGAATAGAATAGAATAGAATAGAATTCTTTATTGGCCAAGTGTGATTGGACACACAAGGAATTTGTCTTTGGTGCATATGCTCTCAGTGTACATAAAAAGACAAGATACATTCGTCAAGAATCATGAGGTACAATACTTAATGATTGTCATAGGATACAAATAAGCAATCAGGAAACAATCAATATCAATATAAACCGTAAGGATACAAGCAACAAGTTACAGTCCTGCAGTCATAAGTGGGAGGAGATGGGTGATAGGAATGATGAGAAGACTAATAGTAATAGTAATGCCGCCTTAATGAATAGTTTGACAGTGGTGAGGGAATTATTTGTTTAGCAGAGTGATGGCGTTCGGGAAAAAACTCTTCTTGTGTCTAGTTGTCTTGGTGTGCAGTGCTTTATAGTGTCGTTTTGAGGGTAGGAGTTGAAATAATTTATGTCCAGGATGCGAGGGGTCTGCAAATATTTTCACGGCCCTCTTTTTTACTGGTGCAGTATACAGGTTCTCAATGGAAGGCAGGTTGGCAGTAATTGTTTTTTCTGTAAATATAGTAGATAATTACAGACAATCAACTCTTATTCAACAAATTGAGATTAAGAAAACATTGGCTTGGTACGATATATGAATTTTCAGTAAGTTTTTCATTCTCTGTGTTTACCTAATACAGGTAGTCCTTGACTTACAACAGTTCACTTAGTGACCGTTCGAAATTACAACGTCACTGAAAAAAGTGACTTATGACGGTTTTCCACACTTATGACCGTGGTCACATGGTTTACATTTGGATGCTTGACAATGACTCACATTTATGATGGTTGCAGAATCCCGGAGTCTTGTGATCCCCTTTTGCAACCTTCTGACAAGCAAAGTTAATGGGGAAACCAGATTCACTTCACAACCATGCTACTAATGTAACAACCCCAGTGATTCACTTAACAAATGTGGCAAGAAAAGTTGTAAAATGGGACAAAACTCACTTAACAAATTTCTCACTTAGCAACATAAATTTGGGGCTCAGTTGTGGTCATACATTGAGGACTACCTGTATATATAAGCTTATAAAGCAAATTTAATAAGCTTTTTGGCTGTTGTCTGTTCCCAAGTTAGGTTGAACTGCTTTAATCTGTGTATGTGTATGTCTCTTCAGGACTTTCTATTCAACCCCAAAAAACCCGAGAATCCCATCCTTCTGACTTGTGTGAAAGCATCCAGTTCAGGCATGCTCCTTCGATAAGGCTATACAAGCACACCCACACTTTCCATTCCAGAGACTTAAGCTGTGATGAGAAGAATTTGGCGTTTTGCAATGCTCCTCAGCTTTTGCCTTAAGTCACAATTATAAGTTCTGGCGTGCAAATCCAGTTCTAATCTCAGCAAGGTTTGTAGTGTCCCCAGTCTTCAAGCCATCTGGTGGACCGTTCCTATTTTCAATTGTACAGAGTCACTGACTGAGGTGCCAGTCAACAGCAGACAAATGGGTTTTCCCATCAAGATGTGGAAAGTGTAGGATTGTCAATTCATTGGTCTCATGCCACATGCGAGTGAAGTAGGATAATTTGAGCCTGTATGCATCGAGTGAGAACTCTGGATTGATTTGTTCAAAAGTTTCCTCCCTCCCTCCCTCCCTCCCTCCCTTCCTTTACCCAAAGATGATTCTTGGTAGTGGAAGAAAAACAAAAGTAGACCTGAAGGGACGAATCTGTGAATGAAATCCAGCAATTGGAGGATAACAGTTGTTCAAAAGTACTAGAACCCCTACAAGGGGAGGGATAGTTGCATTATTAGCTGGAAATGGTAAAATATTCATAGTGATGAACTTACTGGAATTATTGAGGTCATTTGCATTAAAACAGGTAGAAGACAACATACAAGCAGTACTGATGTTGGTATTTATTATAGACTATCAAAAGAAGAAGTGGTTGATGTTTTCTAAAACCAGCTGCAAATCTTTCAGAGAGTCATGAAGTAGGAGCAATGGAGAACCTGAATTATCCTGACAGCTGTTGGGAGGCAAATTCTGGCAAAATCATGGTAGTTGTAGCAAATTCCTGGCCTGCTTTGACAACAACTTTCTGCTTCAGAGGATGGAAAGAAACACAAGGGAATCAACTATCCTTGACGTCATTCTGATGTGGTTCTTGACATCATCCCCTCCAGCAGAGTGGAAGTAATGGAAATTTTGGAGCACCAAGTTGGAATTCTTGATATTAAGGGAAAGTAAAACTAAGTGTAATCAAAAAGCTGATTCTAAAATAGGAGAATTTAATGGATAGAAGTTCTTTATGTGTAGACAAAAAAAGACACCTATAATAAAAGGACAACTGGAAATATTGGCAGCATAGGGAAGGGGAAAAAAGCAATGTGGCTGGATTAAATTCTATTAAATGACTTATTTGAATATGCTGATATTAGAGCGTGCATGTGTGCTGCTTTTTGGGCTCCCTAATTGTGAGATGGATTTCAGAGCATGCTGGTTCAGTGGCAGAACTAGTTCAGGAATGAGCTGCTTCAGGAATGTGAAGAAAGCTAGAGGCCGTTTCCTCTGAGAGGAAAACAACTTCTGGAAGGTCCTTCTCTACCTTGGGAGCTAAAGAACAGTTAGTGCTACAGCCCCCACGATTCTCATTCAACATGGCCAAAGACTGTGGAAACTAAAGGAAAATGGGTTCATAGTGCCAGCACATCTGGAGAGAAGTCAGTTTGAGGAACAGTTGTCTTGGCTTTCTTAGTCTACATTTGCTCCTCAACCTTCAGATGCCACATGGGAATTTTTCTTCTTTACACAAAATTAGGAAAGGAGGGAAGGGGGAAACTGGGAGAAAAAAAATCTCTCACTCCTTGACATATGAAAATGTTGTTGTTATTGTTAAAATTGAGCATTTCCCCCCCCTAATATATGGAAATGAATATTTTTCACCTCTTATATACTCATCTGGAAGCATCTCGCCACAGCTGCATAAGATTGGCCTTCTCATTTTCATGTAAAGAAGAGGATATAGAAATATTTGCTCTTCTGATTAGCAAGCTTTGGAATATCTACCTAAAACAGATGTGGAGAAGACTCAGAATATATGCCTGGCTTGGTAGTCTTGGATCCGGTAGTCCTTGTTTGAGTAATGCCATTGGCTTTCAAAGCAAATAATCTAGTACAGGAATGTTAAGATTCCTCTGTTCCCCTAGGACGATACCACTGATTGTTGGATCCTGCACAGCTATACTTTCTTGAATGCATTTCTGAACACAGAATGGAATTCCATGCATCTGCTTCAGATTACCATACAGGCTCTACTTGAATAATTATTTAATTGTTCTCCTTTTTACTCCCTTCTGGTGTCCTCAGTGTGCTCTTTTCTGGCTGTGAAGATTCATTTGAAAATTCTCTCTAGAAACTACCACTCCTTACATGAGGTCAATGTGTAAAAACGCAAAATCTAAGCACTTTTTTGTTTGTTTTAAAGAAACACTATAGACTTCTATGAATTATATCTTGAATTCCATCAGAATTAGGCTTCTTTCTATTAGACATCCTTGCTTTAATGAACTGGAAATCAATTTTACCTCATTTGATCTGACGGCTTGTGTGCAGGTTTATAGCTGTGTTTTTGGTCAGCCATATTTAAAGTTTATCAAGAATCTTTCTGTATCTTCATTTCTGCCAATTTTAGCTCCGTTCGCTGCTCTAGAAGAATATATTTCTCCTCTCATTTATTGTATAGAGCAGCTGTAATTAAAAGGAAATTGAGACATCCCAATCAGTAACTAAACTGAGACAGATATCTGAAATAGTTCACGAACATACTGATGAAATTTAACATATTATCACAATTTGTTACTGTAATGGTGTGTGAAAATGATTTTTCCCCTGCTTAGGAAACAATCAGACAACAGAAGGGGTAACCTACTAAACAATCAGAGAAAGAAACATAGATAGATGTCATTCCTCCCAAGTAAACCTGACAGAATACATGACCAGATGAGCTCATTCTACTTTATTGTAAGGCTACATCCATAGAATCTTGCCACTCTAAAGATATAAATCTCCCACTGTCATTTTTACCTGTCTAATCCATTAGGGTAGGTCCTTTCTAAGTTTCTTTCCTGGATCAAGTTGTTTATTTTTTTAGTTACAAGGATAGTAATTTGGTAGGGTTTTTTTTTTTTAAGAAACCTACATAATCATAAATATAACATTAAAAGGCCTAAAGATAAAATACGTATCTTAAGGAATCTAAAAATAAAATGCCGCTTTGTGATCTATCACCATATAAATTAATATTAATGTCCAATGTATTTTTAGATAAACACTTTTTTTCAATAGTTTTTGTAAGTTCGGGTCTCCCATGAACTTTTCTAAAATTCTTGGAAATGGAAAAATCAATGAAGAAATTCAAAATGTCATATGAGACTTTTTAGGAATGTATTACTTTCAGCTACTGAGTCCATTAAAAGCATCTTAAATTATTCATATGGATATAAAATAATGGGGACCTCAAAAGAGTTTTGCACAATTCGTATTTGATTTTCTGCACACTTCCACTCCTTTGTCTGTGAAAAAGGACACAGGGGAATAATATGTGCACAAACTAAAACATATCTTCGGGGGGGGGGAACCTCAATAATCTAAGTTTTAAATTTACTTTTAAATTTAAATCTTTTAAATTGAAAGTTATACTTCTTTTCTTTCTTTTCTTTATTCCTAACAGTTCACATGCAAATGCCTCCTTAAAAAAAAAGGAAGGGCCAGTGAAGTCTCCATCAGCAAGTTAAGTGGGAGTTATTAATAAAATCCTGCTTAATGGCTACTAGCCATGTCTATTGGGTTGAGATTCCAGCAGTCTGGATTTCCAGCAGTAAAATAACTGCTAGTACTTTATTTGCTAACAGAGTTGATCCCATCACAATGAAGAGATTGAAGATGTGAATGAGATCTAAGAATACAGGTAGTCCTCAATTTACAACAGTTCACTTAGTGACCATTCAAAGTTACAACGGCACTGAAAAAGTGACTTATGACCATTTTCCACACTTATGACTGTTGCAGCATCCCCGTGGTCACATGATTTACATTTTGGATGCTTGATAACTGGCTCACATTTATGACGGTTGCAATTTCCCGGGGTCATGTGATCCCCTTTTTGCAACCTTCTGACAAGCAAAGTCAATGGGGAAATCAGATTCACTTAACAACTGTGTTACTAATTTAACAACCGCAGTGATCAACTTAACAAATGTGGCAAGAACAGTTGTAAAACTCACTTGATAAATTTCTGACTTAGCAACATAAATTTGGGGCTCAATTGTGGTCAGGTTGAGGACTACCTGTAAAAGAAGTATGAAGAAGTATGAAGAAACTCAAAGGGCAGATTCGATGAGTCGGTACATCTATTTTTCCATCATTTTCTATGTTTCTATGTTTAAGACATGAACTGGTAGTAAAAACAAAAAATGAATCACAATAAACAGCATATGGCTGTTGCATCCTGAATATCAACATGGTGAATTTCCTAACACCCTACTTTAGTATTCTTTTGATACAATGGTATCAAAATGGTATACAATGATACAATGGTATGCAATGATAGAAGGACAATATTTTGCATAGTAAAGGAAAAATGAATTTGTGGTTGCATATTATTTGTAGTGGCTTAAACTAGTCTAGATGCAAGTCAAATGATTTTTTTTCCAGATTCATCAGTGATCTGTCAAGGTTAAGACGATCTGCCTCCTTTTGCTACACAGTTATTACTATGAGAATAGAATAGAATAGAATAGAATAGAATAGAATAGAATAGAATAGAATAGAATAGAATAGAATAGAATAGAATAGAATAGAATAGAATAGAATAGAATAGAATAGAATAAATACTATATACATTATTTATCATGTCATATTAATTCACAGTATTTATTCAAGAGATAAAGGAAAGTGAACCAAGTAGGTAACTTGAAGCTCCTCATAAGAACACACCAGGGAGATGATTAGCCTATAAAATGAAAAAGGAAAAGGAAAAAAACGGATTAAACAACTGAAAGATACAGATGTGAATTTACAACATAGAAATGAGGAGATAAAAAAGCGTGGGCATACTATGAGGATTTATACAAACAAGAGAAAATAACTGAGAAGAATATAAAACAATATTTGGAGGAAATGGAATTACCTAAAATGCCAGAAAAATATAAGAATTTACTAGAGGAGAAAATAACAATGATGGAATTAACGGAGCCAATAAAAAGACAGGAAAAATGTTAAAGCACTAGGACCAGATAGGATACCAGCAGGGTGTATAAGATATTTGAAGAAACACTGGGAATTGTGATGCTGGAGCTTTACAATGAATTTTTATTAGAAGCTAAAATACCGGAATCATGGACAGAAGCATTTATAACTTTGATACCGAAAGAAGAGACTGATTTACAAAAAATTAAAAATTATAGACCGATTTCACTTTTGAATGTAGATTACAACATACTTTCATCAATAATGGCAAATAGATTTTAAAAATTTCTGAGTGAATTTATGCATTATGATCAAAATGGGTTTCTACCTAAGACAGATTAAAGACAACATGCGAACGATTTTAAATACATTAGAGTACTATGAACCGCACCCTGGAAAACAAATGGCTTTAATGTTTTTAGATGCGCAGAAAGCATTTGATAACGTGAATTGGCAATTTATGATATGGATTTTGGAAAAGGATTTATTAACGTAATTAAAACAATTTATAGTAAACAATCAGCCAAATTAATAGTGAATGGAGATTTGACAGAGAAGGTGGAGATTATGAAAGGAACAAGACAAGGATGTCCTTTGTCACCATTGTTATTTGTACTGACTTTGGAAGTATTAACCAGAAGTATAAGACAAAGTGAGGAAATAAAAGGAATGAAAATTAAAAGAGAGGAGTACAAATTACAAGCATTTGCAGACGATTTGGTGTTTATATTGGAAGAACCATTAGCGATTGGACCTAAACTAATACAGCAAATTGAAAAATATGGAGAGGTTGCGGGACTAAAAATTAATAAAGACAAAACAAAACTTTTAGTGAAAAATATGACGGAAAAACAAAAGAAGGAATTAATTGGGAAGTTAAACATGCAGATTACAAAAAAAGTAAAATACTTACGGATCCAACTAACAGCTAGATGTATGACAATTAAGGAAGATAATTATTATAGATTAAAGAAACAAATTGAAATAGATCTGGAAAAATGGAAAGATCTTCAGTTATCACTGATGGGAAGAATAGCATTAATTAAGATGAATATATTGCCACAATTTTTGTTTTTATTTTCAACAATACCAATAAGACTAGAGAAGAAATTTTTTAAAGAAATAAATAAAATGATATTGAAGTTTTTTTGGCAAGGAAAAAGGAGAGGATTAATATAAAAATGTTACAAGACACTAGACTTAGTGGTGGATTTGGATTTCCAAACTGAGAACTATACTATGATGCAGCAATATTGACATGGATGAGAGAATGAATTTTGTTAAGAAATAAAAGACTTTTGGCTTTGGAGGGACACGGTTTACAGATAGGATGGCACGCATTTATGTGGTATGGGAGAAGTAAAATACATAGCTATTTCCAGAGACATTGTATAAGGAACTCTTTGTATGTAGTGTGGGAAAAGATAAGAGAAACACTATCTGAACATACCATACTGGTTATCAATAATAGAAGCACTAACTCACCCGTATAGACCTAATTGGGGGAATATTGCACGATACAAAGATATTCTAACAGATAAGGGGGAATTGAAATCTACTCAAGAATTGGAGAAACAATGAATAAAGATGGACTGGTATATGAGAATGTAATTGCAGTCAAGATATGACAAAGATACTAAAATGGAGGGCATCAATTTAGAAAAGACAGAATTAGATGAAATACTCACAGGAACGGGTGAAAGACTAATTAAAAAACTATAATTACTTATTTTATATTGATTTAGAGCAAGAACAAGTGAAAGAAATGATGATTAAATGGGCAACGAATTTTGGACATACTATAGAACTGGATAAATGGCAACAGCTTTGGGAAAGAAACTATAAATTGACAATAGCAACAACATATAAAGAAAATATGTATAAAATGTTCTATAGATGGCACATGTCACCGGAAAGGATAGCTAAAATGTTTAAAGATAAATCTATGAAATGTCAGCAAATACCGGGTTCCTTTTACCATATGTGGTGGACATGTGCCAAAGCCAAAGGGTATTTGAGTTCAATCCAAATATGGATAGAAAAAATATTGAAACAACGTATAAAGTTAAAACCAGAGATATTCCTGTTGGGTATACTACCAGATAAATTTAATAAAGAAAATACATATTTAATTGTTCATATAATCACCGCAGCTAGAATTGCATTCGCACAAAAATGGAAAGCAACAAAAGCCCCTTCTGAAGGGGAGGTAATCAA
The DNA here is from genome assembly GCA_023053685.1 of Diadophis punctatus similis. Taxonomy (NCBI): domain Eukaryota; kingdom Metazoa; phylum Chordata; class Lepidosauria; order Squamata; family Dipsadidae; genus Diadophis; species Diadophis punctatus. The sequence continues at coordinate 87,129,602 of JALIGW010000002.1, forward strand.
AAAAATATTGGACTGTGCGGAAAGGAATAGATTGACAATGAAAATTAAAGATGAGGAAGACTCTGAATACTATAATGTATGGGGAAAATTTTACGATTGGATAGAAAATAAATATGTATAGAAGATAAGTAACACTGATTAAATTGGAAGAAAATAGAAAACTGAAGTGGTAGACCCAGGTGACAAAAGTAGGTTGTTGAGGAGGCAGCATTAAGGTAGCCAAGTTACTACAGGTTCTATAGAACAGGTCTGAACCAGGAGGAACCCACCTCTGGAACAAACTCTTGACAGCCAGTTGTAGTGGATTTTGAGAATTCACTAAGCCATGTAATATTTCATTTCAGACTTACCAGGTAGAATACATAGGAAACACAACCAGATAAGATAATTCTGCTTTATTTTGAGGCTACATTAAACAGAAGCTTGCAACTCTGAAAATAAAGTTCTCCCGATCTTCTTTACAACTCAAGAAAGTATTGGGTTGTAAAGTGGGAAGATTATTGCATAAACCAGCCATGGTGGCCCCAATGGTTATTGGCACACTGAGTTGCATACCAAAAAATCTTGGACGGCACTTAGAATATCTGCACATCGACAAAATTTCCATCTGTCAATTGCAAAAGGCCACACTGCTGGGATCGACGCATACCCTACACTGATACATCACAACAACTTGGGTTTTTGGAAAGAACTCACTACATATGAATGCCAAAGGCCAACACCAGCTTAAGAACTGGCAGCTGTAACTTCACATTGCTTTGTACATCCTGAATTATGTTCATTGTTAAAGCAAGAGAAAACCAAGGCAATGCTGATCTGGTTTCAGGTTTGTGAAAAATCTGAATGCTTGGTGATTTCATTGTGGATAACTTGCTGGATAATTGGACCCTGATTTGCTCTAAAAGGTTTGCCAAAGTTCATGATCCTGAGCTTAAATTCTGAGCCACGCTGAAGCAAATTGTGGTTTTCAGCAAAATTAAGCCAGATTTGGTGGTTCGGACCCCAAGAGATACAAGTTAGGTATTAGTTTGATTTTTCTTCTGTTAAAATCTTGCTCATAAAGCCCCACAAACAAGGTAGCTTGTTATGTTTTTTTAAGTACTTCCTCATACTGATGTTCCCTAGAATATATATATATATATATATCGATACAAATATATCGAAAGAAAACAGTGATAGGAATCTAAATGAACATTATATAAACTGCAAATTTTCAGAGGGATTTTTAATAGAAAAGTCCCAAAGGTGCTTTTTCAAGAGGCAACTGGATTTTTTGGTTTTTCTTTGAAGACATTTCACTTCTCACCCAAGAAGCTTCTTCAGCTCTGATTGGATGGTGGGGGAATGGAAAGATATTTATTCTTTGCAGACTGCACTACTCAGCTGACCCTGATGACACAGATAAACCTCCAGGTGGCCTTAAATAGAATGCAAATGCTCAGCCATCTGAAAGTCCAGTTGCCTCTTGAAAAAGCATCTTTGGGACAACCATGACCTGGATGACTGAGAATCTCCCACAGACATTAAATGGAAAAGAAATCCCTGCCTACTGTGCCACTGTGTTCTAGTGACCTATCGTCTAATATCTTGCAATGACTGATTTCAACATAAGGGCAGGTTTGTATGAGGCAGATATACCTTCACATTGCTGTATTCCCAGCTTTATTTTTTAGGACTTTAAAGAATGAAAACAGCATTGGATTGGGCTTTGGCCTGGTGCCCCAGTTTACTTAAAACAATTGATCAGTGGAACAACCTGCCTCCAGAAGCTGCGAATGCTCCAACATCAGAAGTTTTTAAGAAGAGATTGGACAACGATTTATCTGAAATGGTATAGGGCTGTGATGGCGAACCTATGGCACGCGTGCCAGAGGTGGCACGTGGACTGTGGGCACACGCCTTGTTGCCAGCTGCTCTTCTGGTTTCCCATGCGCATGCTGGTCTTTGCGGGTGCTGGAGTGCCGGAAAACGGCCCGAAAAACAGCGCAAAAAAAGCCCCCAAAATACCCAGAAAATGGTCCGGAAAATGGCCTGAAAACGGCCAAAAACCAAGCATGTGCGCCCCGGGCAGCTGGTCTTCGGGTTTCCGGTGCTCCGGCATGCGCACATGCACATGTGTTCCAGTTTGGGCACTCGGTGCCGAAAAGGTTCGCCATCACTGGTATAGGGCTTCCTGCCTGAGCAGGGGGTTGGACTTGAAGACCTCCAAGGTCCCTTCCAGCTCTGTTCTTCTGTACCTCTCAAGAATCCTGGCACAGTGTCAAAGGACTGAATAATCTTGCAACTGGCAGCCAAGCATGCATCAGATTTAGAGGGATTGGAGTCCACTTGGCGCTTCAACCTATGACAGGTAAATGAGAGCAAGAGAAGGTAGATGCCTTGGTGATAAAAGGTTTGCTTTAGGACTGTTGGCTGTAGTCATGATGAAGTCATAGGTTTAGCATATCTCAGAGAGATACTGGAAGAGGATGGATTCCCACTGAAGTGGTACTTTGATTTATTTTTTGAAAGTTCTCTTTGCTTGCCCGGACCTGCCCTGTATTGTGCAAAACTGGGCTGGTTCTTCAAATCTCATCAACAAATTTCTCTTTTGTGCATTCAACTTTCTATTACACGAGGCCAAGAGAATATGGCTCCAAGATGTACAACCATATAGTGAGCATGGTCAGCCAGGGAGGAATTATACTGGGTGTATTAAGCTGTGCTTGGATACTGATTTATATCACATCTACTGGCATTGTTATGTTTACTCTGGCCAGTTTTAAAGTTATGCCATCAAAAAGTGCATAAACCAATATCCAATGAGTAGTGATGTTTGCCTTTATAACAAGACTCAGCTGAGGGAACAGGTAATGTTGCATTGCTCATTATATAGAAACATAGAATCAAGTACTATCATGTTTAGGACGGAACAATTTTATACCTGCTTTTGTTAGTCCAAATATTCAACGATGTGGTGGCCTAGTGGTGAAGATGCTCACCTCTCATTCAGAAGGTTGAGAGTTCAATCCTAGGTAGCGGCTGATGTTTCTCTCCTAGGGTGCAAAGAAAAAAATATCTGTGTGGTGTCAGGAAGGGCATCTGGCAGTTGTGGTTGCTCAGGTCCATCCAGTCACCCTGACTCTACCCTGGATTAAGGAATTACAGGGCATTAAAAAGGGAGAATTTGTTAATCCTAACAGCACAATGACTCATGCATATATTGTAATGTTCATAGTGTGTTATTTCTGGACTTTGTGGTTAAAATGTTGGCATAAAACTAATTTGGGTGCGTGTTTCATTTTGCTTTGTATGTATATGTATACACACACACACACACACACACACACACACACACACACACACACACACACACACACACACACCAGGAACGGGTTCCTCTTACCTGCCTACCGGTGCGCTGTGCGCGCATCATCTCATTTTGCTCACTCACGCGCTATGCACCCGCATCCCCTCGCATGATTTTGCTTCCGCGCATGCGCAGGAAGCAAAAAAAGCCCAAAACTTCCAGAAAAAAGATGGCGCTGTGCGATGGACCGACGAACACACACACACACACACACACACACACACACACAGCATTCGTTGTTGTAGCAGCAATACCATTCCCCTCCCCGGTGATCTGTACATGTCCCATCCTGGTATTGTTTTGAAAACATAGTTTTGTTCTCAGGCCTGTATGTAGGGTGGCTGTGGTCCCTTTCTAGTTATGGATGAGGTTTGTTTGTGTTGTACTCTATTGTTCCTCCTGGAGGTTTGGGAATTTTCATGATTTATTTTTGTTAAGTTTATTTTTTTATCACGTAAGCTACCTAGAGTCATTAAAGCTGGGCAGCATCTCAATTCTACAAATGCGGACATAAATAAATAAGGCCACCATTTTTATTGGGTTTTAATAGGATGAAAACTGCCTTACCATGGTGACTCTTGCTAAGCAATTGCTCCTCCATATATTCACTGATAGAGATTGCTCTTGTTAACAGAGGATGGAACGTGTTGGACTCTGGAAAAACATGGGGTTTGAAGTAGTGTGAGATTCCACAGGAGTGATCTGTCCATTAGAACTATGCAATCTTGTTCACACATGAATGACACATATAATGAATATAAATATGTGAACTAGGCTTGCATCTCATCAGATTGACAACTATGCCTGGATCTGGTGGGAATAGTGATAGCCAAACAGCTGTGAAATTCAAGGCAACTTCTTCAACTCTAGAGTACAGATGGAATTAACTGTTGATCAACCCTGCCAAGGGGAGTGAGGACTCAATGTAAACAAGTCAGTTACAGTATTATTGTTTCCCTCTGTTTGGCTTCTTTTAATCCCTCCAATATCACAGGTCATATTTCTCATCTGGATCCTCCACATGCAGGGACTTATTTTTGCTAAAAGATCTTGATTCTTATTATCAAATAAGACAGCATATATTGACCTCGAAGTATATGCAAAATACAGTTGACATTAAAATATTCATCCTTTGGTAGGTCTTCCTTTATTTTTTTATTTTACTATTTCATTTTATTATTTTAATTTTATTTCATTTTATTTATTTCATTTTATATTATATTTATTGTATTTTATTATTTTATTTTAAGATGGGAGTGTAACAGTCACGTTAGCCAAGAACTACTGGCTGGCAACTCCTTATTAGAAATGACATGTTGGGTTAGGGAAGAATGGACAATGCAGAGGTGGGTTCCTCCCGGTTTGGAACGGTTCACCCGAACCGGTAGCAACCCTCTGGTGATGTCACAATGATGTCACGGAACCGGTTCGGCGGCCATCTTTTTTGGGAATTTTTTTGGAATGGTTTTTTTGGGAGGGGGTTGGATTTTTTTTCGGGTTTTTTTTCTTCTGCACATGCACAGAAGCCGAGTTTCCGGCACTATACATGCGTCGCCATCTTGTTTTTGGCTTTTTAAAAAAATTTATTTTATTTTTTGGCACTGCTCAAAGCACACACGCGCCCATGAGGCGCAGCCACATGGCATGGGAGGAAGCGAACCAGTAGCGAGGTAAGTTAGAACCCACCTGTGGGACAATGTATGTATCATTTGCTCCCTCTGGATTAGAAGAGAGTATAGATCACCTAATTTTGTTATCTTCTCCCTAACCTTTTAATGTCTGAGCAAGGAGTAGCACCTGGTTAACTTTATTGACCAGACGTTAAACAGAATTGTACTTGGTTGGGAAATTCCAGGGCTGCATGTTAGACTACACACACACATAAAAAAAAACCCAACCACAGAAAAATCATTGTTCAATTATATCATTACCTTAGAACTATATTCTTATCTTAATATTATAACTAAGAATCAAATTTGAGGATATTTTTACCTTTCCTTAATCTTTTATAATCAGTTATGAGTAGTATTTTTGTGAGAGGAAGGGAGGGAGGCGAGGGAGGAAGCGAACCGGCAGCGAGGTAAGTTAGAACCCACCCCTGCATTACATATGCTCAGATATTAATTTAGGTATGCCCAGAATGAGAACACTGGAAATATGTGACTCACACATTTAAGACCAATTTACTATGCTGTTTTTAAAATTCATATAGTATCCTTTAACAGATCAAAAACTGATCTAAAGACAAACTAAGGACAAGCAGAAATAAAATTAAATAATCCTATAATATATATCATACCTCAGGGGTGAAATCCTTCCGGTTCGCTCTTACCTGTTGGTCGCCGCACAGCCGAAGAAGCTGGTGGCGTTCGCGGCGCGGGGCTTCCCCCGCCTACTTCCCCCGTCCGCCTGGATGCCGGCATTTGCGTTCTTTTGCCCTCTGCTCATGCGCAAAGCGTTCTGCTTGCGCAGAGGGCAAAAGAAAGCAAATGCTGGCGTCCAGGCAGGCGGGGGAAGCGGGCGGGGGAAGCCGCGCACCGTGAACTCCACCAGCTTCTTCGGCTGTGTGGCGACCAACAGGTAAGAGCGAACCGGGAGGATTTTACCCCTGTCACCCCTACATATAGCAGTACATAACTGAAAGTGATAATAGATCTCTTGGACAAGTTCCAAATCAGCAGATCAAACTATTAGGTCAAATCTACACCTCTGTAATTGAATCTCTGATCCAATGAAATTTGGACCAAACAAAACCACCAAAAGCAAACAAAACCACCAAGGATTATCTGGATTGGAAGGGGGTGAGTTTTTCTCTTGCTTCATGATCAACCTTATTACCAAAGCTGTTTTTCCTATATTTGCCCGGAGGAAGAAAATGATGTCTTCAGAATGGATTTCACCAAAAGGATTTTATTTTATTTCTCTGATTTATATAGCTGACCATCTCAAAAAACAATCTATCATTATTAGTAACTTGTTGTGGTGGTGGTTGTTATTTAGAAGAAAACCATTTTAATAATGTCTAATAAACATTATTTTATCATTGCTTTTTAAAATGTTAAAAAAGGGTAAGAAGCTTTCTGAAGGCAAAGAGCCATGCAATAGCATGACTCCTATCACAATCTACCACCCAAGCAGATGCCTGTTGCCATCTCCTCCACCTCCTTCACTGTGGTCTCAACACTATACTCTCAGGATGTATACAGTTGCACAAGTCTGTGTTTTAATTGATCTCGGATCTCACCGTACAACCACAAGGGCAAGGCAGATTTGTTTCACATTCCCCAGAAGAAACCAACCCTTGAGCAATCCTCTAGCCTGGGGCTTTTAATTTCTTCATCTACTTTGGAATGGAGTTGTGCTGTACCCTCTTCTTTTTGGCCAGTAGCCTGGTAACAAAGTCAACTCCAGCTGAAAGACGAAAAGAAACATTATGTAATGGAGAGAGCTGTGGACTCCTTGGTTTCCCCCAAAACTTTTCCCTTCTTTTTCTGTTTCTTATAGATTTCAACACCGTATCCAGTATCCATTTGTCAAAAGCAATTTATGTGAAAAGATGGGAAGAATTAGACACAAATTCCAATTTGCAGAAGCTTCCCTAGAAATCTATAGAAAACAATAACACATGCTTGGAAAATAAAATATGGGGTAGTGCTTTGCTTTCTTTTCTACCCCAGAGGTTATTTATTCCATATATACCTTGTAGTTTTGATTGGCTCAAAGAAACTAAGTCAGAGACTGCAACTGGCATGAAAACTTTTAGATATTTTATTGTCTGTAAATAAGAAATCCTCCCTAAAGAATGAGAATAATGGAGAGAAATGAGTTCTGGTTTTCTAAATAATTCTCTGGATTGTGGCAAGGATCAAACAAGATTATTTTCAGGAGCAGGTTTGATCTGGTTCATGCAAATTAGTAATTAAATGACAAATAACCCATTCTTCTCTTACTTGTCCTCCAAGTGCCTTCTTGTCCTTTGTCCATGATCTCCAGCCTTTCCAAAAATTAAGGTGACAAATTAAGTAACAACATTGCCAAAAAGGCACTAAGAGTTGTTAATCTAATCTTGCGTAGCTTCTTTTCTGGCAATATTACATACAGCTCACCTGTCTGGAACCCACACTGCATATCAGACATTAATACAATCGAGAGACTCCAGAAATATTTCACAACAAGAGTCCTCCACTCCTCTGCTCGCAATAAAATACCATATTTATTTGTTTATTTGTTTGTTTGTTTATTTATTTATTTGTGAGACTTATATACCGCCTTAAGTGCAAGCACTCTCTAAGTGGTTTACACCATTAAGCAATGTATATTTATATTGCCCCCAGCAATCTGGGTCCTCATTTTACCTACCTCGGAAGGATGGAAGGCTGAATCAACCTTGAGCCCGTGAGATTTGAACAGCTGAACTGCTGATCACAGTCAGCTAAAGTGGCCTGCAGTACTGCATTCTAACTGCTGCGCCACCTCGGCTCTTATTCCACCAGACTTGAAATATTGGGATTAGACAATTTACAACTATGTTGCCTCCGATCTGATCTACTGTAAATGTAGTTCATAAAATCATATACCAAAATGTCCTTCCTGTCAATGATTACTTCAGCTTCAACCGCAGCAATACAGGAGCACGTAATAGATTCAAACTTAAAGTAAACCGCTCCAAACTCGACTGCAGAAAATACGACTTCAGCAATAGAGTGATCAATGCCTGGAATGCACTACCTGACTCTGTGGTTTCTTCCCCAAACCCCCCTAAACTTTAACCTTACTGCTGCGCACCGTTTTCTAATATCAGAGGCTGCGCGACTGCGTGCCCGCGCACATGACTAGAGAACGGCGAGCAGCAGTTTCCAATTGCCGCGCGCCGTTTTCTAATGTTAGAGGGGCCATTGCTTCCGTCGTGCTGCGAACCGGTAGGGAAGGTAAGTGGAACCCACCCCTGCCCCAAATGTATACAATGTTCTTATTTTCTAGTTCATTAAACAGAGTGCCAAACAAATATAAACGATCCTGAACCTTAACATTTTTGTTATTGTTGATTGATTGATTTTGAACCATCAAGTTGTTTTCAACTCCTAGCCGCCACATAGTTAGATTTTCTGCACGAAATCCCTAACCTGTCTTCTGATGCTGTACTTAGTACCTAAGCCTATCCACTTTACTACTGGTTGTCCTCTTCTTCTCTTTCCTTTCACTTTTCCCAGTTTTAGAGCATTCTCCAGGGAGTTGGGTCTTCATATAATGTGTCTGAAGTAGAAGACTTTAAAGATGCTCACTGTAGCCTAATACAAAACCCGGGAGTTGAGTAACCAACCGTTTTTGCAGATCCCATGCCTGCACCTACCCACCAGACATAATAGCAGTGGTGTTAGTAGAGCAATGTGTCAAAAATGAAACTTGTGTTCATGTATTATGAATGGAGCCAATGTGGCCTAATTTGGACAACCCCACTTTAAAATGATATGTTGGAAATTTTGTTGGGAATTAAGAGTCGCGTGGGCGCAGTGGTTAGAATGCAGTAATGCAGGCTACTTCTGTCTGCGATTTGGCAGTTCGAATCTCACCAGGCTCAAGGTTGACTCAGCCTTCCATCCTTCTGAAGTTAGTAAAATGAGGACCCAGATTGTTGAGGGCAATATGCTGACTCTGTAAACTGCTTAGAGAGGGCTGTAAAGCACTGTGAAGCGGTATATAAGTTTAAGTGCTATTGCTATTTTTTTGAGCGGTATATTCAAGTTTCAATGTGAGTTGGATAATCTCTGCATGCTTTTATTTCTAACCCTTTCATTAAATTATTTTGGAAAGCTATAACATGTATCACTGCAAAGACTATAATCCTATGTTGAAGTAATATAGTGTAAACAGTAGACCAGCCTTTTCCAGTTTTGTAATCTCCAGATGTTTTGGACTATTTGGAGGGTAACATATTTGGAAAGTTGCATGCTGGAAAAGGAACTGTGATTCTCATTATCTCTTTCCACTTTGGCCTTCTTGGCTGGAGCGGATGGGAATTGTAGTCTAAAACATCTGGAATGTTACATGTTGCCTATCCTTCTTCTAGTCCAGTGATGGCGAACCTATGGCACATGTGCGACAGGTGACACGCGGAGCCATATCTGCTGGCACGGGAGCCGTTGCCCTAGTTCAGCTCCAGCACACATGTGCGCAGCGGCCAGCTGATTTTTGGCTCGTGCAGAGGCTCTGGGAGGGTGTTTCCGGCCTCCAAGGGCCTCGGGGGCGGGGGAGGGCAAAAAATGGGCCCACTGGAAGTTAGGAAATGGGCCCTTTCCGGTCTCTGGAGTGCCTCCACAGAGGTGTGGGAGGCCATTTTTGTCCTCCCCAGGAAGCCTCTGGAGCCTGGGAAGGGCGAAAAACGGGCCTATCGGGCCAACTGGAAGTTGGGAAATGGGGGGCCATGCATGCATGCAGGGCAGGGCAGCATGGGGGTCGCAGAGGCATTGAATTATGGGTGTGGGCACTTGCGCGTGCACTCGAAGAAAAAAGGTTCGCCATCACTGTTCTAGTCTATTCTAGTCTATTGGAACTAGTTAAACAGATCTCAGTTCACATGCTTTTTTCAGCCAAGCTCATTGTGACCATAAAGAGATCAAACTCTCTCTGTCTCTCTCCTCACCATGAATGGAAATGATATGATTGTCTCAATGCATCCACTCACAAAACAACTTTATTTTTTGAAAACCTTATGAAAAAAAATAACATATTGTAAATTCCATTTACAATATTTCTAGCCTGACACGTTAGGGCCTATGTGATTATAATAACATATATATACCTCGTTTCCTCCAAAATAAGACATCCCCTGATAATAAGCCCAATCGGGCTTTTGAGTGCATGGCAATAAGGCCAAGCGCAAAAAAATATAAGACAGGGACTTATTTTCGGGGGAAACACGGGTATATATACATTTTAAAAATGTGTGTGTGTGTGTGTGTGTGTGTGTGTGTGTGTGTGTGTGTGTGTGTGTATATATGTATATATATATATATATATATATATATATATATATATATATATATATATATATATATATATATATATATATATATATATATATATGCAACTAATAAATTCTTGAAAAATGAAGTTTACATGAAAACATTAAAAACTCATTCCTCATATTTTAATTTCACACATCCTAAATGAGCTCTTACAAATATCATGTCCTAGAGACCATTATTTGTTATGTTTTACTTTATCCATTGATAAGCTTAAGCATTTTCATCACCTAAAAATATCCTATAGCTGATAAAAATATCCTATAGCTGATAAAAATATCCTATAGCTGATAAAAATATCCTATAGCTGATAAAAATATCCTATAGCTGATAAAAATATCCTATAGCTGATAAAAATATCCTATAGCTGATAAAAATATCCTATAGCTGATAAAAATATCCTATAGCTGATGATGTGCAATCTTTCTCACAATGAAGGCTTGAAACATGGGAGCAGCACCCCAACTAGTTTTTTTAAAAAAAAAAAACTTTAAATATGATTATTTCTCATTATTTGAACAATTTGAATAACACATCTGTTTCATTCACTCTACTACTGGTATGATACTCATATTGTAAGACAGACATAGTCCAAAAACACAAGGAAGTCCATTTGTCTCTCCAGATCACTGAGAAAGAAAATCCAATCCAGACTCAGAAGATGAGATAAACGTCACACATTTGAAACACACTGTATATGTAGGCCAATCTGGAGACAATAGTTGGCTTTCAATGTTGCATTATGCCATAATTTGCTTTGCCTTAGTTATGTGAATAGAACATAATATCTGGGTTCACTCAAGCCTGCAAAGGCAGAACCCAAGCATGGAACATTATAATGTAATGCCATGCTGGGAGTTGGATCTATGTATATATGTGTTTCCTGTCTTGCAAACAAATACGGACATTGAACTATTTTCAGAATAATCAAGTCATCCCCAAATTCTGATTCCAATTGTTAAAACTAGGCTGTGTATCTACCAAGAATACTGTGCTGCAGTACATTAAGCAAGAAAAAAATACTGAAGTTTGACAACCTAAGTCAAAAAGAATTTAGGAATTGATCGTGGTCTATAGTTCAAGACATAAATAATAAATACTGTATCTCTTATTTTTACACCAGGTCCATGTTGCCTTTTCTGATGATAAAAATAGTTATATAAACTAATGTTTAAATTTAGATAGATTAATGATAGATGGTACATAGGAGGGAGGGAGGCAGGGAGAGAGGGAGGAACGGATTGATTTTTAGACTTCCCATAAGTTTTGACTATAAGAGTACTAAACACTCTGTGTATGGATTTGACATTCAATTATAACTTATTTCTACATCTGGTACATTTATTTTAAAATATAATATAATAAGATTTTTGTTGCTGTTTTACTGCATTTACAAATGCATGGCTGAAATACAGAAGTATTTCACAATTGGCAAAAAAAAATCCTTGGGTTTATGAACTTCATTATTACCTAATATTTTGATACTGTTTAGCAGTTGACATATACACAATTATCTGCAGGACTCTTATAATGCTCTTTGCATTCTATTTTCACAGCAGCTTAGAGGAAAAGTACATTATCTTCCTAACAGGTCCTTGATATTCACTGGCCCTCTCAAAAAGAGATGTACCGTATTTTTCGGAGTATAAGATGCACCGGAGTATAAGACGCACCTTAGTTTTGGGGGAGGAAAATAGGTGATGGGGGGGAAATCTGCCTACCAGGTATTCATCTGGCTAGCGTCCTTAGTCTGGTCAGCTTCAGCACATTATTTTATCCCCTGGTTAGGACTTAAAAAAACCTTCTTCTGAGAGAGTAACAATGAAAGAGCCTGCAAGCCAGTAAGAGCTGGGAAGATCGTTAGCACCTGGTTAGGGCTGGAAAAAAACTTCTTTGGAGCAAGTAGAGCAATGAAAAAAAAACCTGCAAAGACTTAGGGCTGGAAAAACATTCTTCGGAGAGAGTAACAATGAAAAAGCCTGCAAGATAAGAGCTGGGAAGATCGTTAGCACCTATTTAGGGCTGGGGAAAAAAGCTTCGGAAAAGCTACATTCGGAGTATAAGACGCACCCAAATTTTCAGCCACTTTTAGGGAGGAAAAAGGTGCGTCTTATACTCCGAAAAATACGGTAATTGCCATTGTTATCAAATCCTTAGCAGTTTAGCCATCTCAGTAAATTCAGTATTTTTTGTCTGTATATTTTGGTCTGTACTCTTGGTTACTTAAAATATTTTTCCATCTCTTTGATGCATACTGTATGTGTTGGTCTTTGTTAAAATTAAATAAATCAAACCACCAATGCATAAAATTACGAACTAAACGTTCAATCTGATTTTCCAAATTACAAAGTTTGCTCCATTTTGAAAATATAAACTATTTCCTGAAACCCACACCACGAAAGCAGCTCTATTTCAAATAGAAGAAATACATATTTTAGAAGACAAGGCTAATGATGCAGCAGCTAAATTCTGCAAACGCAATGGGAGGTCTCCTAGCTTTGGATTTAATGGTTTTCACCCATGGCTATTTTTTTCCATAATTAATGATGGGCCTCAGCTGCATGTCTGGCTTTCTGGCTATTATTTCATCTTCATCTGAAGATATCTATTATAGAAAGGTTTTTATAACAATTAACTGATTCCATACCAGTTACATATGTCCTTTTGTGTAAACTCAAATAAAACCAGGCAACGAGCATCCTATGTAAAATATGAAGAGTTTGACGTCAACTATGGTTATGTTCATTTCTAAAAATAATTATGGGTCGACTGGTTTTTGCGTTCACAAAGAACTAAATAATTGAACAGGAGCCATTAGTTTTAATTTCCCAGAAGGAATCTGTAGTGCCACTAAGTAGGTTTGAAGCCCAGATACACAGTAATAAATTCAGGAAATTAAAACAATATAATATGAAATTGCTGGAAAAACAAAAACAAAAATATTACTGGGTTGGATTTTTTTTCTACAGGTACAAGAAGCAAGGAGGGATAGATAACCCAATGAATTGACACTAACGAAAGAGAAAGAAATTTTGATTAGGGAAAAAAGTGTGTGGTGTTGCTACGCTTCAATTTTTGTATCACATTTAGAGAATATTATAGTGAACAATTTAGTCATTTATTTATTTATTTATTTATTTATTTATTTATTTATTTATTTATTTATTTATTTATTTGTGAGATTTATATACCGCCTTAAGTGCAAGCACTCTCTAAGTGGTTTACACCATTAAGCAATGTATATTTATATTGCCCCCAACAATCTGGGTCCTCATTTTACCTACCTCGGAAGGATGGAAGGCTGAGTCAACCTTGAGCCGTTGAGATTTGAACCGCTGACCTGCGGATCAGTGTCAGCTAAAGTGGCCTGCAGTACCTGCCTCTAACCGCTGCGCCACCTCGGCTCTTATTTATCACCTCGGCTCACAATTTATCTTTGTGGTAAGAATATTTCATCCTAAAAGCAAGTTTAAAAAATTATTAATTGAACTATGAGACATCTATGCCCAGAAATAGCTTTTGTCTGATAATTATGTCAAATATATTTAATAACTATTGCCAAAGCCTTTAAAACGTAGGGAGAGAAACAGAACTATCACAGGCTGAGGAAGCCGCAGTTTGTCTGACTGCTTTTATGCTAGTAACTCAAGGAAGTCAATGAGAAATTAAAATATATATTTATTGCCTGTGAACATGGATGTTTCACTTTTGTGTCAAACTGGAAGTGCTGAGAAGCAGCCAACAAAGATTTTATTTAAAAAACAACAGATGTCTAATTTTTAAAATTGTATCCTATGATGGAAGGACATGAAATAAGGATTTATTGACTTGGTAAGTAGGATCAGATTGCAAATTTAAAAATGAAGACCGTACAAGAAAGCAGGTGAATACAGAGCTATTAGAAGCACTGAATCTTGCCTGGAAGAGAACAGCACATGAATTTGTAAAAATGAAAATAAGATGCGCACCAGGCAATTTGGGGGCTTGAGAAGACAGCTTGCTGTTCCCCCACTATCTGCTGACCCGATAATGGGATGTAACTCCCCTTCATGGGATCACTGATGGACTACTCCAGTTTGTTAAAAGTGGCTTCTGCCCATGTGCTGATTGTAAATAAAAGCTGCTGTTCCTAGCCATTCTACCTCCACAGGGGACAGCCAAGTACTATTTCATTTGGATGTCATGCTTCAAGGGCATCCTTTAAAGAGTCTTAAAGAACCTGTGAAGATTTGCACAACCCTAAGCATGTGTCACTGGAGAGAGAATTCCAAATTGCTAGGATGGAGAAAAGAAAAGGGGATTTCTTTTTTTCAAAGCATTATTTTCTTTGAGTGAAGCTGAGAATCTGTGAGGGGGGGGGAAATAACAAACGAAAAGAAAGGCAAAGGAATCTATTAGATTTGTTGAAGTCGAATCCTCCTGGCTTCCTTTGGTAGGTACAGAGTAGTGGTGGGATTCAATTTTTTTACTACCGGTTCTGTGGGCATGGCTTGGTGGGCGTGGTGTGGCTTGGAGGGCGTGGCTTGGTGGGCATAGCAGGGGAAGGATATTGTAAAATCTCCATTCCCAACCCATTCCAGGGGAAGGATACTGTAAAATCTCCATTCCCACCCCACTCCAGGAAAAGGTTACTGCAAAATCCCCATTTCCTCCCGATCAGCTGGGACTCAGGAGGCAGAGAATAAATGGGGGTGGGGCCAGTCAGGTGGTGTTTACTGGTTCCCCGAACTACTCATAATTTCCGCTACCGGTTCTCCAGAACTAGTCAGAACCTGCTGAATCCCACCTCTGGTACAGAGCCATAAATATAACCACTGTCACTGTCCATGTTGTTCAGGGTTTTTTTCTCTGCAACTTCTGAAGCTATTTTTTTTCCCAATAGAGATGAATAAGTAAGTCTGCTTCCCATTACTTGCAAGTTTTTGAAGCATTAGTCCATTTTAATTCATTTCCACAGCAGTATGGAAAGTTTTTTTTTTTTTTGCAGAAAAAAACTATTTGTATTTCTTATGCATTTTTGTGCAGATTTCTCCTAATACACGTGCTTTTATAGTCATGTTTTCTTAAAATATTTATTTTTGCCAAGTTCCATGCCTTTCTGTACACAGTGTTCCCAATACATGCATTTAATTGCAATTTTCCGTAAGATATGTACATTTTTTAAAACAGAGTACTGCATCACAAATTTAAGAAAAAATGTGGAAACATGTATAAATTTAACTGGTTTGTTATAAAATGCCATCCAAGCTAAATAGTCCTCTACTCTTATGCTTCAATATGCTTAAAATGTAGAAGGGAAATCATATACAGTATACATACCCTTCAGGTTTTTTCAGCCTTTCCAATCAACCAACTACCAAAGCAAATGACAAGGGTTTGTGGCAACTGTGTCCAAGACATCTGAGTTGTCTGTTCTGGCAGAAGATCACAACGAGCTCCTGATTGGCCACCTTGAATTTCATGATGGAAGATAGAACTTCATTCCCTCTATATCCAGTGTGCATTAATGCCTGCTAATTATGTCATGTCGATATAACAGAAGAAAAAGAATCTTGAACTATTCCATATGTAACAGAATAACAGAGTTGGAAGGGACCTTAGAAGTCTTCTGGTTCAATCCATGCTCATTCCAGACAAGTCTCTTATTAAATGCCTCCAGTGATGGAGCCACCACAACTTCAGAAGGCAAGACATTCCACTGGTTAATTGTTCTCGCTGTTAGGAAAATTCTCCTTAGTTCTAAGTTGCTTCTCTCCTTGATTAGTTTCCATTCATATATTATTATTTTTTTTGGTCTTGCTTTCTAGTGCTTTGGAAAATATGTTGATCACTTCTTCTATGTGTCAGCCTCTTAAATATTGGTACACTGCTATCATGTCACCCCTAGTGGAAAGAAACATCAGTGGGGAAAAAATGGGAGGGAATGTTCTGATTTTAAAAAATTGACTGACTGGAAACCACAGAAACATCATGGATAACATGAGGAGGAAGCACAGGCTCAAGTCCATCCTCACTCAAGGCAATTGGTTAGATGACTTTTGGCAAACGGCTTTCTCACGGATATACCACTATGGCAGCGGTTCTCAACCTGGGGGTCGTGACCCCTTTGGGGGTCGAACAACCCTTTCACAGGGGTCGGGAGACTTCACCCGGATGCCACCATTTGGGTTCTTTTACCCTCTGCGCATGCGCAGAACGCTTTGCGCATGCGCAGAGGGTAAAAGAACCCAAATGGCAGCGGCGGGGTGGGGGTCGCGGCGGCAGGGTGGGTCGCAGTGGGGTCGTGGGGGCGGGGCATGGGTCATGGCATTAGGAAGGTTGAGAACCACTGCACTATGGGATTAAGACAAATGGCAATCCCAATATAAGCCTCCTTGAGCTTTTGAAGGAAATTTGGCAACTTATAAATCTAAGAGGAAATAAAGAAACAAGGAGCCCACCTTGTAGCATTCCTTCCAAGTCACATTTGATCATGGGCCATATAATTAAATAAATAGAAACACACAGACACAAACCATACATATCTAAAGAATTTACCTCCTTTTATTTGATTAATGGCAAATGTATGTATTATATCTATCTATCTATATCTATATATCTATATATCTGTATCTGTATCTGTATCCGTATCTATATCGATCGATAGATCGATGATCGACGATAGATAGATAGATAGATAGATAGATAGATAGATAGATAGATAGATAGATAGATAGATAGATAGATAGATAGATAGATAGATGATAGGTAGATAGATGTGGATGGAGAGAGAGAGATAAAGAGATGGAAAGGGAGAGATGAGAAAGAGAGAAGATAGATAGATAGATAGATAGATAGATAGATAGATAGATAGATAGATAGATAGATAGATAGATAGATAGATAGATAGATAGATAGATAGATAGATAGATAGATAGATAGCGAGTCTCCTGGCTATTACCACTCCACTGAAGCCACACCATTCAAACTCATTTATTCCTGACAATTAGTCTGGATTGGGTTTTTTTTTCTGTTCTAACTTCTAATCTAGGAAAGAAAACATATGCATGGAGGTTAGGAGAGGGGAAGAGAGAACAGAAACTATTTGGGTGGCTTTTTACAAAGCGACATTTTTAAATGCCCCCCATGCTTCCCAGTTTTAGAGCAGGGACCAAGTCTGGAAGACCACAAGAAAAGCCACTTTGAATATTTCTAGCCTGCTCAAATCTCAAGGCAGCCTTCTGCATCTCATTAGATGGCTTGGCTTTGGGATATTCCTACTTCAGAGGCCTCATCTTACAACTGAGGCAAGCATCTGAAGCAAACGGCTCAGGGTACGTGATGTATCTGTTTAGTTTTTGCCATGATTTATGGAATGGGATGGCAGGAGGATCAGTATGATGGGTCTCATCCTCCACTGAGGGTTTCACTAAAAAATGTCAGCATTTAACTCCAAGGTTAACTTCAGACCAACAACAGTCAAGTAAACAATACCCCAATCAAGAAACTGCCAAAGAGCTATCAGTAAACAACCCAACCAAAGAATCCCTAAGACTTCCCCCACCCACACAGACAGACAAGTCACCATAATATAAACTGACAGCAAACAGCACTCCTTACTGGCACTGAGGAAGTTACCTACTTAGGGTAATGAAACGTCTGCAAGAATACAAGCAAGCTCAGGGAGAACACTCACTGATTATGTGACACAGGAAGCTATGACTGTGCAACATGATGGCAACTCAGACCACTGGAACTCCCATGATAAATCAAAATGGTTCATATGATGGTACACCTTATGCCATGCCACTTAGCAATGGAATTCCCAATCCCAAGTACCATCAGCATGTATTGACCTTCAGTGAGATAGGGACTTGTCTATCCCGAGCATGTGAAGACAGATTCCGGCGGACTGAGTGGATGAAATCTACTAGAATAGAACAACGGTCATGAAGGCGGTCTCTGCAAGCGATGTGATACGCTAAGAGCACGGCAAGACACGAAAGACGCCCTGGTCAACCACTGCGCCCAGCCCATCTCCAACTGTCTTGACTCTTGTCCTGCTATTTGGAGCAAGATGGAATCTGGGAAGAGAGAGTGAGGCTGACTATGCGGACATCTCCTTCACTTTAATCCAATTCACGCGTCTTGACATCCCCCCCCCCCGATTCCCGTGAAAAGTCCTGTGGCGATGGGCAAGTAACAAAGCAGTAGGTGTGGGCAGAACATTTCGTGCCCGTATACGCCTTACCAGCCACCTGCAGACACATCTCAAACAGCCCACAACCTGATAGATGTCAAGGTCCTCTTCGAACACAACGGACGAACAACAACAACAACCATCAGCAAGTGAGGACTACCTACACAGTATGGAAATGGACTGTAATGGGAAGAAAGAGTATGGCAATAGGGAATAGGATGCCCCATCTAGTCTAAATGAAAGACATTTCTGCGGGTTCCAAATCATCACTGGATGATTTGTTGGGAGTTTGGTGTTTTCAGCCCTGAAACATACTCATATTGGGAACAGAGGCGAAGCAGAGTTACACAGTGAAAACCTGCTTTTCTGTTAAATCTAGGAAACTTGTGTTTTTAGAAAAGGAGATTGGCTGAATTCTGTGAAGTAGACATCTGTGTTCAGAAGAGCTAAGCTTGAAAAACTGAAATTTAAGCAATAGCAGGGCAACTCAGAAATCTTGAAATCTCTAGACAGTGAATTTATATTTCTAAGTCTTTATATTTCCAAGAACAAAAATTAACCAAATTAAACTGGGCAAAGCACTGGGGACATCTAGGAGAGTAATCATCTCCTGAGCCAGTAAAAACTCTATGACCTTTCAATTGTAATGATGAGTAACATAATTCTGTAGAAATTCTTGATCCCTATTTCTATTCCAGGAAAAAAAATATTTATTGTGATTCAAATTGCAATGATCCAGTAGATTTTCTTCTGGTTAGAAAAATATGGACCTCAAACAACAAGCTTTTAATGGCACAGTATTGTATATACCATAAATAATGTATTCACTACAAAAACCAATTGAAAATATTTATAGTAAATTTAGGGTGAATATGCACTTTTGCCAAAGTACATTATTTTATTTTATTTTATTTTATTTTATTTTATTTTATTTTATTTTATTTTATTATTTTATTTTATTTTATTTTATTTTATTTTATTTTATTTTATTTTATTTATTTATTTATTTATTTATTATTTATTTATTTAGTCAAGCGTGTATATGAATTACAAACAAAGTACAAAGTATAAACATGATTGTGAATATATAAGAAGTACAAGCATGGTTATGGGTACAAGAAACTTTACAAATACATGGGTACATTAGGACAGGGACGATGGTGCGCTTATGCATGCCCCTTACAGAACTCTTAGGAATGGGGTGAGGTTGAAGGTAGTCAGTCTAAAGTTAAAGTTTAAGGGGTTTGGGGAAGAAACTACAGAGTCAGGTAATATATTCCAGGCATTGATCACTCTGTTACTGAAGTCGTATTTTCTGCAGTCGAGTTTGGAGCGGTTTATATTAAGTTTGTATCTATTGTGAGCTTGTGTATTGTTGCGGTTGAAGCTGAAGTAGTCATTGACAGGTAGGACATTGTAGCAGATAATTTTGTGTGCCACAGTTAGGTCAGATCGAAGGCGGCGTAGTTCTAGATTATCTAGCCCCAAAATTTCAAGTCTGGTGGCATAAGGTATTCTGTTGCGAACAGAGGAATGTAGTACTCTTCTCGTGAAATATCTCTGGACATTCTCAATTGTGTAAATGTCCGATACGACATTGAGAATTGGTCTAGCAAATGTTTTGTATGCTCTGGTTAAAAGTACAATGTTACCAGAGAAGAAGCTACGCAAAATTAGGTTAACCACTCTTAATGCCTTCTTAGCAATGCTGTTGCAGTGGGCTCTGGCACTTAGATCATTAGAGATGAGTACTCCAAGGTCCTTTACTGAGTGAGGATCGTCAACAAGGTCAGGATCATCTAGTTCGTATTTTGTGTTCTGATTATTTTTGCCAATGTGTAAGACTGAGCATTTGTTATTGTTTTGGGTTCTGAGCAGCATTTTATTTTTAAAAATATAAAACATTACACAAAGGAAACTATTCCTTGAAAAAATAAACAGGGGGAGGGGGGAACCAGAGACAACACTTGGAAAGCTACTTAAAACTCGTGGAAATCAGGAAGCTGTTCTGCAAAAAAATAAGCAAGCTCACAGAGCACCAAGGACCCCTCATTTCAACCCTGAGCTACAAATATTCTCCTTTATTGGTATCACATAATCAGTATTTGGGCCCACTTGCCAGCTTTCCCATTGACTTTGCTTGTCGGAAGCCAGCAGTGAAGGTCACAAATGGTGATGACATGACCAGGGCATGCAGCAGTGTCATAAATGCATGCTAGTTGCTTAGTGCCTGAATCATGATCACATTACTATGAGGATACTGTGACAGTGGCAACTATGAGAACATGTCATAAGTACCCCATTGTTCAGCACCGTCATAACTTTGAACAATCACTAAATGAATGTATGTTGAGTGAGAACTCTCTTTATGGTCCTGCGATAAGTAAGAGTGGGATTTGTGAAAACTGTGAGCATCGCTAATTAAAAGACCACTCTGATTTCTACATGACACAGAACAGTCCTAAGAGCCTGTGTGCCACAACTGCCAAGGATGAAAACAGGGATGTATAAAGGTAATTTCAAAAGAGCAAGGGCACAGTCCAAACAAGCGTTTCATGTTACCAGCCATCATGATGGAAAGGTAAAGAGATGGAAAAGTATTATTTCAAGAGATGGCTGAAAATCTCAACCTTTTTTTATTCATATTCAGTTTGGCTCAGAGCAGCCTATTAAATGGGACTGCTGTATTGCATAATATGAACCATCTGGCTTAAGACACAAGTGGTGGTAGTGGTGTTGTTGTCATGCCTGAAAGGCCTGGAAAGGATGTTGTTCTGGTCCAAGCTTAGGAATGCTTTCTCAGACAGCTAAAACTCCACGCAAATGGGTAAAACATACAGATTAAGTTTATTGTCTGGTATCTTCACATCATAGATTTACTAATGAGATGAAATTCCTCAGAGTATGTCCATAATCTGTCCCATTACATGTAGGTGAAAAGAGATTCATTTCTCCCCATCTGCAGGTTGTTGCATGGCCCTTTGTAAGACTTAAAATGGCTGTTGGCGAGCATGGCACAATTACCCAGCAGCCTAGGTATAGCTTGATGGCCAATAAGAACACACAGATGGGGTCACATGCCATGGACTACATTACCCAGAGTGCAATCTCCAGCTACATTCCCCTAATACAATCTCTTAAAGAAACAGCTCCTAAACTGAGCTAAATATCCCTATCGGCGCAGATGTCTTCTGGGGCTTACCTCACCCACCCAGCTTCTCTCCCTGCCCTTCTGTCCTGCTGATCTCACTCCCTCCAACCACAAAGCATGCCCTTTCTCCCCATTGGCTCTTTTTTCAGACCTTGCATTATCAACTACTAATAAAAATGCTGGTAAGGAAATTTTTCATGACCTGTGTTATTAAAAGTCTCATGATGTCGTCCCTATCAGATAGACCAGACCAGAAATCCATGCCACAAAAAGGCTAACTTTTATTGATATTGGTTGTAATAACAGCACCTTGCGAGTCTGAGCGTGTGATACCTCCCCCCCCCGCACTTCTTATACTCGTGTTAATTAGGGAGGTGCAGCCCCAGAAGAAAAAAACAGGAGTCACCTACAACATACAATGTAAGAACTGCAACAAGCACAATGTAGGACAAACAGGCAGAAGGCTGGCAGAACGCATCCATGAACACCAACTGGCAGTCAGAAGGCATGATGAAAATTCTTTAATTCCACAACATATAGACAGATTTGACCATAATTTTAATTGGGAAAATGTGACAAACCTAGACCAGGCCAAGTCCAAAAATGCCAGGGAATTTCTAGAAGCCTGGGACTCTGACAAATCAGCCAGCAAGAGACACATAGACATTAACAACATATATAGATGATGCAAAAGAGACAATCAACCAGCCCAAAGGAGAAAAAGTCTCCAGCATCTCTCCACCAGTAATCAGCACTCAGATCAGCATAGATTAACTCCAAGGTTAACTTCAGACCAACATTGAAGTAAGCAATATCCCAGTCAAGAAACTGCCAAAGAGCCATCAGTAAACAGCCCAACCTAAGACCGCCCCCACCCACATAGATAGGCAAGTCACCAGAATATAAACTGATCAGCAAACATAACTCCTTACTAGCACTGATGATATCAGACATTAATACAATTGAGAGAGTCCAGAAATATTTCACGAGAAGAGTCCTCCACTCCTCGCAACAGAATACCTTATGCCACCAGACTTGAAATTCTGGGCTTAGATAGCTTAGAGCGATGTCGCCTTCGATCTGATCTAAATGTAGTTCATAAAATCATCTGCCACAATGCCCTACCTGTTCATGAATACTTCAGCTTCAACCGCAACAATATATGCGCACACAATAGATTCAAACTCAATGTAAACCGCTCGAAACTCGACTGCAGAAAATACGACTTCAGCAACAGTGATCAATGCCTGGGATGCACTACCTGGCTCTGTGGTTTCTTCCCCAAACCCCAAAAACTTTAACCTTAGACTGTCTACAGTTGACCTCACCCCATTCCTAGGAGGTCTGTAAGCGGAGTGCATAAGCGCACCATCGTGCCTACCGTCCCTGTCTTACTGTCCTATTGTCCAAATTTACCTGTACCTACTTTGCTTTCGTTTATGTTTATACCATACCTGCTATCTTGTACATGTTTTGACAAATAAAAAAAAATGATGTTATCTAGTTAGGATAATGAAACGTCTGCAAGAAAACAAGCAACCACAGAGAGCACCAAGGACTCCTCATTTCAACCCTGAGCTACAAATATTCTCCTTTATTGGTAGGGAGGTGTCTGTCTGATTCTCTTCGGCAGATTTCCTGCTGTGGACCTAAGAGATTTTTTGTTCTCATTGCTTTGGTAACAGATCTTGCATATCCCTGTCAAGGCCATCTTTCTTACTCCATATACCTGGCTAATAATTTAACACTCAATTGCTTATTATTTTGCCACTATTGTTACATATGACTTTATTATTTAGATCACTATCCCACAGTACTTCTTCAATATGTGGTTCTCCAGATATTCTGGCCTCCTGCTCTTATGATTCTCAAGTCATCGAAGATCATTTTGTCTAAATGAAAGAGCTTTTAAGCCAGTATCTTTACTTTATGGTTGTGCTGACAGGAGCTCGGTGTTCTTTTTAATAAATCCTGTAAACAGCCAGTGGAAATGTCTGTTGAAAGCCTATTTTGTGTGCCTAAGCTTGCATGTTGTAAATAAAGTGAGCTTTCCTGAACATGCCACACATTGTTTACACCATTCCCTTGTGCACCTCGGCTTTTATATTCAGAGTTCCTCAGGCTCTTTATCCCATACATCGCCATTAGGTACTTCCTATTGTCCGGGTGATTAAGCTAGGATTATAACGTTACTGCTGGTAATGCACCATGAAGACATCTATAGAAATTAGATTCCGTGTTTTCTTTTAGACAAGGATGAAAATAACAGAATACCTATTGTTCTCATCTTTTTACTCTATGGCAAAGGACAAACAGGAAAGAGTTAAGAGAAATGTTGCAATCGTCTTTCCTTCACTGAAAACCCTTCTCTTCTGGGACAGATTAGGAAACAAAGATAATTGCATTCCAGAAGGAAAAAAAAACAACCTGCTATTCTCCACTAGATTCATAAGCGAAATCGTTCTGCTTATTTGTTGATTTGTTTGCCGTATGGGCCTAAGCCAATGGCCTCGTGTATCTAAAGAGCCTGTCCTTTTCTTTTCTCTCCAAGAATTAAAGGAAATGCAAATTTATTTAATCTGACTCCCCAGACTACTATGTTCACTGAAATGCAATTCACATTTCCTCAGGTTTTTACAGTGCACTCTTTCTATTTTTTTTACAATGTATAAAATGACACATATTAATGAAAATAATGTATAAAGAATATGCTATTATGTTCTGGGAAAATTGTGTGTGAAATTAAGCAGCATTAACAGCCAAAAATTGCCCATAATTCTAATTCAGTGAGAATGGGCTAATCTCGGTCTCTGGAAGTCAAATCCTAGGATCTAGAAGAGACTGCCAGAGACCTGAATTAGGAACACTATCTCCCTAATTGATTCAACTGTACTCTGCCTTCCCCTACATCAAGTCCATTATTATCTCTATTCCACCCTGGAATGGTAAAATACAGGAGTTAACCTACAGTATGACATTCTTCCAGGTATTTGAATATAACCCCATACAGTCTTCTCAAGGCTAAATGTGACCAGTTCTATTAATTACCTTAGAATAAGGTAATTTACTCTACCTTAGAATAAGGTAATTTACTCTAAATATTACTCTCGGTCATAATGGGGAGAGGCAGGTATGCCGGGAGCAGAGGGGTAGGCCGCTCTCGGGGAACAAGGATTCGCTGTTTGCAAGCGATTCCTTGTTCTGGCCCCTCTTTGGTTCCATCCAGCTCAACCCGAGTGCCTGGTAACCAGGGATGTCAGGACCCTGGGCTCAAGCTGCTGCTGCTAAACGCCAGGTCGATCATCAACAAGGCCCCCCTCATACGGGATTTAATCCTAGAAGAGGGGGCGGACCTGGTATGTATAACCGAGACCTGGCTGGGCCAGGAAGGGGGGGGTGCCCCTTTCAGAAATATGCCCGGACGGGTTCTCGGTTCCAGCATCAGCCGCGACTCCAGGGAAGGGGTGGAGGAGTGGCTATTATAGCTCGCCAAAATCTGTGCCCTCGAAGGAGCCCTGCCCCGGAGATTGTTGGGTGTGAGACACTCCTTCTGAAGTTGGACTTAGGGGTTCAGGTGGGCCTTTTGTTAACGTACCTGCCTCCTAGCTGCGTTACAAAGGCCCTGCCTGTTCTGCTCGAGGCGGTTGCAGGGCTGGCGGTTGAGTTCCCCAGGTTGATGGTGCTGGGGGACTTCAATCTGCCATCGTCCGGCGAAGCCTCAGGGGCAGTCCAGGAGTTCATGGCTTCCATGACAACCATGGAACAACCATCTCGGGGCAGTGGAGAGATGATCTGGGGCTAAGGGGTTTAGTCACAGTACCCTTGTCGTGGTCAGATCATTTCCTTCTGAGGTTGGATTTTATGGCACCACGCCTCCACCGCAAGGAGGCGGGACCGATTAAGTGGTTCCGCCCCAGGCGCCTAATGGAACCCGACGGATTCCAGAGGGAACTTGGGGAGATACCTGAATCCCTGGTACACAGTTCGTCCGAATCCCTGGTTGCCGCCTGGAATCAGGCGGCGGCGGGGGCTCTGGATCGGATTGCGCCTTTGCGGCCTCTCCGTGGTAGTGGATCCAGGAGGGCTCCTTGGTTCACCGAGGAACTCCGGGAGATGAAGCGCCACAAGAGACGCCTAGAGCGACGATGGAGATCTAGTAAAGCTGAGTCTGACCGGACACTTTTAAGAACTTTCATTAAGTCTTACTTAGTGGCGATAAGGGCGGCAAAACGTTCGCATTTTTCCGCTCTTATTGCGTCCGCTGACTCCCGCCCAGCTGCCCTGTTTAGGGTGACCCGCACCCTCCTGGCTAAGGAGGAAGGCGGAGACCCCTTGCAGGGCAGAGCTGAGGAATTTTCTCGGTTTCTGGTGGACAAAGTCATTCAGATTCGGACAGACCTGGACTCCGATTGGGCAGTACAGGCCGAGATGACTGGGGCAGGTCTTAGTCCGGTTATATGGGATAGGTTTGAACCGGTGACTCCTGAGGATGTGGACAAGGCCATAGGAGCTATGAGTTCCGCCACTTGTTTATTGGACCCGTGTCCCTCCTGGTTAGTTTCGGCCACCAGGGAGGTTTCATGCGGCTGGCTCCAGGCGTTGGTCAACGCTTCTTTGAGAGAGGGGTCCGTCCCGCAGCCCTTAAAAGCTGCGGTGGTGAGACCCCTCCTCAAGAAGCCTTCCCTGGACCCGGCGGATTTAAAGAACTTCTGTCCAGTCTCCAACCTTCCCTTCGCGGGGAAGGTTGTTGAGAAAGTGGTGGCACTCCAGCTCCTACGACTGTTGGATGACACTGATTGTCTGGATCCCTTTCAATCTGGTTTCAGGCGCGGTTACAGTACGGAAACGGCTTTGGTCACCCTGATGGATGATCTCTGGCGGGCCCGGGATAGGGGCCATTCCTCTATCCTGGTGCTACTTGACCTCTCAGCGGCCTTCGATACCATTGACCATGGTATCCTTCTGCGTCGTCTCGGAGAGGTGGGGGTGGGCGGCACTGTTTTACAGTGGTTCTCCTCCTTCCTCTCTGACAGGACGCAGTCGGTGTTGACAGGGGGGCAGAGGTCGAGCCCTAGGCCCCTACTATGTGGGGTGCCGCAGGGCTCGGTCCTCTCGCCCATCCTGTTTAATATCTACATGAAGCCCCTGGGTGAGATCATCCGACGACACGGGGTGAGGTATCAGCAATATGCTGATGGTACCCAGTTGTACATCTCCACCCCGTCTCAGTTCGGGGAAGCCGTAGACGTAATGGGCCGCTGCCTGGCCGATGTTAGGGTCTGGATGGGGAAGAACCGGCTAAAGCTTAACCCTGACAAGACTGAGTGGCTGTGGATATTACCTCCTAAGGACTCGACCAATTGTCCCTCCTTGGTTCTTGGGGGGGAGAAATTAGCCCCCTCAGAACGGGTCCGCAATTTGGGTGTCCTCCTAGACCCAGAGCTAAAATTGGAACAACATCTTTCAGCTGTGGCTAGGGGGACCTTTGCACAAGTACGTCTTGTGCACCAATTGCGGCCCTACTTGGAGAAGGAGGCACTTCTTACAGTCACTCATGCCCTTATCACCTCACGGCTGGATTACTGCAATGCGCTCTACATGGGGCTACCCTTGAAGAGTGTCCGGCGACTACAATTGGTGCAAAATGCAGCTGCGCGAGCTGTGGTGGGTGTACCTAGATGCACCCACGTAACACCTATCCTCCGCCAGCTGCATTGGTTGCCCATTAGTCTCCGGATCCAATTTAAGGTGTTGGTCGTTACCTTTAAAGCCCTACATGGCTCAGGGCCAGGTTATCTTCGGGACCGCATCCTGCCGCATACCTCCCTACGACCAGTTAGAGCCCACAGAGTTGGCCTCCTCCAGGTCCTGTCGACCAAACAATGTCGGCTGGCGGGACCAAGAGGGAGGGCCTTCTCTGTGGGAGCTCCCTCCCTGTGGAACCAACTCCCTCCAGAGATCAGGACCATCCCCACCCTGCTGGCCTTCCGGAAAGCGATAAAAACCTGGCTCTTCCGGCAGGCGGGGTAAATGAGATACTCTTTTAACTTTTGTAATTTCTGTATTTTTAATTATTGCATTTGTATGTTTTTTATATTTTAATGATAGCTTTTATTTTGTAATGGATCGAATATGTTGTGAGCCGCCCTGAGTCCCTAGGGATTGGGCGGCATAGAAATCCAGCAAAATAAATAAATAATAAAATAAATAAACTAAAATACTTTGGCCACCAAATGAGAAGAGAGGACTCAGTGGTAAAGACCCTGATGTTGGGAAAGATTTCGATGCAAAAGTAGAAAGGAACAGCAGAGGATGAGATGGTTAGTAGTGTCATTGAAACATTGAACATGAATTTGGGCAAATTTCAGGTGACAGTGAAGGACAGAGGGCCTGGTGTACTATAGTCCATGGGGTCACAGAGTTGGACATGACTTAATGACTGAACAACAATAATAGAGTCACAGTGTTGGAAAGGACCTATGATGTCCTCAAGCCCAATGACCTGCACAGTATGGAATTTACTAGACCATCCCCAATAGGTGACTACTTAGCCTCTAAGTAAGAAAAACTCCAGTGAAGGGGAGAAATATCACTCCATGTGGTAACCTATTCCATCATTTGACAGCTCTACTATCATCTTCCCAATGTCTAATCTCTATTTGCATCCTTGATGTTTCTCCCATTAGTTCTAACCTTATCCTTTCATAAGACATAGACTCCAGTCCTCTGATCATCCCCATTACCTTTCTCTGAACTTCTTCCAATTTCTCCAAACCTTACTTCAAGCATAACACCCAAAATTTGAGGTGGATTTCAACTGTAGCAGAATGCAGTCGAGCAGTTCCTTCCCCACGAAATAGAAAGAGGTGTAAAGTTAACTTAGTGGTGGAGGGGTAAAAAATGAAGCCCCTTTTCTCCATGAATAGAAGAGTGAAAATTGGAGGCAGGAAAAACGAATGAAGTGGAACTGAACCATGCATAGGTAGGATTTGCTTGGACCCCTCCCTTCCAATCCTAAAGAATATATAGGTTGTTTGAAGGCTGGAAGCAGACTGCACATGTAGCAACCAAAGACACCTGTCACCGAAGCGCTGGAGAAGATCAAGCGGGAGTAACTGGAGTCCAGAAGTAGCAGTGTGGAAAGACAGTTGGCAGCCAGCTCAGCTGCCTCTGATCCCCTTGCTGCTCAAGGGATGGAGAGAACTAATTTCAAACATGTGGTATATAAAAACAATATGCAAGATGTGTGCTGTGGTTTCAGTTTGAGGATTTGGGGGGGGGGGAGGTTGTTTGTCCAGGATACCTTTTGTATACCTCTTGGGGCTCTGTTAAAGCAATTGGGGTACACATTTTGCATGAGATATTAAATGCCATCATGGAGGCGACCTGTAATTCCAGGACTTCATAGGACTTGTGGCCAAATTCCAGAAGAATTGTGCAAGGGATTAGTTCAAACCTCTGACATGAGCCTTCTCATCCTCCTCTACCAACCAACTGCAAGAAAGGAAGGAAAGAAAGAAGAAATGTGTATTTGAAAGAAAGAAACGTTGAAAAGAAAATAGGTGGGTCTAGTACAAATTGACCCGTAGGTGGTTTCCCGATTAATTTAAAAGTAACATAGTTTAACATAGATAAACCTCGGATTATCTACCATCGACCTCACCCCATTCCTAAGAGGTCGGTAAGGGGCGTGCATAAGCGCACAATCGTGCCTACCGTTCCTGTCCTAATGTATCCATATATTCATACCTCTTTTACTCTTATTCATGCTTGTACCCATATATTCATACCTCTTTTACTCTTATTCATGCTTGTACTATTACATATATATTCAATCATGTTTTACTGTTTATACTTTGCTTATAATCATATTGACAAATAAACAAATACAAATAGTCCTCAGATGAAAACAAAAACAGATTATCATCTCCAATACAAAAGTCACATTCTGCCCCCATCAACTTTGGTTGGACATGTCTTCAGTGTGTGGACTTTCCATTTTTCTTGGCAACTGTCTGGAATGAATTTGCTGTAGCTCTCTTCTAGAAATTAAGCTAGATCAGCCATCCCACAGGAATTGATGGAAAAATTGAGAGAAATATGGCAGGCAACAGAAGATGAATCAGTGAAGGTTCCAACCAAACCATACAGCAAATCTGGAGAATGACAGAGTGGCCAAAAAATTGGAAGAAGCCAACCTACGTACCATTATCAAAGAAAAGAAATTTTGTACAGTTGTACAATATCACCAGCCTTTTAGGAAAGACCAATCCAAAATTGTGCCACAGAACAACAGTTAATAGGGTAGCACTGAAGGCTTCAAAAAGGATACTCGGCTCTTCATGAAAGAAGGCCCTGGCTACTCCAGCATGAAAGAAGGCTCCAGCCAGCATTTAAGGCGAGGCCCTGGCTAGCACAAAAAAAGAAGGCTCTTGGAGCGCAAAAGACTGGCATAAAAGAAGATAATGTAAAAGAAGGCCTCAGCTGGTAGTACATGATATTGTTGGCATGATGGCAGCACGACTGGGTCGTAGGGACAGCTGGTGGTTGCAGGTAGGTGAGCAGCAGAGAAAGGGAGTTGAAATGGAGGCATTCTCTAACCTTATTCCAAGAATGGCTTGGATTCAGTGGGTCCCCACCTCACCTCATAGGATTTGCTTAATGACAGCAACTAAGACTTCTGAAATTGCTTTCGCTAAGTAGAGTGGTTATGTGGCATTTCACTTAATATTTCACTTGCTTAGCGGAGGAACTGCTGGTTCCAATAAAGGTCATGAAGTGAGAAGTAATCAGTTATTTTTTAATGGACATTTGTTTTTTAAAAAGCTAACAACAGGGTAGTCATAAACTGTTGGCCAAAGCCTTAGGAATCTGTCTGTGGCTAACTGCTATAGCAGAGAATGCCAATCTGTTCAATTTGATGAGAATCCAAGACACGGATTTCCCCAAAGATGCCAAGAAAGCACAAATTCTTCCCAACAAAAGGGACTAAGCTTGAGGCAAGCTTGAGGCAAGGGTTGATTCACCAAAGAAGAAGACTTTAAAAATATCTTGTAAACCAAGTGAGTCAGAAGAACATAATGTGCACACAATGTTGATGCCCATTAAACTAATATTTTTGCCCATTTCATTGCAGTGGGTATACACGATGAAATCCTTGAGTAAACAGTCGGAATTTCAGCATTGCCTAAATGCCTCATGATATCTGGAAACCCAACCACTTCTCATCATTTAGGTTTTTTTTTAAACAAAATAAAACAAAACAAAAATTATATCCAATAAATCCCATGTTAAATAATACTCTGTTTCCTCTTTATCCTTAATTTTCATAGTTAACCTGTCCATTTTGGCACAGTCTAGTATTTTCTTTATTACATTTTCATCTATAGGTATACTTTCATTTTTCAAGTTTTGTGCATACATAATTCTTGCTGCTGTTATTATATGTAATATTAAATATATAATTATTTTGTTGTATTTCCCCGGTAGTATACCTAATAAGAACAATTCTGGTTTTAAATCTATTTGTTGTGCTATCATTTCTTCTAACCACCTTTTTATCTTTAAGCAATATTTTTTTGCCATTGGACAAGTCCACCAGATATGGTAATAGGACCCCGGTATCTGTTTATATTTCCAGCACCCTGGCATTATGTTTTGGAACATCTTTGCCATTCTTGCTGGTGGCAAATGCCATCTGTAGAACATTTTGTAAAGGTTTTCTTTGTATGCTGCTAACATTGTTAGTTTGTAATTTATTTCCCAATGTTTTTGCCAATTGTCTAGTTCTATATTATATCCACAATTTTTGACCCATGCTATCATGGTTTCTTTTACATGTTATTCTTCCATTTTAAGATTCAATAGGTAATTATAAATTTTCTTTATTAATTTGTCATCTGTCCCTAGAAATATCTGATCTAATTCTAGAGGTTCCTTATAAAATCCATATATTTCTGCATCTTGCTTGTGTCTCGTTTGTATTTGAATATATGGCCACCAAATCGATTCCTTGATTTTTTAATTCCTGTTTTGATTTTAAATCGCCTTGTTCGTTTAGGATGTCTTTGTACCTTACGATTTTTTCCAGTTCCAGAACATTAGGATATATTAGCGCTTCCATCGTGGATAGCCAGACCGGTATTTTCATGTAATGATTCTGTTCGATTTTTTCCCATACTGAAAACAGAGCAGTCCTGATATAGTGCCTTTGGAAGTATTTGTGCATTTTATACTTTTCTCATACCATACAAATGCATGCCACCCCAATTGTAAATCATGTCCTTCTAATGTCAATATTCTTTTGTTCTTCAGATTTATCCACTCCTTCACCCATGTGAGCTGAGTCCGCGTGGGAGGAATGTCTGTCTGGCACTGGGGTAACAGGTGCGCCAGCCGGGAAGCGGTTGCGCTCCTTTGGCAGAAGTGGCAGGGGGGCTGCGCTGGCTTGTTCTCAGTGGTGGACTGAGGGGGGGGGGTACTTCATTGACACTCTTCCGGTTTCCGGTGTGCACATGTGCCCCAGCCTGCTGGTCTTCACGCACGTATGTGCACCAGAAACCTGAAGACCAGGTGGCGCACCGGAAAATCATGTTCCCGGTGCATGTGTGTGCACCAGGCAGCTGCTCTTCCGGTGCCTCTTCCGGCACTCAGTGCCGAAAAGGTTCGCCAACACTGGTATAGAGCGACTAGAAGTGAAGATTATATTGTATATATTATGAGAATAATGGCTATAATTATGATGTATAATATTATGTATATTCAAAAGAGATTTGATACAGATACTACACTGTCATTGCAGAAATTGAAACGTGATGTATAACAAAGGAAAATGTATAATAGAAAATAATAGAAAAAAATTATAAACCTAAGAACAAGCAATGACTATAACATAAGATCTCAAACAGAGCTGTGTACACACAGGCAAAAGCAGGTGAAGACATTATCTATGGAATTATGTACTGCAGAACTTTGATTGTGGGTTTGTCTTCTTCATTAAGAATTAAACAAGGAATAGAAACTCCCTAAACTTTAGTGGGAGAACACTGTTAAGCAGATTAGATTCTCTCCCAGCCTCTCCAAAATTTTGCCAAAAGTTGGGTAGAGAATGTAGTTTTATACATTCTTCAAAAGTGAGGTAGGTAATTCATCACCATTCCATATTAGACAGCAAAGTCCATTTACAGTGCAGGTCATAGTCCAAAAACTCAATCCAGGGTTGAAAAGTCCAAGAAAACTTGTCACAGTATCACCAAAAATCTGGACATCACTTCTAGTATTCCTGTGTAAAGTAGTGTAGATTTACTTTGACCAAGTCATGCTGGCCATATTTTGATCTACTTCACCGAAAAACACCTCAGTGAAACTATTTGGGTGGCTTCAGACTGCTATAAGAGAAAACTCGTGTTAAGTCTTCTCCACAGGCCAGACCACAGTCTCTCCAGACTAGATGGATTTGGGATTACCCATAGTATATACGGAAGCCATCCAGCATGGAAGGCTGTTGTGCACCAATAGGTCTTTTGATTTAATTGTGGGACAGATCTTCCCACTTTAGGAGCTCCTTTGGCAAATGCTATGGTTATACTGCTTGCCTCTGCCTGTCTGTTTGGTTGGTTGGCTGGTCTAGATGGTGCTTCATGTGGATTGGCACACACCACAGGATTGCCAACGCAACCAGATATGGAAGATCTTCAGCACATGCATGAGGAGGTAAGAATTGCTATGGCAACATTGGTGGAAACATTTTAAGATGTGTAAGTGCTCATAGAACGATATTATTGGTCTTCTATAAAGAATGTCTACTCATGGAAAAAAAACTAAAGTAGCAACGTATAAGAGGATAGCTCTGCCACTTTGTTATATGGAATTGAGAGTCAGATGTGTCAAGAGAAATATTAAAATAAGCTAAATTGCAGAGCAAATGGAATGTATATGATAAAGGAATGCTACAATAAAAGAAGAGGAGATAGGGTCATGAATGAATGGGTGCAACATTCATATATATATATTGGACAACATTCATTGTCCAATATATAAAAACAGTACACTGGTGTAGTTTAGTCATATAGAAAGAATGAATGATGATCAAATCACAAAACAAATACATGATTGAAGGGTGAACAAGTCAAGAAGACAAGCCAAGAAAGTCATGGTTGGATGGAGGTGGCGAGACTCTGAAAAAGGGAAGGGTGGGAAATTTAAAAAACAAAATGCAACATACAAAGAGATGTGTGATCATGGGGGAAGATGTGATGGATTGCAAAGGTACAAAGGTATGAAAAGAAACTGTGAATGGTTTTGGTATAAACTAGGTTTAGCTGTGTTTTCTTTAATATCACATGTCTTTGATTTCCTTGGCTGGCTGTTTCTTATCACTTTTCTATACTCTGGCTCACAGGCTTACTCCAAAGGGGGAAGAGCAAGATGACATGCCTAAGCATAGCAAATACTTGGAAGCAATAATGACTCCAAGATAATCATTGATTAACACTGCCACATCCACCTCTTAGCCTTCGATTTCTCTACCCAGCGACCCTTTAGAGGCCATTTGATTGATGGTTGAGGGGAGCTTTCTGAGCTTGGTTGTTTTCTTGCAGACATTTCAAACTAAGTAACTTCATCAGAATGGTGGTTGTTCCAAGGAAGTTCAGTCTGGGTCCCAAAAAATCTGGGAGTCACTGACATTGACTCAGTCTTGCTTTTCAGTTCAGATTCCATGACATTCTATGATCTTCCCAGCTCCTCCTCAACTTCTGAGGATGCAGTTATATTAATAAGCCAGCTCAAAATCTCCGTGGTGTATGTACAGTATTTGATATATGGAATCTACTTAAAAATATACATTACCCTGAAGTTACCCTGAAATTTCACCTTGATAACTGAGCCGAGGTGGCGCAGTGGTTAAAAGCAGCACTGCAGTTCAGCAGTTCAGCTGTTCAAATCTCACCGGCTCAAGGTTGACTCAGCCTTCCATCCTTCTGAGGTCGGTAAAATGAGGACCCAGATTGTTGGGGGCAATATACTGAACTCTGTAAACCGCTTAGAGAGGGCTGTAAAGCACTATGAAGCAGTATATAAGTCTAAGTGCTATAATATTGCATTTTTTGTAAATTTCCTGGCAAATATTGGTAACCAGAAAAGTAGATAATAATTATATTATAGTAAAAATATATTGATGTGATGTAATAAATATTTTCAATAAATAGTCATTCACTTGTTTGCCATATAGCAAACTAAATATCAAAGTCCCATGGAATTTAGCCTTCTCTTTTTCCACCAGCATATTATATGAGGTTTTTATTTTGCTTTATATTGATTTGCTTTGGGGGGCGGGTTGGGGGGAGGAAGGGGAGGAGGAGGAGGAGGTGTCTTGTCGAGCTACTACACGCTTGATCTTGGCCAAAAGGCCAAAAATGACTAACATGTTTCTTCCAGGGACTCACTGATGCTCTCTATGCACTGTGCCAGTTAACCCATTAGTTCCCATTGGCAGCTGATTGTACATTTGCATCATGTAGGAATAAAATAACATGCAGATTTGTGTGTGGGCAAAGCCCTACCTGGGACAGTATTTATTGGACTGATCTGAGAAGGAGAAATGGTCCTGTGAAATGCTAGTTTAATCACATTTTTGGCTCATTATTTAGGGCCATTTGGAGCTTAAGCTACAAAACTATTTCGGTGATGTTTTTATAAGTAAGAGCATAAGATTAGAAAGCAAAGAAGCGGGGGGAGAATCCTGGGGCAGTGTCTGTAAAGTGCCTTCCAGAACCATATTGTGCAAACAAGTTTATTATTATTATTTTTCCATTCCAGATGTTTTTAGGATTTCAGTTTTCAAAGTCATTCTTGTTGCAATTGCAAATGGAAACTGGGAATGTTTGCTACACTTTTCTAACAAGTGTTCCAGAACGATATTCTAATGGGGGATTAATTGAGAAATGGAAAGCTTAATTTCCAGCATCCCTCTTGGCTTGGCTATATATTAATTTATTTAGAGTTTGCCCTTCTAGTGCAAACATAAGTGTTTGAGGTACGTCACATGTTTAAAATATATAGTTCCATCAAAGCGACAACAGACAAACATTAACAAAAGAGGCAGGGATCCCAGTTAAATTCATTCCTTGCCACACACAACAAGAAGCCTGCCAACAACATTCAACATTTAAAATCAGCAAGGGTGTCTGCAGGTGTAATGGAATATGTAGATGACTCTGGAGAAAGAGGGGAGGAGACATTGCCTATTAAACAATCAGAGAAGAGAGGCAGGAAACCCCAGTGACTAACAGTCAGAGAAAGAAACTTAAGTCCCACAAGAATGGTTCAAGCAGCTAAAAGTCGCAGCAGGAAGTCTGTATTTTCAGACTTGCAACTTTCTGTTAATGTAGCATCAGAGGTGGGTTTTAGCAGGTTCTGACCAGTTCTGGAGAACCGGTAGCAGAAATTTTGAGTAGTTCGGAGAACTGGTAAATACCACCTCTGACTGGCCCCGCCCCCATCTATTCTCTGCCTCATGAGTCCCAGCTGATCTGGAGGAAATGGGGATTTTGCAGTAACCTTCCCCTGGAGTGGGGAGGGAATGGAGATTTTGCAGTATCCTTTCCCTGCCACGCCCACCAAGCCACGCCCACCAAGCCACACCACACCCACCAAGCCACGCCCACAGAACCGATAGTAAAAAATTGAAACCCACCACTGTGTAGCATCACAATAAGGTAGCATTAGTTCACCTGGTTGTGTTTTCTGTCTGGTTTACTCGGGAGGTTGACATCAGTCTTGCAAGTCTCCTACTCTCTTCCAAAGAGAGGAATTGCAAGAACAGTTTCCAATGCTCAAGGAACCCCACTAACCGCTGAGCATCTGGCAGCCATGTTGTTACCACACTAACAGCAAGTAGATGTATAGCTGACCAACTGACAAAAATGCCACAATACACAGCAATTGGGGCAAAATTTGCCTCAACCTGCCACAGCACAACAGTGGATCAATGCTTCTGCATTCCCGTGAGAGCTTGTCAGAGAAGGTTTTATGGGGAGAAAATCAGAATCAATTCCCCAGTTTTGTTGCTCAGTGTGAGATGTTTATGGCAGGCAGAATGGTGTAGTTTATCACTCATTCAACTAAAGTGACTTTTGGTGCTGAGCTTGCTGAAGTTAGCAGCAGCCAAATGGGCAATACCTTTCATTGAGGGCACGGATCCAATGCTGGACTACTATCAAGGCTTCGTGTTTAAGACGATTTTCAAATTTGCCTGCCAGGATGGTTATGTTTCAATGCCTGATGTAAGCCAGGCAGAGTCAATGCATAATTTACCTCAGAGGATTATCACGAGAGTAGGAGATAGAGAAGACCCTATTCTGCAGCACTGAGATTGGAGGAGGGGGAGGGGAGAGAAATTAAGAAGGAATTGAAAAACCAATATTCCAAATAGTAATTATTGGAACTAAATATTTAAAGAAAACATGCTTCAGTAGAAAAGTAAAATAGATTTTTAAAAATGTTTGTATGAGGTGTCCTTGGTGCTCTCTGGGCTTGCTTGTTTTCTTGCAGACGTTTCATTACCCAAACTAGGTAACATCATTAAACTAGCATGATGATGTTACCTAGTTTGGGTAATGAAACGTCTGCAAGAAAACAAGCAAGCTCAGAGAGCACCAAGGACCCCTCATGTCAACCCTGAGCTACAAATATTCGCCTTTAAATGTGTGTATGTTTGTGTGTGTGTGTTTTTCCACCTAGGAGTCCACACTGATGTTCCTGTTCCTTCTGAGAATTACACTTATTATTTTGAAGACCCATTTATAATATTTTAATTTAAAGACAGCAGAATCTAGCATAATAGCATAAGCAGAATTGGACTTCTGGTAAATGCAGCTGAGTATTACCACTTATGGATCCTATGTGAGCTTCATTAATAACACCCAGCCATATATCAGCTTGTTTCCCTATATTCGATATTTTCCTGTACTCAGGTTGACAAACGAAAGCAAGAAAAGAGAGACTTCCATTCAGGCATGGGCCTGTTCATTCTAACTCTTTCAATGCCCTTCAGATTTAAAATAACTACAATTATAAGCTTGGAACACAGAAGACAGAATTGTTCTTACCAAGAGATTTCATGCGTCATGCAAGGATGGCATTCAAACATGCCCTCCCTTTTCAACGTTTTCTTTTTGAAGTATTTTTTCATTGTTAGCTACAATGTGCTCAAATCCCAGGAAGTGGGCAAAAAAAAACACATCCGTGGGAGGTGATGGAGTGGTGGCAATGCCACTTTTCTGATACCCGTCTTCCAACGGATGTTCAGAGGATTGCGATATTTTTTTTCTTAGATGCACAGCAGGAATGTTTATGATAATAACAATGATGTTTATCTTACGAGGATTATGCCGAAGTGAGTTTAATTGTATTAGTCGAAAACAGATCGATGCTGGGGCTGATGTAATATGTTTAGCATCAATATAAAGGTTGCTAAGTGTTAGGCTTTCAAATGGAATTAAAGAGGCAATAGGACAATGGAACATATGGAAATCATTTGGAGTTTTTATGTTTCTTGTCTAGCAAGAAGAATTAGCGAATTTGCTAGTTTCTGGAGGATCAGAGCTGCTATGTGCAAACAGATGGGCCTTCTCCTCCTCCTCCTCCTCCTCTTCAAATCACCATTACCATCTCACCCTTATTTTGTTCTCTCTTCTTCATCCTCCTTCTCCCTTGTCTACCTGAACCTGGATGTTTAGAGATCCTAAAAAACCCTGACAGCTGGCTGTAGCTTGCAATAATTCAGAACATGCTTTTTAATGGATTATAAAAATGGTGGGATATATACAGTCACATCTCAAGCATGACAGACTGTATATAGGGTTGTGCCAAAAGGCTTTTGTGTTGAATTTATCAATCCACATTAGAAATGGCAGAATAATAGTGATGGCAAGGGCCTGGATTTTATCAGTGCTTTATAAGGATATCCTAATCATGAAGAGATGGGTTCTGGCGGAGATATTGCTGTACAAAGACATGGAAGGTGAAATCCATACATTTGGCAGTGACGGCATGATGCTGACAAGGCCTTGATTTCACTTCACCCCTATATTTGGGTCCACAATCTTCTGAGGACTAAACTAGATGAAAAAATGTGAAAGAGTAAGCATGCTTTGATATCAAAAACTCCAAAATGTTCTTTTAGAACTGAAAGGACGTTTTAACTCTTCCCTGTCATGAAAACAACACACATGGACCCATGGCTATTCTCTGTAGCTTCTGAAAGAAAAGGTTTTAAATACTGTAGTGCCATTGTTTTGAA
Source organism: Diadophis punctatus similis (assembly GCA_023053685.1). Taxonomy (NCBI): domain Eukaryota; kingdom Metazoa; phylum Chordata; class Lepidosauria; order Squamata; family Dipsadidae; genus Diadophis; species Diadophis punctatus. Next base: position 87,168,605 of record JALIGW010000002.1, read on the forward strand.
AATGTCTGTGTTGGTTGACCTAATCTCCAAATCACTTAAGGACAGGAAAAAAATAATAAAGGGTGGAAGATCATTAAAGAGATCTCCAACCTAGAACTAAAGAATTTTTTTTCCTGACAATGAAAAGAATTAACCAGTGGAATGGCTTGCTTTCAGAAGCTGTGGGTGCACCATCACTGGAGGTTTTCAAGTAGAACTAGAAGGTCTCCAAGGTCCCTGCCAACCCTATTATTCTAGGTTCTAGGTTCTAGGTCCATGATGGCGAACCTATGGCACGCGTGCCACAGGTGGCACGCGGAGCCATATCTGAGGGCACGCAAGCCGTTGCCCTATGTCAGCTCCAGCGCGCATGTGCACACTGGCCAGCTGATTTTTGGCCTTCCGGCGGACAGGGGAGGCTGTTTTCGCCCTCCCCAGGCTTTAGGAAAGCCTCCTGAAGCCTGGGGAGGCAAAAAAAATGGTCCAATGGGCCTACTGGAAGTTCAGAAATGAACTTCCGGTAGGCCCATTGGGCCCATTTTTCCCCATCCACAGGCTCTGGAGGCTTTTCTGAAGCCTGGGGAGGGTGAAAAACGGCCCAACAGGCCTACTGGAAGTTCAGAAACGAACTTCCGGTAGGCCCATTGGCCTGTTTTTCCCCATCCACAGGCTCCGGAGGCTTTCCTGAAGCCTGGGGAGGGTGAAAAACGGCCCAATGGGCCTACCGGAAGTCCGGAGGATTCAGTGAGGCCTGCGCGCATGGGCAGGGGGTGGCAGGGGGTTGTGCACGCATGTGTGTGGGGGAGCATTGCATTATGGGTGTGGGCACACGTGCATGCGCTATCACGTGCGCACGTGCGCCCTTTTGGCACCCGAGCAAAAAAAGGTTTGCCATCACTGTTCTAGATTCTTCCAAAATCTGTAGTTTTGATTGGATTTATTGATGGGAGGGTGCCTTAAATAACTCTAAAGATTATTTCTTCTTTCCAAATCCTTAAATTTTTCTCAGCTGGTAAATTTGAAATTATCCTGATTGTGCCCTATGTGAAAAAAAGATATAGACATATGGTTTAAAGAATTTGAGAAGATAAATATGATTTGCATTTCACTCCAACATTGATATAAATCTTCCTTTTTTAATTCCTTCATGCTACTTGCATGAATTCATAAAACTCAAAACAAGTACCCATAGAAGCTACTTACATGCCTCAAGATTTTTACTGTCTAAGTTACAAATTACTATTGAGGAAGGTGAATATAAATTTATGGGAATTTATTCTGGTTGAAATAAAGAACTTCAGAATTCAGCCATTTTTTTTGTCCAACTTGAAAGCTATTAAGTGAGCTGAGTGAAATCGGGGAAGTATTGTTGTATCCAGGTATCAATTTCAATACTCCACTTAATATCAGAAGACGCAGATATGGAAAATATTAGGTCATCTGAGTAACCTTTTTTTGTTACCAATGAAAAGCTTCTCTGGTAGTATTAAAATAGCTGGTAAATTTGTTTTGTGATAAATTAGACCTTTCACAAAATGAGTGCTTTGGGGCAATTTCCTTTGAAATGTAACTGTTTTAAAAACCTCTCTGGAATTTAAAACAGAATTTGGTTAACCTATGAGTACTTCTTGGTCTGGGAGTTTTTTCAACTTATGGTCTTCATTGGGATGATCTGTCCTGATGCCACTGCTGCTTGTGGCTAGAGGCTTAGAAGAATGAGTTGAGGTTCCTAGATCGACATTCTACTTTTAAAAGCAATTGACTACAAAGTTTGACCTACAAAGATGAGAGGGTCAAACTATTTCCCAAAGCACCAAAAGGCAAGACAAGAAACAATGGCTGGAAACTAATCAAAGAGAGAAGCAACTTAGAACTAAGAAATTTCCTAACAGTGAGATCAATCAACCAATGGAATAGCTTGCCTTCACAAATTGTGAGTGCTCCATCACTGGAGGCTTTCAAAAAGAGACTGGACAACCATTTGTCTGAAATGGTATAGGGTCTCCTGCTCAAGCAGGGGGTTGGACTAGAAGACCTCCAAGGTCCCTTCCTACTCTATTATTCTATGTTGTATGACGTTAGGCAAACTTTACAAGACCAGATTTGAAATATTTTTATGTAGCAGTAGGAAGTCACCACGAAAAAATGCCAAATTCCTTGACGTTTACAAACATTTATTTTGACATTTAAAATATGGATTAGACAACAAAAAAATCTGTCATGTGTATACAACACCTGATAGAGTGCTTAATAAAGGGCGGATGCAATTGCCTGCTATTAGAGGTGTAATTCAGAAGTTGGAACATTTTATTCACATGAATTTGGACTCATCTTACTATTGTCATATTTTGGGCTGAAATCCACAAGATTCTTAACATGAGTTAGGTCAATTAATGCTGATTAAGGATACACATGCTCTTGGTTATATCCCCAGCATTTGGAATCTATCAAGACATCAAAGTTTTGTATATTATTTTGTTTTTATTCAGGGAGGACAGCCAAAAAGATTATATACAACATTGGAAAGACAACTCTACACCTGATTTGCAGAAATGAATTGCTGACACGTGTGATCTGTCAGCATTTGAATTAAGGCATTTGGTTGATTTCAGTGAAAAGGCAACTAAAGACTTTTCCTCATTCAGGTTAATATTTTACTTTAAAAAAGAAAAAGAAATGGGTTTCCAGGCCCATACTGTAGCATTTTAGAAAGAAACCACATTTTTCAACTGTTGTATATGAATGGTTATATGAAGGAAAGTTATACAAAGAAGAGAGACATTGTTTCTTTCTTGGACTGAGGAAAACTATGTTCAGTTTAGGTTCCATGCAATGTTGTGTGATTGTTTTCTGATGGCACACCATCCAATATACTTCTGTCAAGCTGTTCCAACTGTTCATTTTTCCTTATGGCTTTTCTGCTACGATGTCTAAAAAGCACTCCAGCAAACAATTGCCAGCTGCCAATTTTGATCCCTTCTGGCTGTGCTTTCCCATGTAACCAGGCTAGGATCACAAGAATACATTGTGAAATAAGGCAAGAACGCCAGAGAAAGAACAGCATGATTTCTATCATTGCTGGTAATCACAATAATGAAGATTCTCTCTCAGACACACAACATGCAATATATATGTAACTATACTGTATATACAGAGAAAGGAAATCAAAGAAATGTACTCTGCTTAATATTAGCCACACAGTGTCTTTTAGTAGAGGTTTGCACTGTCTTCTTTACATAATTGTATAGCTGGACAATGGCCATTGACCTGGTTAGTAATAACAATGGCACTTAGACTTATATACCACTTCACAGTGCTTTACACTCCTCTCTAAGCAGTTTACAGAGACAGCATATTGCCCCCAACAATCTGGCTCCTCATTTTACTAACTTCAGAAGGATGGAAGGCTGAGTCAATCTTGAGCTGTTCAGGATTGAACTGCTGGTAAGTCAATAGAATTAGCCTGCAATTCTGCATTCTAACCACTGTGCCACCACAGCTCTACTAGTTCACACATTACTCACGGCCAGGAGTGGGTTCCAACGTACCTCGCTGCTGGTTTGCTGCCTCCCGCACCATGTGGGCACGCACGCGCTTTGCGCGCTCTTTGCTTACGCACACATGCACAATAACAAAAAATCCAAAAAAACTTTAAAAAGCCAAAAAAAGCCAAAGAAAAATGGTGACCACATGCACAGTGCCGGAACTTGCCTTCTGCGCATGCTCAGAAGGAAAATAAAAATAAAAAAATAAAAAAAGATGGCGGCACCCACAGACCGGCACGGACTGATCCGGTTTGGTGATTAACAAGAGCCGAGGTAGCGCAGCGGTTAGAGGCAGGTACTGCAGGCCACTTTAGCTGACACTGATCCGCAGGTCAGCGGTTCAAATCTTACCGGCTCAAGGTTGACTCAGCCTTCCATCCTTCCGAGGTAGGTAAAATGAGGACCCAGATTGTTGGGGGCAATATAAATATACATTGCTTACTGGTGTAAACCGCTTAGAGAGTGCTTGCACTGTTAGGCGGTATATAAATCTCACAAAATAAATAAATAAATGTCATCATGACGTCACCAGCGGGTTGCTACCAGTTTGGGCGAACCGGTCCAAACTGGGAGGAACCCACCCCTGCTCACAGCTGTACTGCATCTAGATTTGGTCACCATATATAAAAAAGATGTTGAGACTCTGAAAGGAATGCAGAAAAGAGCAACAAAGATGATTAGGGGACTGGAAGCTAAAACATATGAAGAACGCTAACAGGAATTGGGTAGGTCTAGTCTACTGTAAAGAAGGACTAGGGGTGACATATAGCAGTGTTCCAATATTTGAGGAGCTGCTTCAAATAGGGGCCAACCTATTTTCCAAAGCACCAGAAGGCAAGGCAAGAAACAATGGATGGAAAATAATCAAGGAGAAAAGCAACCTAGAACTAAGGAGAAATTGCCTAACAGTGAGAACCATAAACTATTGGAATGGCTTGCCTTCAGAAGTTGTGGGTGCTCCATCACTGGAGGCATTTAAGAAGAGACTGGACAGCCATTTGTCTGAAATGGTATTGGGACCTCCAAGATCTCTTCCAACTCTGTTATTCTATGTTCTGTGTTTTACTATGATGAGGTTTGACTGTTGGCATGTTATGTGTGCCTAGTTAGTTTGGTGAAGCCAATGAGTCACAGTTTTTGTTTGTTTGTTGTTTCAAAAACAACTACATTTTAATACATTGTACAAAGCACACCTTTGTGATTCAAACTGCCAGTTCATTGAGGCCTTGCTATTTGAAACATTGGGATTCCAATGATTATGAACTCCGCTGTTTACGTGGATAGCAACCATCTGTGTGTGATCATGACTGTTTCCAGCAAAATGCCGTGATAATAGCAATGGCTAGGGCATTCTGCAAACCTTTCAGGATGTTTCTTCTGGTGGGAGGATGTGGTAGGATTTTAAACAGAAAACAATACACAGTATCTAATTCAGGGTTAAACTGTGGCATCCTTGGTAATCTCTCAGCTGGGTTGTTTGCTTGCAGACATTTCAGTACCTAGCTAGGTAACATTATCAGTGCTTCTGAGTGTGCAGTTTGCTCTCTGGTTATACAGGTAGTCCAAATTAAGCCCAAAATTTCCATTGCTAAGCGAGACAATTATTAAATGAGTTTTGCTCCATTTTGCAACCTTTATTGCCACAGCTGTTAAGTGAATCACTGCAGTTGTTAATTTAGTAACATGGTTGTTAAGTGAATCTGGCTTCCCCATTGATTTTGCTTATCAGAAGGTTGGAAAAGGTAATCACATGACCTTGGGACACTGGAACCATTATAAATATGAACCAGGTGCCAAGCAGTCAAATTATGATCATGGAGATACTGCAATACTTGTAAGTGTGAGAAATGGTCATAAGTCACTTTTTTTCCAATGCCATTGTAACTTTGAACAGTCACTACATGAATGATTGTAAGTTGAGGACTATCTACATATGGTAGCTTGCCCTGCCAGTTAGGGGTGGGTTCTAACTTACCTCGCCGCCGGTTCGCTTCCTCCCACACCGCGTGCCTGCGTGCGCATTGTGTGCTGCATGGCTGCGTGCGCATTGTGTGTTGCATGGGTGCGCTGCGCGGGTGCGCTTTGCGAATGCATACGCAGTGCCGAAAATTCACAAAAAATCCCCCCCAAAAGACAAAACCAAGATGGTGGCGCATGCGCAGTGCTGGAAACTTGGCTTCTCCGCATGCGCAGAAGAAAAAAATCAGCAAAAATTTCCCAATTTTTTTTTCAACCCCCCCCCCCAAAATTAAAAAAAAATAGATGGCAGGATCCATGGACTGGCACCGATAGAACCGGCTCCATGACTTCACCAGCGGTTTGCTACCGGTTCTATAGAACCGGTGTGAACCGGGAGGAACCTACTTCTGCTGCCAGTGATGGTGAAGGTTTGTCCTTGACAGTTCCTTGAATAGGGTATTGTTTTCTGCTTGATTGTTTGTCTGGAATAAATCTGCTTATCTGGGTGTTGCCTGCTTGAGGGGGATGTGTTCTGGTCCTTTTGTTTCCTTTTTAGCTTTTCGTTTAACTGATGGTGTTACCTAATATCTGCAAGCAACCCAGTTTAGAGAGCACCAAGGATTTCTATAGGATTTGAATCTAACATATCTACAGCATGGCAGATTGGAAAAGATAAGATACAACAACAACAACAACAACAACAACAACAACAACAACTCAACTTGAAAATAAAATTTAAAAACTACGAGGAGATGTCAGCAATTTGAAATACTTGAAAGAAGGAAAACTAAAGAATAAAAAGCTGAAAAATAGTTTACACAAAAAATACAACCTGGAGGAAAAAACAATAACAGAAATTATGGAAGAACTAAAACAGTGTGTAATAGCAACAGCAAAGAAAATTGAAAGATACGAAGGATGAATAAAACAATATTGTGAAAATGTCCAGTTCAGAAGAAATCAACACCTTTTCTACTGGTCACTTGATGAAAGTCAAGACCATACTAATGTTCATCCATGTAAAGAAAAAACTTTGAACTTTTGGAAACAACTGTGGGAAAACCCAGTGGAACACGATAAAACTGCCTCCTGGATCAAAGATACTCAAAAACAAGCAACACGAAACAAAATGGAGAATATTGTAATAACAACCGATATGGTTGCACAACAAGTAAAGAAGGTCAAGAACTGGAGCGCACTTGGCTTGGATGAACTGTATGGAAACTGGTTAAAACACCTAACCAGCCTTCATCACAGCATGGCCACTCAATTTGATGAAATGCTTCAAAATGCAACAAGTGAAGAATGGTTAACAGCTGGCCGAACATACTTGATAATGAAAGATCCAGAAAAGAGCACAGAACCAAGCAAATATCACCCAATTACTTGTCTGCCAACAACATTCAAACTTTTTACAAGAGTACTGGCAAATTCAGTATTCAATCATCTGATGGAAAACAGTTTGTACCCAGTAGAACAAAAAGGAAATTACAAAAAATCAAGAGGAACAAAAGATCAGCTGTTCGTTGACAAAATGTTACTAAAAAATGCAAAACAAAGAAGAACAAATTTAAATATGGCATGGATAGATTACAAGAAGGCATTTGACACATTACCCCATAGCTGGATTAACACCTGTCTGAAAATTTTTGGAATCAGCAAAAATATTAATACATATTTTTAATGTTGGCGAAGTCAACATCAGATGAGGAATCTTCCAAGGGGACTCACTTTTGCCACTACTGTTCAACATCACATTGATTCCACTGACAATAATCCTATAAAACACAAAACTGGGCTACCAAATCTCAAGCCAACATGGCAAGAAAAACCATCTACTATACATGGATGGCTTAAAACTGTATGCAAAAAGCCCCACTGAATTTGAATCAATACTCAACACAGTTCAACTATTCAGCAACGACATCAGAATGAACTTTGGACTTGAAAAATGTATATACTATCCATGCAGCGAGGAAAAATGGAAAAAATAGAAGGAATAGAACTGGGAAATGGAAGCATTGTGAAAGCATTAGCAAATGCTTACAAATACCTAGGCATATTGGAAGCAGATAACATCTTGAATGGAAAAATCAAAGAGTCAATGCGAAAGGAATATATCAGGAGGGTCCGCAAAATATTAAAATCAAAACTGAATGCTGGAAACATAATTAAAGCCATTAATACATGGGCAGTTCCAGTGATATGCTACCCAGCTGCAATAATCAACTGGACTGTGGCTGAACTGGAAAACATGTAAATTTTTGAATATGTACCACGCTTTACATCCACGAAGTGACAGTGACAGGTTGTACCTGCCAAGAAGAATAGGGGAAGAGGGCTATTGCAAATCCATCAAACTGTAGAAGAAGAAAAATGAAGTTTGAATGATTATGTGAACCAAAGCACAGAAAGATTGCTGCAGGCTGTGAAAATGGAGACCATTATAAAAACAACAGAAACAAAGGCAGAATATAAGGAAAAACAGTTGGATGACAGATCAAATGGATGGAAAACCAAAGCTCTGCATGGACAGCACTTGAAAAACATTGAAGGAAAATGTGATAACAACTTGACATGGGCATGGCTTAAGAGAGGAACCATCAAGAAAGAAACGGAAGGTTTAATACTTGCTGCGCAAGAACAAGCACTACAAACTAATGCCATGAAAGCGAAGACACAAAACTCCACTGACAATCCAAACTGCCGACTTTGCAATGACAAAGTTGAAACTGTTTCACACTTAATATGTGAGTGCAGTAAAATCGTGCAAACTGATTACAAAGCTAGACACGATCGAGTTGCTAAATTAGTCCACTGGTCATTATGTAAAAAATACGACATACCTGTATCCGAAAAGTCATGGGAGCACAAAGTGGAAAAAGTTACCGAAAATGAGACGGTGAAGATCTTGTGGGACTTTCGAATACAGACGGATTGTCATTTGGAACACAACACGTCAGATAGCACGGTTGTCGAGGGCCGAAGCATACAGTTTATTGATATCGCTGTACCAGGAGATGCCAGAGTCGAAGAAAAAGAACTGGAAAAAAATATGAAAAATCGCAACCTGGCCATCAAAATTACACGGCTATGGATGAAACATGTAACAGTGATACTCATTGTCATCGGGGCACTTGGTACCATGTCCAAGAACTTTACAAAACACATCAAGAAATTGCAGCTTCCTGCGATAACACCAGAGGAACTGCAAAAAAACTGCGCTACTCGGAACATCATATATTTTAAGAAGATACTTGGCTGACACCTAGGACGCTGGCAGCAACCTGTATCAACCATTAGCACCAGTCAATGATATTTGTGACACATTTTTAAATGTTCAGTTGACTGAGTTTCATGTTTAATGAAAATAATGATGATGATGATGATGATAATGATAATGATAATGATAATGATAATGATAATAACAATGACGATGATAATGACGATGATAATGACGATGATAATGACGATGATAATGACGATAACAACAATAACAACAATAACAATAACAATAATAATGAGAGCACATGGGCTGGAGGCATATATGGCTTAATGAAATGTGTGAAACCAGACATTGCTGCTTAGCATTATTTCTGAACTTGGTTGGTGTGGTTTATTCAGCAAGCCATAGTATAAACATGCAAAGTGACCATAGCGTTGACTGTCAGGAAATGGGACAGAAGACTGTATTCAGTTGAAGTACATTTCTAAAATCCAGGCTTCTGAGAATTGGTGTCAATTTGATGAGTTTCCATAGCCCAGATTACAGGAGAGATATGATCTGAGACCATGCCTCAAATCCATCTACTCTTCTTCAACATTTGAACTAACAAATCAAAGTAGGTGGACCTAACTTGGTTAGCCTCTTTACTTCAACAACAAGGTCTTCTGCACATGTGTGTGCCTAAGTATTCATGCTCAGAAGATCATGACAACTTCCAGATTGAAGCCTTCAGATCAAAGCTGGATTATTTTGATTTGGCAATCTGCTTCAAAGGGTGGTTTGATCAAAGCTCTGTTGAACCTCAAAGATCTGCACAACTCACTCCAATATATAGTTCAGATTTAAAGAATACGACAAGTCATATTCTTGGATTTGGAAAATTGGACTGTCCGATGTTCATTGTCCGAAAACTATATCAACTAGGAGTCTTGTATAGTATTTAGTAGTCTTTCTCTCTAATCCCCACTTAACTAAAATTTCAAAAAAGAAAAAAAGCCACAGAATTCCAGACTATAAGTAGCATACAGTGGTTGTTTGTCCCAAAATACCACCAAGCTGACTACAGCAAACACAAATTACAAGCTTTGCCTAATCACAGATATGCTACCAAGTCATTTCTGGTTTGCACAAATGACAGTGAGCGAGTGCAGTCTTGCCACTGCCTGAATTTCTGTTTTGAGCTTCGCAGATGCTGCATTTGAAGGATTCTGGTTCAGATTTAGAACAGGAATGTTGTTTGGAACACATAGGAAGCATTATCTGGGATCCTTCATTATACCATTTGCTGTACATATAATGTCTTTAATTACAGCCATATTAATAATCACACTCTCAGCAAAACCTGAGAAATTCAATGGTGAAAAAAGTCAGGTTCTACATTTAGGCAAGAAAAACAAAATGCACAGGTACAGTATATGTGGTACCTTGCTCAACAGAAGTAACTGTGAGAAGGATCTTGGAGTCCTAGTGGACAACCATTTAAATATGAGCCAGCAATGTGCAGCAGCTGCCAAAAAAGCCAACACAGTTCTAGGCTGCATTAACAGAGGGATAGAATCAAGATCACGCGAAGTGTTAATACCACTTTATAATGCCTTGGTAAGGCCACACTTGGAATACTGCATTCAGTTTTGGTCGCCATGATGTAAAAAGGATGTTGAGACTCTAGAAAGAGTGCAGAGAAGAGCAACAAAAATGATTAGGGGACTGGAGGCTAAAACGTATGAAGAACGGTTGCAGCAACTGGGTATGTCTAGTTTAATGAAAAGAAGGACTAGGGGAGACATGATAGCAGTGTTCCAATATCTCAGGGGTTGCCACAAAGAAGAGGGAGTCAAGCTATTCTCCAAAGCACCTGAGGGTAGAACAAGAAGCAATGGATGGAAACTAATCAAGGAGAGAAGCAACTTACAACTAAGGAGAAATTTTCTGACAGTTAGAACAATTAATCAGTGGAACAGCTTGCCTCCAGAAGTTGTGAATGCTCCAACACTGGACGTTTTTAAGAAGAGATTGGACAACTATTTGTCTGAAATCGTATAGGATTTCTTGCCTGAGCAGTGAGTTGGACTAGAAGACCTCCAAGGTCCCTTCCAACTCTGTTGTTATTATTATTATTATCATTATTAAAACCTGACCGGCTGTTAAATCAATTAAGGATACTGCTCCAAAATTGATCTTGAGTATCTTATAAATCAGCAATGTCATTATCTCCATCGTCATCATCACCACCACCACCACCACCACCACCATCATTATCCTATTTCAAAGAAGACACAATGAGATTTTCTCTTAAATCTGCCAAAATAATTTGATAATTATTTTGGACCTTGGGCACCTTGGTTGGAAGAGATTTATTATTTGCGTATTTTATTTTGTTTATCAAATTTTAAAACCACCCCCCACCTCCCTCACAGAAGGACTCTGGGCAGTGTACAAATAAATGATTGAAACACAAAAACAGTAAATACAATTTAAAAAGAGGCAAAGATCAATGTTAAGAATTGATTTAAAGGCAGGGAAGGGCTTTCATGGCACTTACCAGCCTCATGGCTGTGTGTTTGCTATTCTACCAGGGAGGGGGGGAACCTTGGCTTTACTCTTTTCTCAAGAATCTCTTGGGAACCATAAGCTGGACATGGGCCACTAACAGTGAATTCTTAGGACATATTGAGAATCCACAATTCCAGGATAAATTTGCAGGAAGTGGTAACAGTGCTTCTTGCCTGAAAGTAAAATGAGTTGTAGTACATAGTTGGCTGAAGGAATGCCATATTTTCTTTTTCTTTCTTTCTTTTTTTCCTGGCAGGGTTCAAGGGCCTATAAAAGTTATGGAGCTGGCAGGTGCTCCCAGCAGACAACATGCAATGGGAAAGCTCTAGTTTGATGTATTTCTGCCAGATAGACAGCTCTTAATAGCATGATAGCCCTGCCAGGGGTAAAAAAAAAAAAGTAGAGAGGGCAAATTCCTACATATCAATTCTTAGAAGCTAAGTAAAAAGAGGATAGCAAAACTGAACGTCATCAGCATTTGATTTTAGTACCTCGTAAGTTATCTCTAACTTTTTTTTTTGTCCTGGTTTCTTTTTAGCAGCTGTACATTTTTAGGGCATGAAAGAATTATCGGTTGTATTTATCACTTCCTGTTTCCTAGAAAATGATAAGATGTGTCAAATTGCTATCACTAGCATTTATTTTTTAAAACAAAAAGATGAAAACATCCAGGGTTAAATGTCCAGAGTTCACGAAGTCTTTTGAAAGACAATGGAGATTGAAGCCCTCACCATTTTATCTATGTATTGTGTGGCTGCCATCTTGACTTAACTTGACACGCACGCCCCAAATATCCTTGACCCCACATATCTACGACAGAAAAAAAATGCAAATGGGCAAAAGAATTTAATGGGTCTTCTGTGTTGCTTGGAATTCTAGAAATTCTAGAAATGATAGTGAAGGACGTAGGTGCATTGACTGAAATAAGCAATATTGGTTTTTGGGCTGTTCCCTCTCTGAAACTGAGGGTGGTGAAGGGATACAAGCGAGCAGATCATGAGAAAACAAGGTATACTCTCAGAAGGCATGCAAATGGAATTACAGAAATAGCTTTCAAAAATCATTGAAAACAGCTGCAGAATTAATATATGGATCTCTCGCCCATGTAAGAAGGTACAGTAGTTGCTTTAACACTTTGCCTGCCACACCTCTCACCAACAGACAAATTGAATGCATATGCTAATATTTCTATACATATAAAGCACAGATGAAAGGAAACTTCCTAAGGAAACAGTAGAAACCCAGTGATGTTTTTACATAGAGAAGACAAGACATCTAAGTATTCTTCATAATTTGTTGCAATGGCCATGCTCACTAATATTCAAAACAACTGGAAACTATCCGGTTAGTTATTGATAGTCATTGACTTAAATTCTAAAACATTGCAGTCAGATGCATTGAAAATAAGTGCTGCATTGTGTGAATCTGAAACACTAAAGGAATCGTCATTTATTGCTATCTCTGAAGCTGAGTCTAGCTGGATCAGCCATATGCAGGTGGATATTCTTTAAATTGTTACCATTTCAGGTTTGAGGCTGAACGCTTGAGTGAATTTCAGTAAAAGATATTACATTAGGGCTAATATAAAGGGCCTTACCTCACTGAAAAGCTGTGCTGCCCTAAAAGTACTGCTATAGTTGAATGATTTTTGAGGTTTCATTCTTGTACGTGAGTCGCTTAACATTATGCAAGCATATCAGTTACACTCTCCATTAAGAAAGGAATGATAGAGAGAATGAAGGAGAATGACAGTGCAAGAGAGATCAGTTACCCCAGGAGTGGTATCCTATCCTGTAACATGAAAAGATGACATCAGTTACAAAACTATTTATCACTGGTGATTATATTACTGCTGCTGACATACACTGCTGACATGCAGTGTGGGACATCAACACTCCAGACTGCCCATAACATTGGGGAAGCTTAGGATTAGCTCTCTGTAACAGGGCTCATTAATATTCATTCATTTATTATTGAAAAAGTAAAAGAACACACGACAGTGAGTATCCAAAGGCATGGTGATAAAACTCTAGTGCAAAAATTAAGGTTCCTCCTTCTCTCTGTCGAGATTCTCAGTCATCCCGGTCAGGGTTGTCTCAAAGGCAACCTCATAGACCTTGTAGACCAGGGGTCCCCAAACTTGGCAACTTTAAGACTTGTGGACTTCAACTCGCAGAATTCTCCAGCCAACTCTGCTGGTTTGAAGACCTCTGTTGTAGACGACCCTCACTCTGTCAAGGACCTTGGAGTACTCATATCTAAGGATCTAAGTGCCAAAGCCTACTGTAACAACATCGCCAAAAAGGCATTAAGAATTGTAAACCTAATCTTGCGTAGCTTCTTCTCCGGTAATATTACACAACTAACCAGAGCATACAAAACTTTTGTTAGACCAATTCTCGAATACAGCTCATCTGTCTGGAACCCGCACTGCATATCGAACATTAATACAATTGAACATGTCCAGAGATATTTCACGAGAAGAGTCCTCCACTCCTCTGCTCGGAACAGAATACCTTATGCCACCAGACTTGAAATTCTGGGCTTAGACAACTTAGAACTATGCTGCCTTCAGTATGACCTAAGCGTAGTTCATAAAATTATCTGCTACAATGTCTTACCTGTCAATGACTTCAGCTTCAACCACAACAATACACAAACACATAATAGATACAAACTTAAAGTTAACCGCTCCAAACTCGATTGCAGAAAATACTTCAGCAACAGAGTGGTCAATGCCTGGAATATACTATCTGACTCTGTGATTTCATCCCCAAACCCCCAAAATTTTAACCTTAGACTGTCTACTGTTGACCTCACCCCATTCCTAAGAGGTCTGTAAGGGGCATGCATAAGCGCAACCGCGTGCATACCGTTCCTATCCTAATGTACCCTTTTATTTTTATTTTTATTCATATTCATTTCATGTATTCAAATCATGTTTATACTTATATGTACTATCTAATATTTGTTTGACAAAATAAATAAATAAAATTAAAAAGGTGCTTTTTCAAAAGGCAACTGGACTTCTTGTTTTTCCTTGAGGAAGAAGAAGAAAATGTTTAGCTTCTCATCCAAGAAACTTCATCAGCTGACAGGATGGGGTGGGTGGGTGGAAGGATTCTATTTCTTTGCAGTCATCTAGTCACTAGCACTCTCTCTAAGAGCTGTTGAGGCCACCTGAATCCTGGTTTCCATTTGTGGCCTAAGTGTTTGTTTGTTCCTTTCAATCTGGGTATACACTCAGCATTACAGACCCTCATTTTTATTTTTATTATTTTTATTTTGGTTTCTTATATTTGGCAAAAGTACAATTCTCAACCATTTACCTGCATTTGACTCTGTCAGATAATATTGTCTTGATAATCTGCTTGGTGGTTAAAAGAACTGCTTGGTATTTAAAAGAAACAGAAAGATGGGGAAAGGAAATCATTATCAAACTGTAAAATAATTAGTCAATGATCAATATTGATAGCATGTTCCTCACAGTTCAAACTGCTGAATTTAAGCCTTAGATAACACCTCAGCTAATGGATACACTACAATTACTGGCTTATTGGATGTTATTGCCTTTGTTTTGATATCTCCATTGAACAATTGTCACAAACATTCAGGAGCACACTGATTCAGAATGAACCGAATCGTTTTTTTAGAAAGACTGAACATTTTCAAACATGCTTGCCTAAGCATTATTGTTGTATTGTTGTTGCTACATTTTTATCCCACTATTTTTAAAAACAAGTTCTAGATCAGGCCTGTCAAATTGGTGGCCCATGGGCCGGATACGTCACGTGCAGGCCACGCTCACCCCGGCTCCACAAAGACAAAAATGTCACAATATGTCACAATCCAGCCCATGATTGTGGAGCCGAGGTGGCGCAGCGGTTAGAGGCAGTACTGCAGGCCACTTTAGCTGACTGTGATCCGCAGGTCAGCCGTTCAAATCTCACCGGCTCAAGGTTGACTCAGCCTTCCATCCTTCCGAGGTAGGTAAAATGAGGGCCCAGATTGTTGGGGGCAATATAAATATACATTGCTTACTGGTGTAAACTGCTTAGACTGCTTGCACTGTGAGACGGTATATCAATCTCACAAATAAATAAATAAATAAATAAATAAATAAATAAATAAATAAATAAATAAATAAATAAATAAATAAATAAATAAATAAATAAATAAATAAATATGATGCAATCATGTTTGACACCTGTGTTCTAGATGGACCACTATTTAAGCTGTCCCTAAAAAACTACGAAAAAAATCGAAAGTTATGTCAGCATTATTGCTTCCTCAGTATTAACTCAATGCAGGATATCTGCAGATCATAATCAAAATAATCAAGATGAAGCTTGTGATGATACAACAAAAAGTCTGACTGGTTTTATATGCAGCACATATAATGTGCAAGTTTCAAACATGCTATCACCATTTTGATATTTTAGCCAAACCCTGTTGACAACTTGAATCAATGGCAGGAAGTGTGTTAGATAATCACTTTCCAAAAACAAAATTTGACCTTTCGATTTATTTCATACTCCAACCTGCACTTGATTCCATGCTAAAGAAAACAAAAATACTGCAGACTCTGCTTTGGGAATAATGATGATCAGTCTCCCGGGCACGAAAGCATTTATTTATTGTTTCATTTTATTTTACTCTGCTGCAATTTCAAGTAACTCCCAACAATTCAGATAATGAAAGATATATAGCAAATGAATGCAAAAATAAAATCAAACGTAGAAACAAAATATGATAAGCATAATGGTGAATTCTTAAGATGCTCTCGGTTTGGCTTATGCTATCTTAGCCGTAGTAGTTGCAATTTGGTTTTGAAATAATCTAGAAAAATATCAGATCCACCATTCCCTAATTCACTTAATAATTAATTAATTAATTTCCTAGTTCTTAACCACCCATCTAACTATTATGGGCAATTAGGCTTCCTGACTGAATCATGTTGCAATCAGTTAGAGAGATTCCTGATTTTACTGACATTATTCGTTGGCATGTCCCTTACAGATAATGTAATCTTCATCCCAAACAGAAGAAATTTTTTGAAAATGGAAACATTCAGTGTGTGCATTAAAGTTTAGAATTTTCAGGAATACAGAACACTCAGCCTCTGTCTCAAAGAAACAGGCTGAAGATGTAACAGAGTTGAAAGCACCCTGATCTTGCTAAGTCTGGGAAGTTATTTCAAAATCTTGCAGTAATTTATCATTTTCTCTGGAATAGCAAGTTTCCATTTCACAGAAAAATACTTTCCTATGTGAAGTGATACACCTCCTATCCCAAAACCCTAAATACACAATTATAGCTGCCCCCCCCGAATCAGACATTTTACCCAGGAATTCATTCTTTCTGCACAGATTTGTATTTGCATTATTAATCGGGACAGCCTTTATCAGGTTTAGCTGAGATTTCAGTTGAGACTATAAACATTTATGTAGCACTAGAATAAAGTTAGAAAAAGAGTTTCATTAAAAGGGCATAAAAGTAAAAACCAAACTTGTATTCATTTTATCTGTTCATTAGCATTATTGTCAGCCCTACAAAGGTTTCCCAGACCAAGAAACCAACGCCATATAGGAACTATTTTTATCGTAAAGCTATAGGAGCAGAACCTTGCACATCTGTATGTGTTTCACCCTCTCCCTTTGTGTGAACTATGGATGGACTTGACTCAGGGGTGGGTTCTGGATCCTTTTACTGCCGGTCCGCTCAAGGTCGCGGACCGGTCGACATCATTACCGAGTTACTAACGGTTCTAAAGAACCGATTAGAACCGGTAGGAACCACCTCTGGCTTGACTGAGACATTTGTTCACATTACATTCCTGGCCCAGGCTCAAGCCCCGTTTATCTAAACACTGCCATGGCAGCTTCTCTGTCATCTGTCATTGCTTCAAGACCATTCCTTATGCCCTCTACAACTACGGAAAGTTTAGCATCTATCTCAACAATGTCAAATAAATAAATAAATAAATAAATAAATAAATAAATAAATAAATAAATAAATAAATAAATAAATAAATAAATAAATAAATAAATAAGAAAGAAAGAAAGAAAGAAAGAAAGAAAGAAAGAAAGAAAGAAAGAAAGAAAGAAAAAGAAAATGTTAAAGGCACATTGTTATTCCAAACAAGAAAATCATCAGGCAGTGGAATGCAATCAAACTTGCAGAATTCTCCTTTTGTTCAATCAGATTAAATGAGCCCAATTGAGAAACTTGTTCTTGTCAGTCTGTCCACCCTTCTCCCTCACCCCTACCACCACACACACCGCTGGAAACCATTGTTCAGTTTTCATACAAATACACTGTTCTGACCAATTCATGTAGTGGAACGCTATTGTATTTTGATATTCACCGGGAGCAGTTCTTAATTCACAAAAAACATGCAGAAATACATACTGTATGAGGAGCAAAACATGTACCCAACACATAAATTAATGCAAATGGCATTAAAACACCATATTTTTGAGAAACTGCTTTCAAATGTGCATGTCTAAAAGTAGTGTATAAAATGTGTATTTTGTAGAATAAAAATGATGATGATATTCAGGTGGCATTTCAAAAAGATGTTGCATTCTCATGTGGAAGCAGGATAAATAATTGTCATACTGGGAAAATGGGAAACAGTCTCCAGACTGTTTTACATTTTTATGTTAGCCTTGCTTCTGTCTAGTTTTGTATGGTCTCTTGGTTTTATTTTTATTTTATTTTATTTTATTCAATATGTTTTCGCTCAAATTGTATTTGTTTCTTTGGGTATGTTTATTATGAACTACCTAGAGAGCTTCAACTATAGGATAGTTTAAAACATTTAACAAATAATACACAAACAAACTTGGGCAAATTTAACCACCCCTAAACTATAAAAGCATGTGTATTTATATTGTTTAGCGCTGTAAAGAAGTGGAGAGCTGCTGATTAAACCCAAATAGTCTATGTGCATGAAATATTTTTTATCCGATTCCATTATTCCAACCGAAGTAATAATCATATAAATAATTCATATACATATAAAGGGTCGGCTTCCACCTTGTTGCAGATAACATCCTGAAAAAGGCATAAAGTGATCATGAAAGTAAGATATCCAGCTGTCATATTTTATCATATTTACTTAACTCAAAGGGACAAGAGTGTGATGAGGTTCATAAACTGAAAATATAAGGCACTTCATTCAAGACGAATGGAATAGTGTCAAGAGATAAAAGGCCAAATAAGTTCACGTGGAGAAAGCCGACAACGGGTGCTAAAGAATAATGCTGGCTTTCCATTAATGGTGCAGAAATATGCAGTGAATACAACTGGCTCAAGACGTTGAGAAATGGAGAAGCAACCTTTAAATGTGGATTTAGTTTGCCAGGTCAAAAAACTCCAGATGTTTCAAAGATTTAGTACCCTTTGAGTTATGTCTACTCAAACAAGGGCAGGGGTCATTTTTCTATTAATAGACTCATGCTGTCAGGTGTAATCTCATCACTTGGTGAGAAAAGCTACAAATAATGATAGGAGAATCAGAACTCAACATGAATTAAATCATCGTTTGCATTCTTTCAACCTTTTAGGCATCTTTTCTTTATTTTTCTTCGACTCCCCACTCTTCACTTCTCAATCTCCCTTGTATCCTCTTCCCTTAGGAAACCATCAAGGGCATTGATATGGCCCTGATCACAAGGGTTATAATGTACAATTTGAATAAGAGAAAGAAAAGCAAATTGGCTTGCCAGCTGCAAAGTTTATATGGAACCTGACTGATCAGCTGCTTTCAATGGGATTTAAGAGGGAAAAAATGAAATCTGAGGCTTTTGGTTAATGTGTCTGATTTGTACGCCACCTCTTATTCAGGAGCTCAAGGCAGTTTAGATTACATTCCCTCCTCCCATTTTTTCCTCCACAATAAGGACCCTGAGCTGCAGGTTTTGCAGAGACAGAGTAAATAATCCAACGGCATCCAGCAAACCTTTGCAGTTGAGGATGGAACTGGACTCTGGGGCTCAGTAGCAGAGGTGGGATTCAGCAGGTTCTGACCAGTTCTGGGGAACCGGTAGCGGAAATTTTGAGTAGTTCAGAGAACCGGTAAATACCACTTCTGACTGGCCCCGCCTCCATCTATTTTCTGCCTCCCGAGTCCCAGCTGATCGGGAGGAAATGGGGATTGTGCAGTAACTTTCCCCTGCAGTGGGGTGGGAATGGAGATTTTACAGTATCCTTCACCTGCTACGCCCACCAAGCCATACCACGCCCACCAAGCCACGCCCACAGAACCGGTAGTAAAAAAATTTGAATCCCACCACTGCTCAGTATTGCCACTCCCACACCTTAACCGCTAAACCAAAGTGCATCTCTAGACCACTAGACTGCCAACAAATGAAGGTAAAAGTGAGAAAACTGATTTTTTTTCTTCCTGAAGAATTTGCCCAATTGGGAATGTACTCCCTCAGCTAACTGAGAGAGTTTAGGCACTCGACTGATTGTTTGGCATCTTAGGCAATATGAATGTAAAGTGGTTGGCAAGTTTCAACCACACAACATTAGCCAGCAAAATGGCAGGAGGCAGGTTCAACTTTTGAAGAAGTTGAGACTGGAAAAGAGATTGAAGGACCAGCCCAGAAGTAACAACCAAGGAAGACAGTGGGAAGAAAACTGCTACAGTGCATGACATCCAGTGGTTTGGTTGCTACTGGTTTGCCCCGGATCAGGCGAACTGGTAGCGGCGGTGGTGGGAGGCTCTGCCCACCCGCCCAGACGTCTCTGCGCATGCGCAGAAGCGCTGCACGCGCGCTCCCAATGGTGAACCAGTAGCGAAGGTAATTGAAACCCACTATTGATGACATCCCAAGCAAAGGCAGTTTTAGTGACCAAGAGATGGGGAAGAGTTGAAATGTTTAAGTTTGCAATAGTGGCGAATATCAGTAGCTGGAGTGTAGGATGACAGTGGAGGTTCATTCTCTGAGCTTGTGTGTTGGTTTCTGAACGTTTCATTACTAGGCTAGGAAACATCTAGGTAAGACATTACCTAGCCTGGTAATGAAATGTTTAAGTATCTATTTTTAATGATCTATGGCTCTAAGCTCAGTCTGTTGTGTAAGGAATTGACCCACATGAATTAGCACTGTTTGGAGTTCTTATATAAAACAAATTCACAACAAGAAGAGGAGGAGGGTTTACAATTCTTACCCAGAAGAAGAGAATTCACCCATATGAGACCTTTTAATGATGAAAGAGTTGGAAGCAAGCTTGGTTGAAACAAGAGCTGAACAGGTTTGATTAGAAAACCAGCTCCAGAATTCTGGACTAGCTTCTGTGCTACAGCAAGTTCTACCTCTGTCAGACTTCAAGCAAGACTTCAAGCAATATTCCAAATATTGATTAAAAATTCTAAAGTTCAAGCCCAATGGCTATACTTCATATCCTGTCATTAGCTATCACATTTTGTTTCCATGATCTCAGGGAAGCAAGCACGTCCTCTTTTATTAAACCTTTTTTTAATTTTCAAACAGCCGTATGAAGTTGATTAGACCAAAGGAAAATGAGTGACCCAGAGTTACCTCAAATGCAACAGGAACCACAGCTCTTCCATATAAACTTGGCATGCTTTAATTTAAAGTTTCACTTCTTTGTGAGATCCTCCCCCCCCCCCACACACACATACTGTTCTTTTCCAAAGAGGGCTGGCTTGCCTCTTAAAAAAAAAAAAACACATACACCCAAACCAAATTGTAACTTCAAAATAACATTGCTCCTCTTTTGCCTGTATCCAAAACTGGCTGAGAGCCAACCTTTGTCAGTTTCACTCCATACTAGAAACCTGTATCCCCTGCTGTCATTTCAGGCAGATTATACCTTGGGGAGTGAGAAAAACTGGAGTTGTGCCAACTCCCTTCAGGAAACAGCTCCTGCCTTTCAAAAAGAAAGTTTGGTACCTCCCATTAAGGGAAATTAAAAGCATAATCTTGCACATTGTTCAAAATGTAAGACCCATTAAGTTCAACAGGACTGACGCTTTGAGATGTGAATGTGGGATTGCAGCCTTAAGTAAATACCGTAAATGAGGATCTGAAGGCTGAGCTCCAGCAAAAATTTGGGTTACAAAACCCAGCTTCATTTGAATTTTTTTTTTCCTTGCAGGACAGTAGGAATGGCTCTATTTTTTAAAAAAAATCATTTTAATCAAAAGTTTTCCTTTATTTTTTAAAAACAGAATAAGAATGTAAGACAGTAAAAGATCTATAAAACAAAAAACAATGTTTTCCCTCCTCCGGATAATATATTGTCTTACATTCTTATTCTCTTTTTAAAAAAATAAAGGAGGCTGCATCCTAACTATAAGAAGAGGAATGGATTATTCTCGCTGGTATCATAACCTCACCTCTTACATACGAAATGAGATTTTACTTGTCTAAGTGTATTTTTTTTTCATCTACTAGGTTAAAACTTTTGCACATAAAATGCCTAAAACTCATTTCCACATTTCTAAAGAATCCTTCAGCAGGGATTACTTGATATCAATTTAATTCAATCAGCTGGATTTGGGTTTGCCTTTACTGGCATGAAAGCTGAAATAGCTTAAACCCTGTTTTAAAAAAAGATTGGAAGATGTATTTCTGCATGAATTCCGTTTAACCAAATATGCTGACATGAAGACTATTTTGTAACATTACATGTCCCAGTTTACCCATGCCTGAAAGGTATACAGTATCTTAGATGTTTTAATAGATTTCAATTTTAGAAGATTTATACTCCACTTTTTTTACCATTTAACTTTTGTTTTAATGTTTCTCCACAAATAGTGAAAAATACTAAGTACAGACAAGGAATCATCATAATGTTGGAGCCAACATTATAAATATGGAATTATAAATTTAAAACATTTTCTGGTTTAAAAAATAAATCTGGTAGTAAATGCAGTCGAGCAGGAAAAAAAGAGGGGAGGTCACTGGCCGCTAATAGGGCTGGTCTCTGCAGTCCTGACGGTGCTCCCCCTTGTCCATCTACCCTGGTCCTCCACGCCTGCTGCCTCGGCCTCCTAGTTGCTCCATTAGAGGTCCAGGCAGACCCCCGGGGCCTCCTCGCCAGCCACTCCACTTTTATTCACATGGCTCAGAATAGTGCACATAAAATGCCCCTTCTTGATTCTTCCCACAAAAATCCTGTGAAAGAGTGACGAGGTTAAACCTCGTTACGAGGTTAAACCTCGTTCTTTAGCTCTTTATGGCTTTGGCTAGCTGGGCATTTTACAAAGGCTTTGAAGGCCATGAACAGCAAAGGGATTTGTAAAAAAACCTGCTCATTGCAGTAGACAGAAACAACAAAGAAAATTGACTTTGTCATGCTCATCACAGTAACTGAAATATCTGAACTGCTCTTTAGGGGGAGAAAATGCAAACATGTAGCTTGGAAACTATGATAAACAAACATGTAATGAATCTCCTTCTCTAAATAAATAAATAAATAAATAAATAAATATCCATTCCCTGTTTCCAGTTGTTCAGCATTTGCAGCGTATTTTTCAGTCTTAACATTCTACTCATTTGAGTTAGGGGAAAAAAGTATTTGTAAAAATAAGTCAAAACAGAGTGACTAAGGATTGAATCAATATCCACAGGACTTTCACAAGCCTTGTATTTTTTCACCTCCAAAACCAGTGGTGCGATACATTACATTTAATTAATTAAAAAGTAAAATCTATACCAAAAAGGGTCTCTTTTTTTTAAAAAAAATTTTTTTTTGCTAGATTCACACTGTATGGTGCCGGGGGGAAAAATCCTGGAGCAAATTTTGGCAGCATCGGACATTGAATCATTTTTTTGAAATGTACTTTTAAGAATTTTTATCTGTTCTTGCTCTTTGCTGTCAGCATAATCTTCAATCTAAAACATGCAAGGAAAGCAGGAAGAGAAGAATTGGTTGGTTTGCACATACATAGCTTTTATCAATTATTCAAAATGGTAGCCGATTTAATGTTCAATTCAAAACTGTATAAATGCACATAATTTTCTCTATCATCACATGTCAGTTCCCAGTAAATGTTGTGGGTGTCACCATAAGTCTGGCTTCCTTTTCTATACATACCCCACACAACATAACCTTTTTCTCTCTGCATGTACCCTTCCATATATTCCCTCTGCACTGCAGATGCCACTCAGTGGTAATAAATTGAATTAATACCTTTGGGTAACCAAAATAATTAGGATAGACAGGGAGGAAGCTAACCACCAGATTGCAGGAACACAAGCAAGTGGTCTGACAAGGAGACCCAAACTCATTGGTAGCCTCACACTGCAATGAACAAGGATATACATTCAATTTTGCAGCTACTAAGATTGTTGGATGAGCAGGCACAAAAACAGCCAGGGAAATGATTGAAACCTGGGAAACGGGCCCCTTGTCAGTCAACAGGAGTGCTGATTTACCACCAGCTAATCACGTACTTAGAACTCGAGGACTTGGCAGCACAAGGAAACAACAGTCAATGACTTAATAGCCAACCATCAACACCCCAATCAACAAAAAATGTCATACATAAGTACTACACATATAATAACCCAAAGCACACACTCTGCTAGAGAGAAGTTCCCTGAGGATGGGTTCCAGCACGAGTCCAAAAGCTCGGCAGATTAAACCTCTGGTCCCGGTACCAATCCAGATTGGATCCTGCAACATTATTCTAGGTCATGAATATTTGCTTTGATTCATGCAAAATAATTAACTTTGAATAAAATCATATCTAAATGTCTCTTATAGCAAAATTATTTTTCCCTTGTTGTTGCTCTACATCCTGATATTATTTGTTTGTGATTTTTTAATACGATCACCTCTTGGCATAAAAAACTCAGGGTTAATTCATAGTTGAGAAGCTTTAGCGTTTATGGGAAAAGAGGCCCCATGCAGTCACAATTCCACTTACTACAATCTTCCAAACATTTTAAACCTAGAATAGAATAAAACAACAACATCAGAATAAAGAAGCAATGATAAAGATGGATACAGAAATAAAATAAGGGGTGGGGGGAATTCACAGTATATTTTGGAAGAATACTGTAAGTTTGTGAGATCGTTCTAAGCTTTACTAGTACTGTTGACTTTTTATAGACACTATTTATATCATGGATAGTTGCATTTGCCATTTTTCCAAAGAAAGCCTTCAGAGTCAGCTGCCTATTTTTCCTTCTTAACTCTTGTTGCAATTCTCCATAGGACAGCAGGACGCCCTGATGCCTTTCTAAACCTTATGCTGCATTCTAAGGATGGATCAGTCTCCATTGCTTCATTAACCAAATTGGTTAGTGTCTTTAAATATATAAAAAAAAAATCAGCTTTGTATTGGAATCTTCCTCCTGCTCTTCTTCATCCAAACTTGATACCATCAACTCTCAGAGAGCTTCACCTAGTTCCTGATAATGAGAATGCAAGTGCTGATGAACATCCTTTGCTTGATTGTCTTCAAATTTCTCACAAGCCTCTTGGTGAGCACAAACAAGAATTCATTTGACCTCAGTAAGCTCACACCAACCGGTGCTAGTTCAACACTAACGGTGGAAACAAATCCCAGAGAAATAAATACAAATCTCTGACTAAACTGTCCTTCAAGCAGCATTGATGTGTTTGTTTTGTTTCATCCAAAGGTTTCTTAATGGAAACCAGCATCAGTGTATCATTTCCATGCATCATTTAAAGTTAGGTTAAAGTCAGCAGTACAGTATGCTCAACTGTAGCATGTGCAAACTGGGTAGCATGCGCAACAGTTTTGAAATGATGCTCAGTTAGCAGAGGTAATACAGTGTAGAGCAGGGGTGTCAAACTGATGGCCCGTGACCTGGATGCGTCATGTGCAGGCCACGCCCACCCCAGCTCCGCAAATGGGAAAAACATCGCGAAACATCACGTGACGGCAACATGATGCGGCAAGTTTGACACCCGTGATGTAGAGCAACGGTTCTCAACCTGTGGGTCACGACCCCTTCACAGGGGTCGCCTAAGACCATCAGAAAACACATATTTCTGATGGTCTTAGGAACCGAGACACTGCTCCTCTATCCGTCTCCGGGCGGGTCCACTCAAATGCAAATAGACTACTGTAAAAAAAAAATCTGTACCATGGGAACTTCTGAGCATGTGCAGAAGCCAAATTTCCCGAACTGTGCATGTGTCGCCATCTTGTTTTCGGCTTTTTGCAATTTTTTTTAATTCGGCACTGCGTGTGCGTGCATACACAAAGCACACGCACGCTCACAAGGCGCGGCCACGCAACGCAGGAGGAAGCAAACCGGCAGCGAGATAAGTTAGAACCCACCCCTGAGTTTCCTAATAATTTTATTATTTTATGGTTGGGGGTCACCACAACATGGGGAACTGTATTAAAGGGTCGTGGCATTAGGAAGGTTGAAAACCACTGCTGTAGAGGATAAGGCATCAGGCTACAAACTGGGAGACTGAGTTCTAGTCCTACCTTAGGCACAAAACCAGCTGCTGGCCTTGGGCCAGTCACTCTCTCAGCTCTATGAAGGAGGCAAAGGCAACACCACTTCTGAAAAAACATGCCAGGCAAACTGCAGGGAATAGTCCAGGCAATCATCAGGAGTCAAAAACTAAGTCGAAGGCATAAAGTCGCCACCCTGAGTCCTACAGGAGTTGGGCAGCATATAAAACCGACGAAAGAAAGAAAGAAAGAAAGAAAGAAAGAAAGAAAGAAAGAAAGAAAGAAAGAAAGAAAGAAAGAAAGAAAGAAAGAAAGAAAATAAGATATTGATAGTTAATTGATGGTGTTAGTATCTTAAAGAAATTGTCGGAATAAGTTGTTTGCTGGTATGGAAAGATATCTTCTTGGGAGATGTTTTTTCTCTTTCTTTTTTATTCCTGATATTACATACAGTATGCATGTATGTGTGCATGGTGTAATCGTAATTTAGCAGGCACAATAAGGAACCATTCACTTCTCAGAGGCCTTCCAGAAGTATTTAGTATTTGTTTCAAAAAGATCAACAAAGATGTCAGCCTCACCTTTATTAAGAGTGTGCCTTCATAAAAGCATGCAAACTGAAAAACATTTGCCTCAGCAATCATTTGGTCTCATGGATTTTTTTCCATCATCGTGGAAACTCAGTTTTTGGGGATCATGCTAGACAAATTGGTGTACTGAAAATTTCTGGCAACAAATCAAATTTACATAAGGTATCTTCATGTTCTGTTGAAGAAGACTCTTGAGAGCCCCTTGAACTGCAAGGAGATCAAATCAGTCAACCCTGACTGTTCTTTGAAAGGACAGATACTGAAACTGAAGCTCAAATACTTTGGCCACCTAATGAAAAGAGAGGACTCATTGGAAAGGGTCATTGATGTTGGGAAAGATTGAAAGCAAAAGGAGGTGGGGATGGCAAAGGATGAGATAGTTAGATAGTGGTATCAATGCGGTGGGCATGGGTTTACGGTTGAGGACTGGAGGGCTTAGCATAGGGTCCATAGGGTCGCAGAGAGTTGGGCACAACTTAGCAACAGAACGATGTACTCATCAGGGGTGAGTTCCACTTACTTCCTTACCAGTTCGCACCACGACGGAAGTGCGCAGAGGGTTCTTTGCCAGCCGTGGCGACCGGAGAACCGGTTCAGGGGCATGGACAGCCAGCCATCGCTGCCAGTTCGGCGAGCGGGTGTAAATTTCCACCACCAGTACGGGCGAACCGGTCTGAATCGGCAGCAACCCACCACTGGTACTCATGTACAGTTGGAGTTCTGCTGTATAAGTAGGAAGGTCTGACTGGAGTAGTTGAAATGAGTTGCGTAGGATCTCTTACAAAGTTTAAATTAAAGCAATAACAACGTTGTAAATGCACAATAAGATTGCTCTGCACTGTAATATGCCAAACAAAACATACATGATTATTAAAAGGCAAAAAACAGCCTGCATAAAGCACTAGAAATATTATACACATGTGCCAAAGATATCTACTGTGAGGTCAGCCAAAACAGATTCTGACACATGACCAAAATTAGTAGTGAGCAGGTTCAGCTTTCTCCAGCCAAAGATGCATATAGTAAAAATATTTATTTGTGAAAGATATATCTGAAAGTAACTTATTTCATGTAAAAAATGTTTTCGGGTAGCTGGGTTAAAAAAAAAAAGAAATTGTCGCTAAGGAATTTGGGAAACAATTTTAAAGCCTGCATCATGGAAAATTGATATTTAAAAGGTGGCCTTCAAGGAAATTGGAATTTGGGGGAGCAGCTATGTTGAGACCACCGATTCACAAAATTCTGCACATTATAGAATGTGGCGGACAATAAATTATAAATGGGGAGGGAGGTGCCTCACTAAAATAGGTAATTCACTGAATATTTGAAAATGCATTATTTCTGATATGTCGTTGGAAATGTTGAGATTCAAAGGGACAGAGAAAGAGAGAGTAGGGTGGGTAAGAAAAATCCTGCTGACAAATGCTTTGTTCATGCTTTCAAGCCTTCTCCAAATTAGTTGTTTTTTACAAAATTCAGATGACATATTTTATAAAGAGCAGTTAGCAGTCACAGGCATTTAGGCCTTCTTCTGTCCTTAGGTCCTTAAGGAACATGTTCTATTGGCTTGATTAAACGGACTAAATATTTATATGCTAAATAAAGGCTGCTATAATCAGACTATGATTAGACATTTATGTGGCCCTGTGGGCTGTGAAGTATAACCATCATATAAAGAGATAAATGTGGCTTCCACTGGAATTTGGCTGGAAAATGAATGAGCTCTTGTGTTGCTGGCATCTAGTTGAGATGCAGCATCCAAACCTCCAGACTAGGTCCAGATATCCCAAGGAAATTTGGATGCCTGTCTAGAGAATTCTTCATTCCTTGGTCCTATTTCTCTCTTTAAAGAGACCATTGTTTCTTTGCTAGTGCAGGGAGGAAATTTGCCTGCAAAATTGTGTGATGATGGCTGAAGGAGGACACACAGCTGCAACCGAATTTCCAAAGCCTTGGGTAGCATTTACAAATTAGCTACCCTTGTCTATCCAGATATTAATTTGCCATGTTTTCCCCTTGAGGTTTTGGACAGGGCTAACTTGTTTTGTGGTTAATTTTCTCTGTGATTGCTTGTCTTTTAAGATTAGGGCTACACTTTTTAAAAGTTACTAGAGCTTCTCAGGTTTGTGGCCTGTCAGGGGAAGGCTAATACAAGTTCTTCCATGCTTCCCCACCCCCCAGCAACTTCCAGAAATCTTGTTCCACACAGTCAAAATACCAAAATGAGAAAATCTCAACCAAATATAGAAGGTCTGGACAGTGCAAAGCAAGAGAGAAAATTTTGGAATGCTGCTTAGTCATCCAGCAAATGACCATCCTTAGCCTTCCGGGGATTTCCACTTTCCATTCTCTTTTAGACTCATTGCTGTTTTTCTATTATTGTCATTTTGCAGTCATAGGTTCTATCCTAAAATAGAATAGAATGTTGCTGCAATAGCAAGATGATTGATTGATTGATTGATTGATTGATTGATTGATTTTCTTTGATGCATTATTACTGTCATAGGCTGTATACAATAGACTACAATGTTATTTCAATAGCAAGATGATTGATTGATTGATTGATTGATTGATTGATTGATTTCCTTTGACTCATCACTACTGTCACATCAGAAAGAACAATTTGTGGAGACCAGATTAGCAATTGGCAGCTTCTCCCAGGCTCTGCATCCCCAAATTGTTTATTCAGTTAAGAATAATCAATCGAGTAACCAAGATTAGAACATGTAACCAAGTAGTCCACATTTCATAAGGGCCCAAATGAAGCATAAAGATTGAACCATAACTTAATAATTCATTTGCTCCTTTCTTAATGAGGAATAAACCTCTGAAGACTAAAATGGCAACTGTTCGCTCACATTACTGCTGACAATTGGTAGTATTTCCCCTAATTGGAGGATGTACCACAATATGAGAATCAGGGCCAGATGAAAGATTTGGGCACTTCTGATAGGTCACAGATCAGCATGTAATCCTCAGGTTCTCTTTTGTTGCACTCAGAAATTTCCTGATTAGGACTATGGCATACTTCCTGTTTGAAATAGAAACCAACAAAACATGTTTTCTACAGTAGGATCATCACATTTAAAAATCAATATACAGTTGGCTCCAATCCTGTTGGCCATTAGAAAAGCTCTAAAAATCTGGTTCATTTCTTGCCAGTGGGATAAAGTTGATTGGAGTTCTCACTTGGAGGAGTGTAATATAAATTGACATGTTGTGAGCCGCCCAGAGTCCCCTGGGAGTTGGGCGGCATATAAATCAATTTAAATAAATAAATAAATAAATAAATAAATAAATAAATAAATAAATAAATAAATAAATAAATAAATAAATTTGGATTTATTCATTGTTTTTTTTAATTATATTGGTTTTCTTTGCTGTTTGTTGTTTGTGCATCACCCAGAGTTAAAATTATTCAATTGGGCAGCCATATAAACTTAAGACATTAAACAACAAAGAACACCATCCAAATCCCCTCTGAAAAATTCAGAATTTCACAGAGGTGTGATACAGGCTCACCTTTCTTGCGGCCCTCAAACTCTTAAAAATTTCTCACATGGTTCTTAATGATCAAAAGATTGGGGTTGTTTTTTTCTTCTTCTATTGATCCACTTTCATTGAGTCTGATATTTCTAATAAATAATATTTTTTATTTTTTTTATAAATGGATAGAATTTTATTATGACTAAAATCCAGCAAAACAGACACACAAAACACATACAAATACAACCCCCCCCCAAAAAAAACCCCAAACCCAAGCAACAGCTGGAACTTGGTCTTTAGAAAGCATCTAAAAGCTTTCATCATGTCACACATATGGAGATGCAGAGATGTTAATTTCCCAGGTAGCAAGGAAAAATATGCTTTTGGCTGCTTAACTGGGTATAACTTTGTGGGTCATATCTTCCACCTTTCTGGATTTTTCTAAGTTCTATAGCAAATGTGCTGCACATCAGAAGAACAAGAACATCACAAAGGTTGTTCAATGTGCTAAACCTATAGCACAGAGACACCCAAGAATGCCGGTGATGTTCAGCTTATAGTCAAGGTTTTCTTGATGAAGTTGGCCTCAGAATATCTAGGCTGCCTAACGAATGTTGGCATTTGGCTTAACTTGCTTGTAGTGTGCCAGAACTAAGTCTGTCATTACTGTTTCTGTAAGGCTACATAAATGTAAACTAAAATGTGTTTATCCGAAATTGCATTGCCCCGTGACAAAATGAAAGTTACATTTGTTTTTGTTGTATTTTCCCCCAACTGCCGAATTAAATGAAAAACGGAGCAGAAATTCTGAGTCATCAGGGAAAGCCAACTTAGCAGAGCCAAAATTCCATTGCTGGATCCCTTTTTGAAAAGACTCTTCAGCAATAGCAACAATTGCTAATTGGAAAATCTAGCAGAAGAAAAATGTTCCCAACCCAAAGAAGAGAAATCGCTTTCTGACAAATTCCACTCTAAACCTGGAACAAGAAAATACTTATCCTTTTCACCAAAGCCATAGTATTTCTCTCCATCACACAGTTTAGAAATAAACCACTTCTTCATAACAATTCGTCACTATCCTTTTTTTTTAGCTTTCTGGAAGGTTGTGAAGACTTGTCCCCCCCCCCCCCAGCATTGGGTGAGGATGGGGGTGAGCTGTAATTATGTTTGGCTGGTTTTGGGGAGAAGGATATTTTTTAAGCTCTAATTTACGGAATGTTGTGTGCCTCCTAGAATCATTGTGTGAAATAGATGGCCATACAATGTAAATAAATAAGTAAATAATTCCAGACCTCCCTACCTTAATTCATGTATGAAATAACTTTGTATGACCTGACTTTATGTTCATTTCAAGCAATTATATCCCTCTATTTATTGCATAAATAGAGGGATACAATCAAGGACCAGAGAGGTACTAATACCACTCTATAAAGCCTTGATCAGACCACACCTAGAGTACTGCATTCAGTTTTGGTCACCACACTACAAAAAAGACATTGAAACTCTAGAGAAAGTGCAGAAGAGAGCAACCCGGATGATAAAGGGTCTGGAAAATAAAAGATACAAAGATACATGCAAAAATAAAAGATACAAAATAAAAGGTACATGCGGTTGCATGATCTGAGCTTGGCCAGTCTGGCGAAGAGAAGGACCAGGGGTGACATGATAGCAGTGTTCCAATACTTGAGGGGATGCCACAGAGAGGAAGAGGTCAGGCTGTTCTCTATGGCACCAGAAAGCCAAACAAGGAATAACAGATGGAAGCTGACCAAGGAGAGATTCAACCTGGAAGTGAGGAGAAACTTTCTGACGGTGAGAGCGATCAACCAGTGGAACAGCTTGCCAGCGGAGGTTGTGAGAGCCCCAACACTTGCGACCTTCAAGGAGAGACTGGACTGCCATCTGTCTCAAATGGTGTAGGAACTCCTGCTTGAGCAGGGGGTTGGACTAGATGACCTACAAGGTCCCTTCCAACTCTAATAATAAATCTAAATCTAAATTGCTTCTAAATTAGAACTCATGCAGCTTAATGCACCATACATTAGGCAGGGGTCCTCAAACTTGGCAACTTTAAGACTTGTGGACTTCAACTCCCAGAATTCTCCAGCCAGCTATGAAGTCCACAAGTCTTAAAGTTACCAAGTTTGAAGACCTCTGCATTAGAGGCAGTGGTGGGTTGCTCCCAGTTCGGCCCGGTAGTAAAGGGTTTTAGAACCCACTACTGATTAGAGGTCATCCTCAATTTACGATCACAATTGAACCCAAAACGTCTGTTGTTAAGTGAGACATTTGTTAAGTGAGTTTTGCCACATTTTACGACCTTTCTTGCCGCAGTTGTTAAGTGAATCACTGCAGTTGATAAGTTAGTGACCCAGTTGTTTAAGTGAATCTGCCTTATCTATTGACTTTGCTTGTCAGAAGGTCACAAAAGGTGATCACATGACCTTGGGACACAGCAACGGTCATAAGTATGAACCAGTTGCCAAGCATCTGAATTTTGATCACACGATCATGTTGATGCTGCAAAAGTCATAACTGTGAAAAATGGTCCTAAGTAACTTTTTGTCAGTGCTGTTGTAACTTTGAACAGTCATTAAATGAACTGTTGTAAGTCGAGGACTATATGTTTAAGACCATCATGGATGGATGGATGGATGGATGGATGGATGGATGGATGGATGGATGGATGGATGGATAGCATTTCTTTTTTTAAATATAATTTTTATTGAATAATTTTTAGTGAGCTAAAAACAAAAGAAATATTAGAAAAGAAACAAAAAAAATAAGAAAAATAGTAAGAAAAAAAGAACATAGAAAAAGGAACAAAAATGAGAAAGAGGAAGAATGAAAAAAAAAAGAAAGGAATATAAACAAGCATCTTCCAATCTTTTTGACAATGGTTATGATTGCATTTAATTTTACCGCCCCTCTCCCTAAGGTTTCCTCATAATTTCCTTCATTCCATAAACTACCCTTTGCAATCTTCAAACCTATAAATCACAAAATGATTTCTCGCTCTCTTTTTTTTTAAAGCAAAAAATCAATAAGGGATTTCCATTCACTGAAAAATGTAGTCATTGATCTTTCTCTTATCAAAGAGATTAATTTTGCCATCTCTGCTATTTCTGACATCTTCACCTAGTGGTGGCCTAGTGGTAAAGATTCTCACCTCCCACCCATAAGGTTGAAAGTTCAATCCTAGGTAGTGACAGATGTTTCTTGCCTAGGAAGCAAAGAAAAAATATCTGCTGGGAACTCTGTGTGGCATCAGGAAAGGCATCCAGCCAGTAAACGCTCAGCTCCATCCGGTTGCCTTGACTTTACCACAAATTAAGGGATTACATGGTCGTAAAAAGGAGTTTTTTATTGTGTCTTTCCTGTAAATACGTCTTGTACTGAGACCCATAAAGGCATTTTCAGGCATAGTCTGGGTTTATCTCTGTTCCATATTCTAATTTATTTGATCCCAAAAATCTACATTAACCTTATTTGTTTGTTTGTTCATTAGATTTTTATCCTGCCATTGTTAATTTATAAGTAACTCAAGGCAATGAACATACATAATGCTCCTTCCTCTGCCTATTTTCCCCACAACAGCCCTGTGTGATAAGTTGGGCTATAAGAAAGTGGTTGGTCCAAAATCAATTACTGGCTTTCATGTCTAAGGCAGGACTAGAACTCACAGTGTCCTGGTTTCCAATTCCAATTCTACAATTCCCTTATTTCTCGGCAACACCCATTCTTTCATCCAAATTAAGCTGGCTACAAAACGCAATTCCAAATCCTTCTTGTTCCTTTGCATCTCAAAGTATTTTGTATTTAGGAAGTCAGAGCTGAAGAAGCTTCTTGGATGAGAAACAAAACGTCTTCAAAGAAAAATCAGAAAGTCCAGTTGCTTCTTGAAAAAGCACCTTTGGGATATTTTATATTTAATTTTTGATTTTTCCCCTTGATCTGCAGTTGGATATAGCTTTCTGCCATTGTTTTAATGGTACTTTAGTTGTCATAATATGCATTGTCTGAAACAAATACATCATTCTAGGCAAAATACTCATTTTTATCACAGAAATTCTCCACAAAAATGACAATGGTAATGACTCCCATCCTAACATGTCCTTACTGGTTTCATTCCAGCTCTTAACATAATTATTCTGATATAATATAGTAGTATTATATACCACTGGTACTCATAGTGATACTCAAGTAGTTCACTTTTTTCTCAATCTTAAAACCAGGTTTTTTACATCTATTGTTTTTACGCTTTCATATTTTTTGTTAATGTCTTTAAACTTTGGTTTAAACTTTAAGACCAACTAATTTCTCCAAATCCATAATTATTATTTTTCAAAAATTTTGTTTCTTGCAGTGATTCTTCCAAAATTATCACCAGATCTTCAACAAATGCCCATGATTTATATATTTCTCTTTTAATTTTCATTCCAGAAATTCTCTGTGTTTAATACTGAAATAAATAGCAATGGTGACAAGGGGCATCCTTGTCTAATTGATGGATCGTGACATGTATACATGATTACATCTATCAAATATTCCACAAGTTATTAAACACCTCCCCCCACACACAAAATTGCAATTTTGTCATATGTATTTTTCTTTACCATATGCCTTTACTGTGTATCTTTTCCTAATATGTGCACATATTCATCTGCATGTTTGGTATGCAACTGTACAATTGTCACACTGAGGAATCTTTCCAAATAGATATTAGTAGACTTTTTGAATTATGTGCTCATCTTTGCCTCAACTGAGCCTGGCAAATCACTCTATTGTACTTAAAGGAAATTTGAGATTTGATTGCTTTTGCATTCCTAGTCTAAGCAAGCTTCAGAGCGTAGCTTTGTCATTGTAAATCATCACTCACCATCATTATCTGTTTATTTAAATACAACTTTTCCAAGTCTGAAGCAATAAATACACCAATTTAAACATACTATGAATGATTGCCAGAAATCATCATGTCAATAAGTAAATGCAAAACAAAAATAGCAATCTGTAAAGTTTTATATGGGAAAACTTATGTACATACATACTGTTCACGCTATTCCCTTTTAGAGTAACCATCCTTATGCAGACCATAAGAAATAATAAGCTAAAGAAATGAAAGGGATGGGATAAGAAAAGGAAAGGAAGTAGATTTAAATCAAGTTTATACCAAAACCATTCACCATTCCATACCTTGTATTCTTCCAATCTATTCTTGCTCCCACCATCTCAATAAACTAATCCACATATTACTCTTCACTAAACTACTACTTCTTTTTGAGGATTTCACCAATGACATCCAACCAGTAATGGATAGAAGGAATCAATCTGAGGAACTGGAGGAAGAGCCTATACCGATACAATGGAAATTTGAAGAAATTTGTTTAATGCCCATGTACATTAAAATATAAATAAAGAACAATAATTGAAATCTCTCTCTCTCTCTCTCTCTCTCTCTCCTGCCTCTTTTAATCTTAGCCAATCCTTGTTTTCCTTGACTACATTGTTCACAATTAATTAGTAGACAGTTGGTAGAGTTGCTTTGGTAGTCAATTATACAGCTGTGTAAACTCTGTGGTAGATTAAAAGGGACCAAATATCATCACTGCCAAGGATGTATGTAATGCTAGAATTTTCAAGTGATAAGGAACCATCTGCATGCAAGTTTGATGACAAAAATCAGGTGACAGAAACATTAAAGGCTTGCTATAGCCAACCTTCATTTCATTCCTCTGAAAAATCACTCATATTTTTGAGAGCCAGTTTAGCCTAGTGGTTAAGACAGCATGCTAGTAAGTGGGAGACTGTGAGTTCAAGTCCTGCCTTAGCCACAAAAGCCAGGTGGATGACTTTACGTCAGTCAGTCTCTCTCTCAGCCCAACTCACCGGTGAGGAAAATAGGAGAAGGAAGGTACATTGGATATGTTTGTCATCTTGAGCTATTTTTTAAATAATAAAGGTGGAACATAAAGTATTTGCTTACATCAACAGGATCGGAACACAACCAAATCCATCTATAATGAGTTTGATTTTTTCCCCCCCAGCTTGTGCATCCTAAGGGCGTGGATAAGCTAATTTTCTTGAATATTAGAATTTTGCAAGCTTAGGGTTTTTAGCTGTATCAGAAATTCTGAAGGAGTTTCTAGGGTATTATTGTTTCTGCTATAATTAAGAAGACAAGAGTTAATGCATTCTTAGGGTGTATACGGTTTTACCTTGCCCCTTTGCTTCAATATCTACATGAACTCATAGAGGAAAACATATCCAGATGTCAACAGCATGTTGATGATACACAGCACTATTTCTGCTTCAGCAAATAACAGAATAACAGAGTTGGAAGGGACTTTGGAGGTCTTCTAGCCCAACCACCTGCTTAGGCAGGAAACCCTACACCACTTCAGACAAATGGTTATCCAATCTCTTCTTAAAAACTTCCAGTGTTGGAACATTCACAACTTCTGGAGGCAAGCTGTTCCACTGATTAATTGTTCTAACTGTCAGGAAATTTCTCCTTAGTTGTAAGTTGCTTCTCTCCTTGATTATTTTCCACCCATTGCTTCTTGTTCTACCCTCAGGTGCTTTGGAGAATAGTTTGACTCCCTCTTCTTTGTGGCAGCCCCTGAGATATTGGAACACTGCTATCATGTCTCCCCTGGTCCTTCTTTTCATTAAACTAGACATACCCAGTTCCTGCAACCGTTCTTCATATGTTTTAGCCTCCTTGGACAAGTTTATTTATTTATGTAAGAAAATTTATATGGCCATCCATTTCACTCTCTGTAAGAGAGAGAGGGAGAGGGAGGGAGGGAGGGAGGGGGGGAGAGGGAGAGGGAGAGAGATTATCATTCTGGATCAGAAACTGATGCTGTTGCTTTATTCTTTAACAATAATTTAGCTTTCATTATAATTTATAATACTTCATGACTTATTACCCCAACACCTTTGATTTTGGGGTGGGGGTGCACCATAAAGACCCTTAAAAATGAATTTACAAAATATTGATTAACTATCCTTCAAATCAAACATAAATCTAAGTATGGGAGGGGGGAATGAAATATTACAGAAACATTATATATAAATACAAAATAATACCTTCAACATTCTAAATATCCTCAGGTTATTTTAAAAAGAAGCAATATTTCCAGGTAAGTAATCTTGATTCCTTCCCTTCTAGCTCTCAGTATCAATGCCTTCACTGTATATGCCTGTTGCCACAACAAATAGAGATATGCTTACATGTGAAGAAAGGGGGCTGCAGTACTTACAAAATTTCCATGTGTTTTGTAAGATCTGGGAAAGTCCAGAATTGCAAAACTTGTGTTAAGTTAGAGAAAGTTACCTCACTGACTTAATGCTAGGCATTGAGGATTTTTCCTGGGAGGGGGGAACTTTTATTTTTTTCTCTAGCCCTGGTCTAGCATTAAAAACACAGTAATATCCTGCTAGTAAGAATAGGGAGAGTCATTTCTTTAACTGTAAGCATTATCTAGTTTTACAAATGAGTTCAAAACTGGTCCCATGCTATTTATACCAATAGCCTAATCACTTTCTATGCTAGTAACCACTGCCTTTAAAAACGTCTACTAGCTGTTGCTTGTGTTAGAGAGAGGGTGTGTTATTGCTGTGTGTTACTCCTGCCACTAATAAATAATCAATGATGAAAGAGTTCAGCCTCATTTCTAGGAATTATCCAGACAGAAAACAGGAATGAAAAATGAAGGAATGAAAATAAAGGGAGAACTTAGATCTCAAATACGTATGTACTATTCGAACAGCATTTTTATTTTTTATTTTGTTTTTATTTTTAAGAAGCAACAATGAATATTGTTCAGAGCTTAGTATGATGTATTGAGTTCAAAATAAAGATGTAATTATGTTACAAAATCACTGAACACATTTTGCCATTTTCTCAATACCACACTTAGCTTTAATTGTACAATTCAAGCAACTTTATGTTCATTAATATCTCTGAAATTATAGTTATAATTGGTATAAACATTTATTTTCCTTATCTTCCAAGGTTTAGGTTATCTAACTCTATACAATTGCAACTGTATTAACAATTTCTAGATTGTATTGTATAAACTCTGCTGGATCAGTTAATATTTGTATTTTATAATGGATTGTTTACTTTTTGTAATACAATAAGCAATTAAGTTTAGAAATAGAAAATAGATTTTCAGTTGTCAATGAAATGTAAATGAAAAGTGATTCAAAGGAAAAGAGGAAATTCAAAGTTTTTCTTTAGGGGATGACTCAATAAAAAAAATAAAAAATGAAGGATATATATATATATATATTGTATTGTATTGTATTGTATTGTATTGTATTGTATTGTATTGTATTGTATTGTATTGTATTGTACTGTACTGTACTGTACTGTACTGTACTGTATTGTATTGTATTGTATTGTATATATGTATATGTATATGTATGTATGCATGTACTGTGTGTGTGTGTGTGTGTGTGTGTGTGTGTGTGTGTGTGTGTGTGTGTGTGTGTGTAAAAAGTACCAATGGTCTTAGGAAGTAATATAATATTGGGGGGGATGGGAGAATTATGACCTGGGGACATTATTTATAGCCCATACAGTATTTTACAAATAAGTGAGGAGAACTTGTGGCTTAGAGCATGCTAGCTAAACCATCATTACATTTTAATCCTGGTCTCCTTGAAACAAAATTTGGGATTTTCAAATATATTCCACATTTAATTGCCGAGGATGCAAGAATATCTTAACAGGACAGGTTTTCTCTGTCATGGATCCTATTAATAGCAAAACTAAAATGCATCATTTCATATAATTCAAAGGACAGAATCCTTTAAGAACCTCTTCAAATTGAACTTTTGATATTTTCAGAATATAGAAACTAGGATTTTGAAGCTATGAACATGTAGGCTTTTCTACATTAAAATAAGCTATTGTCCTTTTTACCTCAGTACTATCTATATAGACTAGCATAGAACATAGAATAATAGAGTAGGAAGGGACCTCGGAGGTCTTCTAGTCCAACTCCCTGCTTGAGCAGGAGACCTTATACCATTTCATACAAATAGTTGTCCAGTCTCTTTTTTGAAAGCCTCCAGTGATGGAGCACCCACAATATCTGAAGGCAAACTATTCCATTGATTGATTGCTCTCACCGTTAGGAAATTTCTCCTTAGTTCTAGGTAACTTCTCTCCTTGATTAGTTTTAACTGTTGTTTCTTATCTGGCATTTTGGTGCTTTGGAAAACAGTTTGACCCCCTTGTCTTTGTAGGAGTCCCTCAAATATTGGAACACTGCTCTCATGTCACCCCTTCTGAAACTTCATGTCAAACCCTTCTGAAATTTATAAGCAGCAGTTTAAAAGTTTCAGAAAAGGGTCTTCTTCTCCAATATTTAGAAATTCCCAGGGCTGAAGTCTTAAACCAGAGGAAAACTTCAACTTTTCTATTGAACTATAACCTGCTACAGCCTACAAAGTAAACAAAGCATTGATTGCATTGATAGCATCCAAAATTAGTATTCAAGGCTATCATAACCGAAGAGCAAGTTACTTTAGAGGGGAAAAAAAGGTTCATTCAAAGATTGATTGGGTGACACTAATCCTTGGCCTTAAACTGCCTTCTAAATTATTGGCTGAAATCCTAACTTCACTTGAACAGGCAGAGTTTTCCTGCTGCCAGAATGAAAGAAAACTCCATTACTCTAAATCAAGAGCAGGATAGATGACAAACAATATGGTGCTTGCCCGAGGGGAACAAAACAGAGACATGTCTTATGACACAAAGATACCTGACACAGTATAAAGTAATGACTAATGGGCATGGCTCAAGTCCCATATATTGTAACAGTGCCAGAACTTTCTGTCCTTTCCTACTCCAGTGAGACTTCTATATCTTGTCATATTAGTAAAGGATTGCTAGATCACATCAACATTAAATACGATGCAGCCATTAAAAATGTGAATGTTTATTTATTTAATTTAATTTAATTTAATTGAACGTTCTTATAGGCCGCCCAACTCCTGTGGGACTCAGGGGGGCGTACAACACAGAGAAGAACAATTCATAACAACAGTTATAAAAACAACATAATAACAACAATTAAAAGATTATTAAAAAGATTAAAAATCATCCATCATTCATACCAGGGGGGAGACCAGAGATGTTCTAATTAGTCTCACTTTCACCCCGCCTGCCGGAAGAGCCATGTTTTTATTGCTTTACGGAAGGCCAGCAGGGTGGGGATAGTCCTGATCTCTGGGGGCAGTTGGTTCCAGAGGGGCAGAGCTCCCACAGAGAAGGCTCTCCCCCTCGGCCCCGCCAACTGGCCTTGCTTGGTCGACGGGACCTGGAGGAGACCAACTCTGTGGGACCTAACCGGTCGTAGGGAGGTATGCGGTAGGATGCGGTCCCGGAGGTAACCTGGCCCTGAGCCATGTAGGGTTTTAAAGGTCAAAACCAACACCTTAAATTGCGACCCGAGACTAATGGGCAACCAATGCAGCTGGCGGAGAATGGGTGTTACGTGGGTGTATCTAGGAACACCCACCACAGCTTGCACAGCTGCATTTTGCACCAATTGCAGTCTCCAGATACTCTTTAAGGGTAGCCCCACGTAGAGCGCATTACAGTAATCCAGCCGTGAGGTGATAAGGGCGTGAGTGACTGTGAGTAGAGCCTCCCTCTCCAAGTAGGGTCACAATTGGTGCACCAGGTGAACCTGTGCAAAGGTGGCCCTAGCCACAGCTGAAAGATGTTGCTCCAATTTTAGCTGTGGGTCTAGGAGGACACCCAGATTGTGAACCCGTTCTGAGGGAGTCAATTTCTCTCCCCCAAGAACCAAGGAGGGGTGATCAACATAATCCTTGGGAGGCAGTATCCATAGCCACTCGGTCTTGTCAGGGTTATTAATGTTATGTATGGATCATTCGTCGCTTCAGTTTGACCACAGCTTTCTTACTTCTCTTAGCAGCAATTACTGATACATACAGTATATTTATATTCTAAATACAATCATATATAAGAAATTACAAATACAGATGGTTTCCATTTTTTATTTGTTAAGCATAACAAACAAAAGAATAACATATAGGAGATCATAAAATATAGAATACAGTCTCTCCAAAATACTCTTCCATAATATAGTATAGCACTATTATTTACATATCATCATATATTATCATAAGACTATGAGCAATATCAGGTATTTTTTGCATTCATAATATATTTCATGGGTATCTACATGTACAATTACAATTTGTAATTGATAATTTTGAAAAACATTTAATGAATGACAAGCATTTCAGTGTTTAGTTCTGGTTTGATGGTTTCAGCCTTCTTCCAGTGGTGAAGAATTAAGTTTAAAGAGTGATGTGAGGTGCGTGTGTCTGTGTGTGTGTGTGCGTGTGTGTGTGTGTGTGTATGCACGCACACACATATATATATACACACATTCACAGCATATCTGCCAATACAATGATCTTTTTTTTTTGTTTTAACTGTATATGTAGCTGTAAGTCACCCAAAGTTACCTTATGGTAAGATGGACAGCAAATAAATATTATCAATCGATCAATCAATCAATCAATCAATCAATCAATCAATCAATCATACAAAGGTAAATATATTTTGATAATGCTTCAGACAAAATGAATCTTCTCAATACTTTTCATGTTTGAAGTTGGTTGTGTCCCGATCGTACAAAATTCAGAATACCTCAGGAAATTCTATATGAAAAATAGTTATTGTTTCAGCCTTTGATAGGGAAAAAAAATAGGAATACACTATTTACTCTCTTGGTTTGTGCTCCCAGACATAAAAATAGAGTGGTAATCCATACTGAATGTTACCTCTTACTCAACCTACAGATAAATTGCCCCAATGGATTCATTTAAAAAAAAAAGTAAATCATTTTTAAATTCCTCACAATAAACAATGAAAGCAACTGTTTGAGCATGTTTGGGTGAGGGGTGGGGATGAGGTAATTTGCCAAAGAATGTCATTAATGACTGCAAAATATCCCACTAACCTGCCAAGTGGGAACATTCAACAAATGAACAGAACCAACATAGACTTTGCAAGTTTAGAATGTCCTCTGAAAGCTCAACATAAACAAAGCACCCTTCATATTATATAGGGCTACCATTTCTTTGTTATACAAATCTGGACACAGACAGCAATCTTTTCTATATCTCCTTTCTGCATTCAGTGATTGCCCAGACTTTTGCAGTCAGATATAACGTTGCACACTAGGTTCACATGTTCAAAGTTCAACAAACCAACAGGATGAGCATAGCCTTTGCCTTCCCTATGATAAGCATCAATAGCATTAGCAATTCATATGGAATGCACAATAAACACAGCACTGATTGTACATGCCTAATGTCTACCTAACTGCACACACACACACGCACACACACCAAATTGCAGCACAAAACACAATGTGCAGATGCAACACAGCCAAAGAACTCTACCTTTCTCAGGCTAAAGGTTGCATTAAAAAAAATCAGTAAAATATATTGAGAAGATGGTCAGGCAACTTAGAATAATCTTCATCCTCATTT
The DNA here is from genome assembly GCA_023053685.1 of Diadophis punctatus similis. Lineage (NCBI taxonomy): Eukaryota > Metazoa > Chordata > Lepidosauria > Squamata > Dipsadidae > Diadophis > Diadophis punctatus. The sequence goes on from JALIGW010000002.1 coordinate 87,210,920, forward strand.
CTGTTTGGAATTAGTTACCCACTGGGCATCTTGCCTTCCGCAGATGTGTTCAACAGCACCAACATCCATCTCTGAGAATATGTTCAAATAGAATGCGGTACTGCAGTCTAATTCACTGCTCACTGCGAGCAGTTCAATCCTGACCGGCTCAAGGTTGAGTCAACCTTCCATCCTTCCAAGGTGGGTAAAATGAGGACCCAGATTGTTGGGGGCAATATGCTGACTCAATAAACCACTTAGAGAGAGCTGTAAATCACTGTGAAGCGGTGAAGTCTAAGAGCTATTGCTATAACTGCTTCTTTCTCTTCACCATCTCCACTCTCTTGTCACTTCATCCAGTCTCAGACGATAATGATAAAATATTTTTTTTAAATAATAACAATCAATCAATCAATCAATCAATCATCCTCATCCAATCCAGTTTACAAAACAGCAAGTCAATCAAAGTAGTTTGAATAGCTGTGATAACTGCAGTGATTCACTCAACAATTATGGCAAGATAGGACATAAAATGTGGCAAAACTCACTTTACAAATGTCTCACCCAGCAACAAAAATTTTGGGCTCAATTGTGGTCATAAATCAAAGATTTCCTGTAGATGATTCTTAAAGCATGTCTTCCTTTAGCTGACTTATTTTAGTATTTACAATCTGACTATTACTACTACAAATTATAGAAAGCCACAGTACAGATTTATTTCAATTTGGAATGCTTCTAAACATTCAACAATGGACATCTTGACTGCAGACTTTGGATCTGTTATCTAGATGACTTGGGCAAATGTAGGAGAGAACTCTGTCAGAAACCTATACCAACTTTTCCCAATGAAGGAAGACATTTCAGGCTGAAACACTGTAAGGCGGGTTCATAATACCCACCTCTGTCTATACTGTATGTGCATGTGTGTGCGCGCGCACACCTGCACTTTTATGCTTGTTGTCGTTACATTTTCAGAGTGCAAAAAGTGGCTATCAATCCAGATTACACTGACTGCAAGAATCCCACCAATTCAACCCTTAACCCAAATTTAGCCTTCTGACTGCATGATAAGATTGTGTTGTGTGCTTGGCCTGCTCCTCAACAAAATGTTGCTTTTATCCGTGCATCAGACAAACAGGGACTGACTTAGGCATGGAGAAAAATACTTGTACTGTACTTTCCGTCAAATCAGGCAAATAACAAGGGTTTACCAAAAGGATAGTCTAGGACCATGTTGCCGGATCCTTGAGACTGCAGTGTCCAAATGAAGGGAATGGGTCTCACTCTCAACCATATTTACTAGGCGAATCTACTTGGTGGGTCACATTATTCAGCATGGACAGCGAGATAGGCAGCATATAAATTTAACAATGAAATAATAAAAATTATGGCTACAAATCCTTCCTTACATGGCTTATGGCCAGGTTATCTTCGGGACCGCATCCTACCACACCCCTCCCTACGACCGGTTAGATCCCACAGAGTTGGTCTCCTCCAGTTCCCATTAACCAAGCAATGCCGGTTGGTGGGGCCAAGGGGGAGAGCCTTCTCTGTGGGAGCCCTGTCTCTCTGGAAGCAACTCCCCCCAGAGATCCGGATTATCCCCATCCTGCTGGTCTTCCGTAAAGCCGTGAAAACATGGCTCTTCCTGCAGGTGGGGTGAAATACAGCTCAATTCCCCAAGTATGAATGATGATGTGTTTTAATTTTTGTAATTATTTTAAATTGTTTTTTTAATGTATTATTGATTGTTCTTTCCATTGTTGTATGCCGCCCTGAGTCCTGCGGGATATGGGCGGCCTATAAGAACAACCAAAATAAATAAATAAATAAATGAACACAGTTTATCAGTGCTGATCCCCCCCCCCAAAAAAAAATATCAATTCAGGAACATTCATCCATAAAACTATCAGCATTGTTTTGCTTGGCCAACTGTTTAATCAGTCACAGCTTCAAAGGAGCAATGTCCAACACTGAAATTTATATCATCTGACAATATTTTGGCAGAAAGGACAATTATGTTAACGCACAACTCTGTGGATGCAGGATTCCAGCAGCAGAAGAATTTATAAGGGGATGTAACGGGCAGCTGAGTCATGTATTTCAATTGTTCTTAACTCCCACAGATATGCTGAAGCTTTGTTGACAATACACATCCTTGAGCATTGGTCAAATATGCATTTATCAATTGTGGTTGGAGGGGTTTTTTTGTTTACTTTGTAACTATAGATGCTGAATCAAATGCTAGTCAAAATTGCATCCAACAGTTTTATCTGTAAAATTATTGGAAACAAGCTTGATGAATTTGAGAGAGCGCAACAGTAATATTGAATTAAATTACTTGATTTAAGTCATTACTTGAAATATCATTAATACATTACAACACAATCCTGACTTCTATAATTATTGGTTGGAGGGGGTTAGGATGAGGCACAAGTCACTTCCTCTATTATCATTATCATCGTCCCCTATTTTTGGCAGAAATCCCATTATTGAACTCAGGTGAGATTAATTTTGAGTGAAAAGATATAGGACTTTTACTGCAGAGTTGAGCATAAGTGTCCTTGAAGAGAGTAGGACTGCTCGGTAGCCTCTTCAAATTATTTTGAAAATGGGTGAAACAATTGCACTTTGGAGGGAAGAGTAGTATAAAGGTGATGGTGAGGGTAAGGAGGCACAGCTAGGATAAACATTCTTGTTCTGCATTTCCCACTACTCTCTACATGTAAATAAAGCCCATGTTCTCAAGCACAGAGAATATCTTCAAATTTCAATGATGGATTAGGAAAAACAGAAATAATGTGCTGAAAGCCTCAGCTGAACCACTCTTCAACTGAACCTTTGGACACTATAATCTAAAAAGTGAGCAAGACCAACAGAAAAACTAACATGGCTTGTTTTGTTTTTGTTTTACCTCATAGTATTTGATTCAGTAGGAGTAAGACTCTTTGAATGAACTTTGACCCCCTGGGGTATATTTCTAGGCAATAATGTGGAACTACTGTAATTTACTTTTACCTACATTTAAGATCAGCATGATACTCTAATCTAGTCCATGGCCCCTAGTTTTCTAGGTGTGCCCCATCCAAGGCCTGATTCTGTTTAGCAAGATAATTCAGTGTCAGATTAAGGTTGGACAACCTATTGTAGATTCTGGTCCACCTTCAGCCACCAAAGGTCGGTGAGTGCCTTTGAACCTGTCACTGTCTCTCAACTTAAAACCACCAATATGAATGCTGTGAGGGAAAAAAAATGCTGTGTGGAAACTATGTTGGTATTTAGCTTCTAGAGAAAAAGCCAACATATAAAGCTAGCAAATGCATAACTATTCTTTATCTATACTTTAAAATATGTATACATTTTAAAAATGGTAAGATTGCACTTCTAAGAATGACATCTAACACAAAAAAAATTGTTGGAGAGACAACAGCATTTGAACCACTCCAAACTTGACTGTAGAAAATATGACTTTAGCAACAGAGTGGTAAATGCCTGGAACTCACTACCTGACTCTGTGGTTTCATCACCTAACCCCCAAAACTTTACCCTAAGACTGTCCACTGTTGACCTCACCCGATTCCTAAGAGTTCAGTAAGGGACGTGCATAAGTGCACCACCGTGCTTACTGTCCCTGTCCTAATGTTCCCTCTTTCAGTACCAATCTTATGTATATAAACAATGTTACATCTATGTATATTACCAACAGGTACTTGACAAAATAAATAAAATAAAAATAAAAACCATGAAACATATAGCATTCATATCTGAGGTGGGCCGAGGTGCTTTGAATTTGGCCTACACAACCCTGTAGCATCTGCCGACATTCCTTAAGGAAGTGGTAGCTATGTAGGGCAGAAAAATACTTTTTTTCAGTTCAGACAGCATTAAGGAGGTAGCAACAGAGTACAACATCACCCTGTTCCTGCTTCCTTCACTCCACTGCATACACTGCCTCTACATGCAACTACCATCCTGAAAGTCTGAAGTTGAACTCTAATTATGGTATTGTTGTTGTTTGGAATCCTGTGCAATCAAAAATTTATTCATTTATTTGTTAGATATTATATCCCACCTTTTTTTTCACGAGCTCAAGGCAGCATTCATAACACTCGCTCTTCCTCTCCTCCCCCCATCAAAATATCCTTTGGCAGTATATTGGGCTGACAGATAATAACTAACCCAAGATCACCTAATGATCTTCATGACTGAGAGTAGACTAGAACCAGGGTCTCTCTATTCTTACTGCAGCAACTTAACCACCTTGGCTGATTTCCCATAGAAAAGAACTGGCAGTACACATTGTTTCTTCAGAATTTCTCTGTTGTCTCAGAAGGTCCTTTTTGCTTTTAAAATATAAATTAAATAAAATACAAGCAATCAATCAGCCAGCTAGCCAGCCAGGAAGGGATTAAAAATTATAAAGAGCCATGCTGAAACAGATTAAAGCCTGTTTCTTTCTTTTTGGTGGACAAATACCAACAAGAAGTTCTTGAACAGGACATGCGTGCAACAGCATTTTCCCATTCATATTTTATGACAATAGAGTGTTAGCAAACAAAGAGGATTGAATGATGGAGCTGGGGATTCCTCCTAGTGAAATACTTGAAAGATTGAAATTCCCATAGGTCATTATTTATCAACTTTGGAAACATGTCTAGTGGAGAATTCTGGGAGTTGAAGTCCACACACTTTAAAGTTCTCAAGGTTGGCAAACAATGTTACAGGGTTTAAGTCAAAGTATGGTCAATGCATAACTTGCATTCCAATTGTCTTAAATTTTCCTGCCTTCTAGACTTTAATTAAAATCTCCATCAAACGGAGTTCAGCTCCTGGTGCATACATGGAGCATGCATTATTGGCAACAGTATGAAAATAGTTTGCCCCTATGATTTTCCACAATGGGGGGTTGCTATTGGGTTATTTAAAAAAAAATTAAAACCCCAGTGTAATCTGATATCTCCCATCCAAGTACTAACCAAGTTGAAACCTGCTTAGCTTTTCAAGATCAACCAGGCAAATCTAGCTACCTTACAACAATATGCTGAATTCAGGCATACCACCTAAAGTCTAAAAAAATTCTGAAGCATGTCAGACAAAAACATAAAGCTCTTTTGAGAGAAGGAACGTGTTCAGAAAATGGGAATACAAATTTCAGCACAGTATTAATTGTTCTGAATGGTGAGCAGAAATCGGATTATATTTTGATTTTCTATGTTACATTTTTATTTTTATTTTCTTTAAGATTCATAATACTTTGAACATCCTCATTACTGTGTAATCTGAAGCCAGGTTACAGCTCTGACCATGTGATGTTCAATCAAAGGGTAAAGTTAAGCTTATGAATTTGGACAGCTCTTCTAAATCATAGATATAATTTTTCATACTCACAACATTGTATATCAGAGGACAGAAATCCAGTTGTTTCCTACTAGACCATTTGTGTACCTCTAGAGCTGAAGACTGGGCTTGGTAGAAGTTCCAGAGGAATCCATGGGCTATTTGCCTTGATCAAGCAATAACCACACTCTAGATGCAACAGTCCAGAAGATGTTTCCAGAGTTGGTAGGTAGAGAGATGTTTATTGCTCCTCCAAATTATCTGTGTTAGGCAACAACTTTCTCCTATCTTTCACCCTAAAGAATAGCAGACAGTAGTTTTACTGCAGAAGAGGAGCACAGAATTCAAGACCATCATTGGGGTTTTTTTGTTTCTTTTTTTGAAGAGAAGGAATTGTGCATGATACAATTCCAGATCAGAAAAATTCAGGATATAATACTGGGCGTAAACCTGATAATCTCAGCTTTCGTTTTAAAAAGAAAACACATTTCCAGAATTATTTTGGCTACAAATACATATTTGAATGTGTGCTTTTTCAGACGTCAGAAGAGGTCTAAAAGATTTTTTTTCCCTCCCAATGGATAAGAAGCATTGCTTTCTTTCCATAATCTCAATATTAAAAATAAAGCTCTTTTGAGCTGAGCATAACTCCTGGCGGTTTCATGAGCATATCCATATAGTTTTCTTGCCAACAATGTGCAAGTGGTTTTCTATTGTCTTTTTCAGTGCTTTTTTTCCAACTTCCCAATCTAGCTTACAACCCTGGTATTTGCTGGTTATCTCCCATCTTAATACTAATCCACCTGGCTTAGTTTTTCAAACCAGCCAATCAAAATGATGCATTTTTGCTCAGTGTTAAGTAACTGTGCTCAATTTGCACAGTGAATCCTGCTACACCACAACCTGCTTTATTGGCAAGTTATCTTCAACACGCCATAAATCCAGACTGTTTTTCTTTCATCAAATGTAGATTGCAAATGCTTTCAAGAGTTTGCTTCCACCAGACGAGAATAAAAGGAACAAGCAAAGCACAGGAAAAATGCACGTTGTGTATTAACGCTTGATACGAAGCATAGAAATATGCAAGTTGTGTATTAACTCTTGATACGAAGCATAGGAAATATACGAAGCATAGGAAAAGGATATCTTCTAAGGTCGCAGAGCGTTTTCCTATTTGCAGTGTGCCAGTCCTGGTTTGCAATTCATGCCCAGTGATTGATTGGAACGTGTCCAGTAGCAGGAACAAGATCTAACACCTCTATGAAAACACCCCAAAGTTCATGGGTTGTGGATTCGGACTTTCTTTCATTCAAAATTTGTTACAGTGACAGTTGGGAGACAACCATGTTTAAGAGCATAAGAACGTTAGCAGCAGAGGGAGCTGAGAATGAATGAAGAACCAGCTCCCTCCAGTTCCTCCTCTTCCTCGGTAAGAGCCGAGGTGGCGCAGTGGTTAAAATGCAGCACTGCAGTTCAGCAGTTCAGCAGTTCAAATCTCACCAGCTCAAGGTTGACTCAGCCTTCCATCCTTCCGAGGTCGGTAAAATGAGGACCCAGATTGTTGGGGGCAATATGCTGAACCCTGTAAACCGCTTAGAGAGGGCTGTAAAGCACTATGAAGCGGTATATAAGTCTAAGTGCTATTGCTATTCCTCAATTGTTTCAATTATGTAAGAGAGGAATGGATAATGTTATAACTAGGAGGTGTGATGTCTATGATGATGTATTTCTTTTGTGATGAATGACGTTGAATATACGTGTCCCAGGATAATGTTTCAGGATCCAATCTGGGTCGGTTCACCGGGACCGGAGGTTTTGTCTTCCGAGCTTTCGGACTTGTGATAGAGCCCATCCTCAGGGAACTTCTTTCTAGTAGAGTGTGTCTTTTGGGCTGTTCTGTGCGTGGTATTTATATGACGCCTGTTGTGTGTGGCTTTTTAGTTGTTGATTGGGGTGTTGATGGCTGGCTATTAAGTCGTTGGCTGTTGTTTCCTTGTGCTGCCAAACCTTCGCCTCCTGATAACCTGGTGGCAAATCAGCACTCCTGTTGGCTTATTTCTTCTATTTCTTTTATGTTTGTTTACCCATTTGTTTTATTTTGGTCATTAATCAAAATAAAGTGGAGGAGGAGGAGGATGGTATGCTGGTGCTGCAAGAGATGGGGCTGAAATATCATCTTTCAACGGGAAGTTGGTCTATTTTAAAAAGAAATATTGCATGAAGTTCTGAGGCAGCTTAATGCACCTATTGCCAATGGGTTTTTTTTTTTGCCTTTAAAAAAAAACAAAAAAAATATGTGAAGCCAAATTAATTGCAAAATCTGGGGAATCCCTAGCAACTACAGAAATGACACTGGGGGCTCCCTATAGCCCAGAGGCCATTATCATCCTGATCTTGATTTAAAAGCTAGCACTTAACTTTAGGAATAGGCACCTGAGCAACTTTGTTTTCCCTTTCCCTCCCCATCATATTTCATAGTCTGCAAGCCTGCGGGCAAAAGACTATCTTTTCCCACTCAATTCAGATACACTGACAACATTTTCGGTGATTGGTGGGATAAAAATAAGTTATAAAAAATAAATATGTAAAATATGTAACATGGGGAAGGGTACCAGAGACTTGCCTGGCCGAAAAAGAGCAAAAACTATATTGTGAAAACAAGTCCTAACAGATGAAGGGTTTTTTTCTCTCCTTACTGTTCTCCTGTTCTACTCCTGGCTCTACAGGCTTCATTTGCCAACGTTTATCTTGTTATCTCATGCATACATCTTTTGCTTCTGGTATTTAAACTTCTGTTCATGTATTTGTATAGTATCTACCACTCAACTCTCACGCTCAGTATTATCAAGGCATTCAGAACGAACATACTAGTGCTGGAAAATGACATAGTTGAAGTTTTACTTAAGGTTTCTTTTTCTTTGAATTTTTTTTTCTAATCAATACTCTATTATACCATTTCTATTCTAATAAGTTTTTTTAAAAAAAATTAGCCTACTTGTGTCTGCATAAAATTAATTCCATTGGTTTTTTTTCATTCAGTATAATGAATGTATAATTTTTTTTTTGTTTTCGTTAAGTAAAAATGTACCAATATCAGTAGTAATTGTGATTACAAGTCACACAATTGGTACATTTTTTTTAATGTTGCAAACCACCCAGAGTTGCTTTGAAACGAGATGGGCGGCAAATAAATTTCATAATAAATAATTGTTTTTAAATGTGTCTTTGGAAAATTAAGGATTTTTAAACTTCAGTATTGTGAGTTATTGATAGCAGATGTGAGTAAGCTTCAGCTTGCGAGATATACTTTGATTATCAACAGAATGCTAAGTTCCACCAGTACAAATAAATAAAATAATAAGTTAGTTTAAATGTTGAAGGAGGGCAGGGCCAATCACTTTATGCAGCATATGAGTCACAACCTGAAACTACTGATCTGAGTACCTACAGATTACAAATTCTAACTGTGCAATTCGGGAAGCTGAAAATAAACCAGATGCTGCTATCCATAAATGAAGAACTATAGACAATCTATTCCAAATTTTCCATGGAATTTTTGAATACCAATCCAAATGGTTTCATCTCTGATACACAAAGGAATCCTCACCTAGAAATCCCGTAGAAGAAGTTAGCCATGCCAATTTATGTTATCAAAGGCGTGGAAGGAACAGAATGTTTCATTTTCTCTCACATTGTTCTAAACTAGGCAGAAATTATTTCAATCTTGGCATGGTCTGGGCCGTTAACATTTACTGTTCTCTGATTCTTACCATTCAGTTCACCAACAATAATTTATAAAAAATATAAGTAAGGAAAAAAACCTATATACTGTAAATACATAGATGTTTGAAATGCACATTTGAGAAAACTGTTTGCAAAACTGTATGTATCTGACTGAATGTCAAACAAAAGCACATCTGTTTGAAGAAATGTGCACCAAAATACAAATGTTAGGCCATGGCTTAAAGAAAAAAAACAAAAAACTCAAGCCTGAGAAAGTGAAACTGAAAGATTTTCAAAAATGAGAAACTGAAGGAAACAAAATGAACTGATTCACCCAGCTCTAATTAAGGGAGCTTCTAGTTTCTAAATTACTGAAAAGCAATCGTTTCCACCTCTTTGCTTTGCTTTTCCTAGACTCCAGCACCAATATGTATTTGGTGACCTCTAACATTGCAATAAAATGTAAGACACAATTTGAAGTGCTAGTTATCACCTTTAAAGCTGCACATCGCTCAGGATCTCTCTCTCTCCAGGATGATTTACATCCCCCATCATCATTGGCATCTTGGCCCATTGGATATGATCTGAAAGAAGGAATCTCCTCCGGACCTCTTCACCTCAGCCAGTATTCTTCTCAACATCATCAAGATGTATGGCTTTCAACGCTCAGAATTCCTCCAATCAGCATAAAGTTTTATCTACAGGGACTAGGGCAAATCTTCATGGTCACAATTCCCCTTCTTTGTAGTAATTTCCTTGAGATCCAATTAGCCCCAGACTTGTTAGCCTTTCCAAAAGTTATTAGAACCACATTCTTTTCATATGTTCTGGAATGGCCTGCTGTGATTTTCAGTCCCTCCTGCTATGGAAATGCCATTTTTCATTGGTTCCTGGTTATGCCTTGATATGTAAAACAACTATTATATTGTTATTGTACATTATTCTCTGTTTCACCTTTGTTGTGCATATGAATAAGCCAACGTTCTATGTAATTAGAGCAGCCTATGACCTTTAATAATAAATAAATAAAAATGAATGGTTGGTTGGTTGGTAGGTCGTTGGAAGAACAGTGGAACAAATACATTCAATTTGACTCCCAATTTCTGTAAATTGATTTTTTTTTCAAGGTTTGGTAGTGTTTCCTAATGATCTCAAGGTATCTATAATTGAGGAACATTGAAGTAGGTTTGTGAATGTCCTTACACTGAACATTATACGACAGAAATACTCCTTAAGTATGTGGGACACTTATGGCTAGACATCTTTTCTTTTCATTCAGTAGCTATGGAGGGCATCCCATTTCTGTGGTTTATCTAGAGAAATGTTTAACACTTTTCTTCCAGATTGTTTTTCTCATAAAGGCAACGAGAAGATTTTACCATAGGAGTTAAATATTTCTTTACTGGTCAAACAGAATTAGCAAACTGCCATGATTGGCTATATTTATTATATGACACAAATGACATATACATTTCCACTATTGAAATAAATGGGATTTAAAAATGCTTGATTTAGCGTAGAAAATGCCTTAGCTTTTTAAAAAATATCTGCTTGTCGAGATTGCTCTGTCTTCAATAAAAAGGGGGAAGGAAAGTAGAACTACTAATTTAGTTTCCTTAGAAGGCATCTATTTTCAAACACATCAAATCCATCTGTCTCTGAAATGCAGGCCTTCATTCAGTATGTAATTTGATAAAACGCAAAAGAAAAGCCATGAAGTCGTCCGTAGAAAGAGAAGAGAAAAATCTAGGATGTATGTGCAGCAAATCAAGTTAAATGATTGGAGCAGTCAATCATTTAATCAATGAGATTAATAATCTCATTGAATAATCATTCAATCAATGAGAAATGATGAGGATTTATCTGTTTAGAGAAAGGGGGCTCAACAACAGAAACAGGCAGTGGAAGCAACACTCCAAAAGGAAAGCAAACTTAAGGAACAGCAATGACCAGGAGCTGTGCTTTGAAAAATCCCAGAATGAAGCTCAAAATCCCAGAGGATCAGATGACATTCTCATCCATTCTTCTATTCTCCAAATCACTAGCTATACAAATGGTATTGAGGAAAAATGTATTTTCTGGAACCGTGATCTGAAGTATCACTACGATGAATTACTGGCACAAGAAAGGTGTTGCCTCTGAAGCTGTGGTAGAAATGTGTTTGGCCAAAGCATGGCAAAATTGATTTGAACGACTTTAAATTGGATCCTGTTGAGGGTGGAAATGAAACTCTGAAGTAAGAAGGTTGGATTAAAAAATTGCGGAAAGTGGGAGTACAAGTGGAGCCTCTTAAACTGCATTCAGAGAAATCAGAAAGAACATTGACTCATCAAGCTTCATAGCCTTCACTGTCTATATGCTAACAATCACAGTACAGAAAATAAATTAAATCAGCAGTAGCAATAGCACTTAGACTTATATACCGCTCAGAGGTGGTATTCACTTACCTTCCTTGCTGGTTTGCAAATGTGTGCGCGTGTGCGCGCTAGCTTTGCTCACACACACCCCTTCCGCTCATGCGCACGACCTTCCACACATGCGCTTTGCTCGCACGTGCAGCTTCCACGCATGCACGTGGCTTCAAAACATGCAGAAATAGGATGGCATAGCGCCAGGGCGGGTGTGCCGGCCCACCCGCAGGTCACCGCTACCGGTTCGCCCAAACTGGTCCAAAACGGCTGAATATAACCTCTGATACTGCTTCACAGTGCTTTACAGACCTAAGCAGTTTACAGAGTCAGCATATTCCCCCCCAACAATATGGGTCCTCATTTTACTGATCTCTAAAGGATGGAAGGCTGAGTCAACCTTGAGCCAGTCAGGATCGAACTCCTGGCAGTGAGCAGTGAATTAGCCTGCAATACTGCATTGCGCCACCATGGTTCGGTAATTATAGTGATGCTATGTAAAGGTATATCTTATGGCATATAGAGATAGAAACTGAACTGTGCATTTCTGCATTCCCATGATTCCCACTGACCTCAGAAATCACATTAGGTACATTGTTTAGCATCTCCATCAGCCACGGAGATCCAGACAGACATTACAGGGCAAACTTTCTCTTAGAATGTTGAGTCATAGAGCGACTCAATTTGTAACTTTTGTCCTAATTTCATATACCGTCTGTGAGACATCATTTCAGACTCTGGAGCTTGAGAAAGATAAGAAACTGTCAGAGAGAGAAAACAGATGTCAGAGGGAGAATGGGAATCTCTGCCAAGTTTTGATCATCTTTACCTGCTGCTCCTTTCAGCTCTACCTAGGAGGGGAAATGGTTGCCTAGTCCTGATCTATGGAGCAAGGAAGAAAGAAATCTCTTTTCTTCACTGTAGGGCTTGTGTACGTGTTTAAATACTCTATTGAGCTCATTCCTCGTTTTAGCATCGGGCTTGGGTTGATAGAGATTCATTTCAGTCCCTCTACCCAAAATGCCATGCACTTTTTTTGATATGAAGCACAGACAGATTTATTTATTTTTTGCTAGCACCTCAACATTCACTAACCAGAGCCAAATGCAAATTTGGCACGAATTTAAAATTGCAGCATTTTGAGCCCAGGAATTTGTTTTATGTACAAGAAGTAAATAAAGTTTACAATTTTCTGACATTTTTTCTTCTTCTTCATTACCCTAAACTAATTTCTTCTAGTGATAAAATCCAGAGATCCTTAAATTTCCTATTGTTGAAGGACCGGCAATCAGAAATCTTTGCTGATTTACTACAAATCGCTCAAAAGTCTCCCAGCAGGTCTTCATCTTCTTTCTTCCTGTTTCTTATTTATTTATTTGCTTGCTTGCTTGTTTAATTCATGTTTATACCGTAATCATATGTTAAAACATTTGAAAGAATGTACACAATTAAAACAGAAAAGTAGAAAACAATGTTAGAATACAACAAAGTGTATAAAAAGTAAACAGCCTCCCTATCATATCTAATTTGATCTTAAAATCAGATGTTTTAGCCACAGACGTACATTTTGCTAGGAGAAAAAAAATCAGCTGTTTAAGACTAAAGTAAATATACTTCTGCTTTCAATAAATATTAAGGTTCCTTTTTTACAGAATGCATTGAAAGAGAAAATTGGAGACACAGAAAGCTGATTAATATCAACTGAGGCCATGGTTGGTTTGACGGACGGACGGACGTAGTATTATTTGCATGAAGGACGCTGATTGGCGAATTATGCGGCGGGAGTTTTAAACGACTGTCAGTGGCTGGCAGGCTCCAGGCAAGCCCTTTAAAGTGGCTTCCCTGTAGCCTGCCGGCATTCCATATTAGCTACAGCTAGGAGATAAATAAAGTGCTGAACAGTTACTGTGACTCGTCTCGTCAATTACGCGTGAATCTAACAGTTGGATTAAACCTGGAACCGTTGGCTCTGCCACCGACCTACAGCTTCTCTCTAAAAACTTTGAAGGAAGAATAAATTAACCCTACAGAATTTATTGCAGGGTATCCAGTCACATTCTTAATAATTACAGTCTGACAGCAAAAAGACAGCACCACATGGCAAGAATTCAAAGATGCAAACCTTATTTCTCTGACTCTTTCCATTGAATGGTGTTTTAAGGAGCTGTCTGCTTGAAAGATGACTATTACTTGCATTATATTATTGATGTATTTGTTACTGTATAACAATAGCAAAAGCATTTACACTTATACGCTTCATAGTGCTTTACAGCCCTCTCTAAGCAGTTTACCGAATCAGCATATTGCTCCCAACAATCTGGATCCTCATTTTACTGACCTCGGAAGGATGACAGTCTGAGTCAGCCTTGAGCCGGTGAGAATCGAACTGCCGAACTGCCGGCAGTTGACAGTCAATAGAATTAGCCTGCAATACTGCATTCTAACCACTGCACCACTATGGCTCTACACAATACTATACTCTATATCAGGGGTGTTAAAGTAATGGCCCGTGGGCTGGATGCATCACACGCAGGCCACACCTATCCCAGCTCCGCAAATGGGCAAAACATCATGAAACATCCCGTGACGGCAACATGATGCCGCGGGTTTGACACCCATGCTCTAGAGTATAGATTTAGACAGATCTAATATGATTTATTCCTCTCATAAGACCATTTGATACCATTTTAGACGTCTCCTTTCTGCTGCTCAGACAAAAGTCTCCTAAGCTAGGAGTAGACTTTTTCTGCTCCTTATTTTATGTAAACCTAAATTGCAGTCACATGACTGTGGGATGCTTGAAATGGCCATAAATGTGGGCCAGTTGCCAAGCGCCTAAAATGCCATCATGTGACGGGGAGGCACCCATTGGAATTTCAAAACTGGATCACAGGTATCTCTGCGACTCTGTATGTTGCTGTAAGCTTATTCACATTTGCTTTCTTCTCTGACTACAGTTCTATAGTAGCTCAAGCAGCCTTTTCCCTGCCTATACTCATCTTTTGAATATTTACCTGTTTTAAATGTTTTTTAAAAGAAAAAACGATTACTTCAGAATTCTATACACACTAGGCCAGTGATTCCCAACTTGGGACCCATGCCCCACAGGGGGGCAATTTGATTTTTAATGGGGGCAATTGGAACCTTGTTTAAACCAAGTTAATGGCCTTTTAGGCTTCCTCCGCATGAGTAGGAATTCACTTTTTGAATAGTAAGAATTATATGTCATGGGGGAGGGGATCAGGATTTTAGAGATGCTTAGGTGGGGCATGGCCAAAAAAAGGTTGGGAACCACTGCACTAGGCATCTTTCAATAAAAGATTTAGCCTTTTACCAATGTGCAGGACTAATGTTCCAATGCTCACTCACCTTTTTAAGACAAGCTGGATACGTTGCTCTTCCACTGTCTGCATTTATGAAAGCTGAAAAGCTCTGTGTTCAGTAATTTTGATACAAAATGTTTGTGCATTATCTTCATCACTTCTGCCAAGCTGAAACAACAAGGTTTTGGGGAAGCAATTAAACTGCCCAATAAGATACATGTTTTGCTTCCCATAAGAGTTTTTTTCAAAAAATCATTTATGTCAAAAAATGTTCAAGTTTCTTTCTAAATGTTCATTGTTTGCAACACTACTGAGCACATTCATATTCCCAATACAGGAATATTAAAACTGCCCATCCTATGGTGCTGTTTTTTCCATTTACCATTACATTTCACTGCGATGACTGATTTCTGTTGATCAAACAAAAAACATGTGGTTCAACACGCCTGCTTGTTTTCCTGAAGCTTCTAGAAAAATTAATTCCAGGGAATTTGCAATAACTATAAATATGTACAGACAGTGCAAAGTAATCAAATATGGATATAAGCTCATAGGCATACATAATTAAACACTAATCATAACTGATTATATTGCATTGTACTAAATGTCTACAGTCACAAACTGAGAACAGAGATTATAATATTCTAAATCCTTTGTACTTCCAGTTAGGTTTGACTTCGTTTATTCAATGTACTCTTCAAAACATCACTCAAAATTTTTATATATTGGAAGTTTATCCTAAAGGTTTATATGTGTTTTAAAGTCTAAAAAGCACACTGCAGATTGTTAATGAAGTTTTATGATAAGAAGGAAGCAATTATGTTCCTGTAACAAGATATACAGTAGAAGAATTTCTTGTTACACTATTAGAGGATGTACGTGTATGGCAGGTTTATACTGGCAATAAATAAGTGGACTAGTAGATATAACTCCAATTAGCAAAATATCAACCTATAAAAGTAAATGGCCCTGCCTGGTTTTAAATGAGAAATCTATTCTATCGCCGCTATTGATCAAGATCACATGGATGACTACAAATGCATACACATGTGTCTCTGTATGTTCTAATAGAAATATATGAATTAACACAAATTCTGTTGAAACATAGAAACAATCACATAATAAGAAATTTAGCTTGAGAATGGTGGAAATATTTCTATAGGCAAAGCTAAAATTAAGCCAAGATCAAGCAATTTCTGAATAAAATTGCTAGCTTGGGTGTGGGCTTTCATTAATCTTCCTAGAAACCTGTCCATCTAAAACTCAAAATAAATACAACAAGTTGGTAGAAATTGCACCATCAGTGATAATACTAAGGTCTATGTCATGGTGTAAGGATGACAGAAACCTTCAAGGCTGAGAAATAAGCAATAGATAAATAGATAGATGAGAGATAGGAGAGAGAGAGAGAGAGAGAGAGAGAGAGAGAGAGAGAGAGAGAGAGAGAGAGAGAGAGAGAGAGAGAGAGAGAGAAGTCAGAAGTCAGGATTCTAGTGCAGTTAGAGAGGGTACCTCCTAATCTCTTTAATAAACCTATTAACCTGATGTCTACTACTGCCTCTGGAACAGTTAGATAGTTTAACCACGATACCTTGACTGTTTGTACCATTGTCATAATCTCCATATTGAGATGAGGGTTAAACTTGTCTACTAAGTCCATTATCTGAATTAATAGTGCAGTTTCTCCAAGCAGCCCATTCCTAATTCAGAATTTAGAGTGAATAATAAACTCAGAATGCATATATGTATTCTATGACCTATGACTGAAGTCCCAAAACACAAGGAAGCATAATTAACATTCAGTTCCTATTATATAGTCAATTTGCATATAGGAGAAATAGATCAACTGATGATGCTATGTCTATTGTTATTCATACTGTATTGAATCATTTGGAACAACATAAGTAAGGCTGTTATTTCTGGATTATAGCTCTGCCTTTAACATCATTCTACCCAATAGGTTGTTTCTTAAAATGTCAAATTTGGGTATAGATCAGAGGATTTGTTTGTGGATAAAGGATTTTTTGACAGATAGGCCATAGTCAGTAAGGATGGGATATCATCATTCTTCCATTCTGATATTAAGCAACAGGAGTCCCCCAGGGTTGTGTGCTAAGCCCTTTCCTATATTCCTTGTATACATATGACTGCACCCCATTGTATAATACCAATGCAATTATTAAGTTTGCGGACGATACGACAGTGGTGGGGCTCATTGACAAGAACAATGAGTCTGCTTATAGAAAGGAAGTACAAGGGTTGATATTGTGGTGCAAAGAGAATAATCTTATACTAAAACTAAAAAACTAAAGAACTGATAATTGGCTTTAGGAAAAACAGAGATGCACATTTACCATTGCACATAGATGGTGAGGAGGTGGAGAGGGTTAGTAGTTTTAAATTTCTGGGTATTTATATCTCAGAGGACCTCTCATGGACTATGAATGTAAACATGCTCGTGAAGAAGGCTCAGAAGAGGCTGTACTTCCTGAGAATGCTCAGGAAGATAAATCTATCTCAGCATCTACTGTTGTCCTACTATCGCAGCACCATTGAGAGTGTCCTGACATATGGTATTCTAGCATGGCATGGAAGCAGCTCTGCAGCAGACAAAAAAGCTCTACAGAGAATAATTACAACTGTCCAGAATATCATTGGGCTCCAGCTACCAGCCCTGGACGATATCTCTGCATCTCGCTGTTCTAGGAAGTTGCACAATATTCTCAGAGACTCTTCTCATCCTGCTTACAATCTTTTTGAACTGTTGCCTTCTGGCAGAAGATACAGAACAATCAAAACTCGGGCCACACGCTTTCTGAATAGTTTTTATCCTAGAGCTATAATTGCACTTAATAATGAATTGAAGGGTCACCATCAGTGAGCTGTTGGATAGTATTACTTGGTCTGTTGTATGGATGTTTAAGTGGTTCAGGGTGGGGAATTCGTGGCGGGTGGGGATTGCTATGTGTGTTGGGACTGGTCTTGAAGCGTTATGTGAATTTCGTTGTATGGGTGTACTGTGTATATACGTACAATGACAATAAATTATTATTATTATTATTATTATTATTATTATTATTATTATTATTATTATTATTATTATTATTATTATTATTATTATTATTATTATTATTATTATTATTATTATTATTATTGTTGTTGTTGTTGTTGTTGTTATTGTTATTATCATCATCATCATCATTATTATTATTATTGTTATTGTTATTATTATTGTCATGAGGAAGATTCCTCTAATCACAGTGAGTACATCTTCTTTGAAAAATAAAAGACAAATCTGTAAAAAGAGGTTAAAAATCCACATTGTCCTCCATGAATTCTTCGACAATGATTTTCAGTCTATATTTCAAAATCGCTTCGTGATTTACTCTTTACCAGCTAATTTTGATGAAGCGCTTTCTTCCCCTTTAATAATTTGTGTGGGTAGCATAACTTTTTGTGCAGTTAACATTAGGCTGTTCCCAAATACCATGTGGATTCACTACAGATTCTTAAATGAATAACAAATAAATCTAGCTTGTTGCCCAAGTATCTCCCTCCCCCTCAATTCCTATCCAAAAGAGTCAACGGATTAATGCATTTCTTTGATGTCAGTTTTTTATGATCTGCATGAGGTTATAGTAATGTCAGAGTGTATACTCAACTCTTATGGACATTGAGAAGAAAGAAGTATTATTTTCCTCATAGTTAACAAATTAGCCAAAGCTAATTCTGTTTCAGCATCATTGCTGTCCAGGTAATATTACAATATTTATTGAGGAGACTTTTGACTGTTATTTGATTTTCAGATATATACGAGTGCATGTTTTTGGATTTTGGATTGTAAATGGAAATTATATTTGCTGATAGGGTGACATATATGGGGTCCTGCTAACCAACTTGCTCAGACTGAAGAAGTTACTTGGAAGTGAAATGTTTCAATCCAACAAAAAAGAACTCCACTTGCATTGACTCAATTTCCAGATGAGCAGGTGGCGGTTGAGACAGGTGACCCTTGGCATTGGAGATTGAAAAAAGAAAGAGGATTTAGGAATAATTCAAATAGAAATAGAATAGAGGTAGAGATGGCACACTAACTTTAGGTTCCATAGATGCAGTTTCTTTTCTTTTCTTGATTTCCTCTTGTTTAATATTATTTGAAGAGGTAGGCAGCCAAGAAAAGTGGTAGAGTGGAGAGAAATAGGCTTTGAGATATGAGGAATATGGATGAAAATAAAGAACTGTTTTGGAAGTGAGTGAACAGGATGAAACGAGGAGGGTTCGAGAGAGTGGAGTGAATTGAGATATGGAAAATATCTCAAATTAGCCATTTCAACAGAATTTTAGATTCCTAGAAGACGAAGTATTTTTCCATTTATTTTAGAATTATTTGAAAAGTTGTTTAATTAATAAGGCAAAAAATAGAAAATCGAAGGCATAGACAATTACAAGAGCAAGATTGCCTCATGCATAATCATTCAGCAAGCATAAACTTGAGCAAGTGCCTTGAAACCTTTGTGAAATAGTTTGCTCACTGAATATGCTCCAAAATGGGAATGTTGGATTAGTATTCCATTTTGTAGCTGAACAAGGAAAAGTAATTATGTGTAAGATGTACACGATTATGTGTAATTATGTGTAAGATATACATGATGTTCTTTTTGAAAATAGCACATGAACTTGTTAGACATGCTTTGGATCAATTAATTTTATGCCCCGAATGAAGAATATTATTTTGATATTTGGGCATGAGCATTTGGGATTTAAGCAAGGTTTGGATGGTTCACTTTTAAGAAAATCACCCAAAACCTTAGATTGCTATGGTTCTTATTCATGTTTCCGTATCGTGACCCAGATAAGAACACACAAAAAATGTATTATTTCTTAGCCTTCGTCCCTGAGCATATATGTATATGGAGATGTTTCACTTCTCATCCAAGAAGTTCCTTCAGTTCTAACTGAACTGAAGAAGCTTCTTGGATGAGAAGCGAAACATTTTCAAGGAAAAACAAAGAAAAGTCCAGTTGCCTTTTGAAAAAGCCTCTTTGGGATTTTCCTGTGTGGTTTTCCTGGCACTTCAGGTAGATCCCATGGAACCCACACTGACTAAATACCACTAAAGGGTTCGCATTCCCTTCTGAAAGGGTAGGGGGAAATCCAAGCGAGGGAGGGGGCAAAGGTTGTGTAGAAGGAGTATTATGATCTCTCTAGGTTACCTGGATATAGTTTCTTCAGTTGGTTTTTTTTTTCCTTTGAAGTATTTGTGGGCGGAGCGTTGGAGGCTATAAAAGCTTGAGTGGATCAAGTCTTTGTTGAGGAGGAGATAGGAGTCTTGTGGAGAGAAGAACAGGAGCTTTGTGGAGAGAGACAGGAGCTTTGTGGAGAGAAAGATAGGAGCTGTGTGTGGAGAGAGAGAGAGACAGAGAGACATTGGAGATATTTTTAGGTGACCAGGACTTGATTTCTTCTCTTTGAGAAGAAATCTCTCTCAAAAAACTGCTTTGAGTTTTTACCTGGTTGGCCTTGGAGGGTATAAAAACAGAGTGGCTCAAGGAGTAGTCAAAAGGAAAACTTGGAATAGGCTGAAAGAAGAAATTGAAATCTATTTAAGTTACAGGGATACGGATATATTGCATAATTAAGCGAGGATTATGTTCTATTTTAGGCCACGGTGCTTTCCCTAGCTGTGATATAACAATTTTTTTTTCTTTCTTCTTCTTGGGTGGATACACAGGATACACATTTTGAATGGTAGTTAAATGACAGATCATAAATGGATAGGACATCCATTTATGATCGGTTGTTTAACACCATTCAAAATCACAATAAACCCTCCAAAAGGTACTTATGACCTGGATTCAAAATTACGGCTGCTGCAGTTCCCCTGCCGTTGTTCACCCTTACGACCAACTTCAGGGACACTGCAGTATTTTCCCATCCTGCTGGGTCCCATCAGGCTTCGGCCATTCAGCCACGCAAGGGAGACTAAAGAAGCTACCGGAACATGGAGGACAGTTACAGCCTGTAGGCCAAGGCCTATTTCCCATTCAGCCACCCAGGGCGCTTATAGGCCTGGGCCTGCTGCTCAGCCAACTCCAGGGCCCAACAGCAAGCACCCAACTCAACTTACCTTTTGCAGAAACGCCCATCTGATGCGGTGCGATAAGAGGCTCAGTTTTCTTTACAGAGGCCTCCTGCCTCATGGCAACTCCTGCTGTTCTCCTAGCAAGCAGTACTTCTTGGGACTGTAGGAGAGTCTCTTGTTTTAGGAAGGCTCTGTTTGTGGCGTTTGTGGAGCCTCCTTGGGTTGGGTTGGGATGAGAAGTAGGCCAAGGCCCACAGGCTGCAACTGACATCCATGTGCCAGTTGGTGCTTTAAGCTCCCTTGCGTGGTTGAGTGGCTGGTTTGGGAGCCTGGGCAAACCTGAAGGACAGTGGGAGGCCTTGGCAGGCCCTGAGTTTATAACTACAGATCCATAAGGGGAGGAGAATTTATCAGATTTTTTTTAAAAATTGTTTTTCTTTTCAGCATCCAGCCAGGGTAGATTTTTTTATGTGTTTAATGTTGCACATTTGGGTCATTTCCCCCCTTTTTTATGTACACATTTTTTCTTTTTCTTTTCATTGTTTTTGTTGTTACTGTTGGATGTATGTCTATTTCTGTTTTGTTTTATTGTCTTGTATTTTATTCCTATTGATAAAACATAATAAATATATATACATGGGAAGTAGGCCTGAGGCCTACAGTTGTAACTTCCCTCCGTGTACCAGTTGCTTCTGCTGACTGGCTTTAGGCTCCCTTGCCTGACTGAATAACTGGCTTGGGATCAGGACGAGGCCTGTGGAATCTCAAGAGACAGGGAGCAGATCACTGGGTGCTTCAGGGATGGGGGAGGCTATGGGCCTATGCTAGGCCTCCAAGGCTTCCCCTACCCCTGAGGCACCCGGTGCTCCACTTAACCTGCACGATCGTTTAGTGATTGCATTGGGGAGAGCAGGGCTGAGGACGGTTATTAGGTGAGACGCTTCACTTAATGGCCATTTTGACATTGACCGTAATGGGAAGTCATATCTCTAGGGCTACCTGTAATGAAAATTGGATGTAAAAGAAAGATGGAGTAGAAATGGAGCAAAAGCAAAATTAGAGCCACTTGTTTCTGAACTGCTCTAAGGGAAAAATATTCAAAGTATGATGACCAACAGCTAATAGCTGCAAGTACAATCAAATCATTTCTGTAACAGTGATTTCAAATTTTCCTTACTTCCCCCACCCCTTTTCTGTTTCAGAAATGGATGAAACTGAGCTCATAAGACCAACAAGAGCCACTGATGACATTAACTTTCTATCGAGGCCATGGATGGTCACCTTGCTTATCGTAGGGCTCTATGTCTCCATTGGCACTCTTATTGGTTTGCGCCAGTGCTGGTAAGTTCTGCATTGTGGAAAAGATTCATTCTGTGGACAAATACATTCTTCAAGTAAGCATCTTTCTCAAGGGGGCGTCTGTCTGAGCCAAAATGGCCCTGCTAATTTCTGAAGGAATAGTATCACCAAGAATCAGGAGCCCTGGGACAATGAAAACTCTAGGTCCACTACTTATTACAAATAAGAACTCTTATTATTAGTTTTAAGAAAATAATATATACGTTAGTTATATTTTACTTTCTTTTTGTTTTTCAATCCCCAGCAAAAGGTACTGCCAGAATAAAGTGGCACCAGGGCAGCCAGCCACTTCTGACAAAACCAACAACGTGGAGGACTTGGAGGTTGCATCCCTCCCCTATAACCTGCCAGATAACTGGAACACAAACATAAATATTTTAAATGACATGAGTATCGGTTTCAGAAGAATGTCAGATATACTTCCAACCTCAGCTCTCTAATATCTGGTGATTGTTTACATTAATTTGATTGCCAGGTTTTCTTAATTTTTTGTCCCTTGATTATTTTAAGATATTAAATTATTATTTAAATATTAGATCTGCTCCTGTCATGGTGCAAAACACAGATGACCCAGAAGGTGGGAGTGAGTACTTTGTCCTAAAATATTAATTTATTTCTTCTCATTGTGGATATAAAGGAAAGGTGGGATAGAAATGGAGCATTTAGTTTAAGATCCACTATTTTATTACAAATAATAATAACCCTTATTATTAGTGTTAAAAAATAATGTATAAGTTAATAGTATTTTATTCACCTTTTGTTCTTAGATACCCAGGAAAAGCTGTTGCATTGGGAGAGTGTTGCCACAACAGTAATCCACCTCCCACAATACCACCAAGCAGGGGTGAAATTCAAAAATTTTCCCTACCGGTTCTGTAGGCATGGCTTGGTGGGCGTGGCAGGGGAAGGATACTGCAAAATCCCCATTCCCTCCCCACTCCTGGGGGAAGGATATTGCAAAATCTCCGTTCCGCTACCGGTTCTCCAGAACCTGTCAGAACCTGCTGAATTTCACCCCTGCCACCAATACAGAAGACAGCATGGCTGAAATAAAAATCGGAAATTAAATAAGATTTGATTTGACAAAAACATCAAGACTTCTCTCAACATCTACATAGTATTTGGTAATTTTTAATATTAATTCAGTTACCAGATTTTATTAGTTTTTGTTTCTTGCTTATTGTTTATTATTATTATTATTATTATTATTATTATTATTATTATTATTATTATTATTATTATTATTATTATTATTATTATTATTATTATTATTATTATTATTATTATTATTATTATTTGTTCCTGATATGGTCTAGGACTCAGACAACTCAACTTCCTTGAGGAAGAACTTCTAGCAGAACTGTGGAATGTCAGCCTCAGGAGACACAAAGCTAAGAATGAGGCTGGTCAAAGAACAGAAACAACTGCAGCAGTCAGTTGATGTTGATGATGTCAGCACTCCTAGCTGTTGTTCTCTGTGAGTAGAGTGAAGACCCAGCAACATTGTTCTATTAGGCTTCTCTCCAAGAAATATTTCTAGCAATTGTACATAGGAAAACCATTGCCCATTCATAAAGTATCTCCCTGTTGAAATTTCAAAATTATTTTTTGGGTCTTTTCTTAATTTATATGCTTTCTGGTTTATTCACAAATTCAAAATTCTTTCGCTTGGTATAGTTCTTGATTTCTATTCCTATTACTGCTGACATAGATAACTGTCCTTCTAAAAGTTTAATTTGACTTGAAATACTTTTCTGGCAATTTATTAATTCTTTCTTTTTTTCTTAAATGTCAACATAGTTTGTACTTTCCCTTTTTCAGTTCAGTATTATATTGTATGTAATATCCTCAGAAACATTTAAAGATTAATATACAATTAAAAGTGTGGTTTTTCTTTTGGGATTGATAAACAGTTGAAAAAAAAAATTCCTGGAACTTTGTTTTCATATAAGATAACTGCAACAAGATTATTTTACAGGCAGTCCACCATTTAAGGTTACAATTGGTCTCGAATCTCAGTTGTTGAGTGAAGCGGCCATTAAGTGAGATGCCACATTACCACTTTATCCTAACCCTACCAGAAAGAACAATCGTGAGATCAATGGAATTTGCTAATGTTAGGGCTGGTTTTACAATCTTTCTCCAGTGCACTGAAGGATTTCTGGAAAGGAAATCCCTTGGCGCCCTGGAGGAATGGATCTCAAATCAGGCAAAAATACTGGTGAACTGCCTTATTCCAGAAGGCACAGAATGCTGGCATTTG
The DNA here is from genome assembly GCA_023053685.1 of Diadophis punctatus similis. Lineage (NCBI taxonomy): Eukaryota > Metazoa > Chordata > Lepidosauria > Squamata > Dipsadidae > Diadophis > Diadophis punctatus. The sequence continues at coordinate 87,235,394 of JALIGW010000002.1, forward strand.
CCAGCATTTTCTTCTCCAGAAGAGGGGAGACAGGGTTCACTAATATGCTAGCAAATGTGAGCATTGTAAAAGGTCCAGAACTTTGACTTTTGCTGGTGTTTTCCTCTCCAGAGGAGCGGAAAATATGGTGTTCATTAAAACACTAACAAATATCAGTGTTCTGAAAAAAAGAAAAACCCAGAATGCTAGCGTTCATTAGCTTTTCTCCAGATTTGAGGTCTGTTCCACCAACACGTGGATGGATTTCCCATTGCACCATGGAGGTGAGGGGAAATCCCTCAGCCTGCTGAGATAACAGACCTCAAATCCCACATTCCCTGCCTATTTCCCCATTGATTTTCTGGAGAAGCCAGTAGAGAATCTTATAAATGGCAATCACATGATTGCAGGGCACTTAGCAACCAATCGTAAATGTAAACAGGTTGCCAAGCACCTGAAATAAAGTCATGCCACCGTGGAATCAGCCAAGATGTTTTACGATGGTTGGAAGTGCTTTGGGGACTATAAAACACCTGTTCCAAGGCTGTCAAGTCTGCAAATGGTTGTTGAAAAATCAGTCATAAATTGAGGATTACCTGCACACATAAGAATGGAAGGATTCAGCACTACCCACAATTTGGTTGACAAAGGTGATGGAAATGCTGAGATGGCTAAATTGTCCTCTTTGATCAAATTTCAACCATTTTTCGGCTGGTTTTTTTTTTTTTTTTTTTTTGCAAAAACGAGGCATGCAGAGGGTTTGGGAAGCCTGCAGAGCACTCCTAGAGGGTGGGGGAAGGCAAAAACATCTTTGTTTTTGCGGAAAATGGCCCATTTTTCGCCCATTTTTTTGCAAAAACGAGGCATGCAGAGGGTTTGGGAAGCCTGCAGAGCACTCCTAGGGGTGGGAGAAGGCAAAAATGCCCCCATTTTTGCAAAAAAGGCAATTTTTCACAAAAATGGGATGCAGGGGCGGGGCTTCGGGAGGCCAAAAATGGCTGTATTCGGTGTATAAGATGCACCGACATTTCCACCCTCTTTTTAGGGGCAAAAAGGTGCGTCTTATACTCCGAAAAATACGGTACATACATTACAGTTCTGGCTCAGATGCAGCTTTCTTTTATCTGACCATTGCCTTGGCATTGGCTCTTTCTCCCGTCTCTCAAAGCCATTCCTCTCACCCTCTTACAATGGTTGTTAATCCAGGCCTGGGGTTTGCTATGTATGCCAGCTTGAACTCGGGAATAAAAGGCAGGGTACAAATCCAATAAATTAAGTACACAAAAGAGGAGGAAATAAGATGAATCTGTAACTCACCAATGGTTCCAAGGAGAGAACCATAAAGGGAGGGGAATACCCACATAAGGAAACCCAGTCTAAGCATGTAACTGGAGGCTTTTCCAAATTAATCTTCTCATGATCATGACCACCACTGAAACACCTATGTTTTGCCATCTACGTGCCATCTTTGAACCACAGTACGAAACAAACCAAAAACACATTTCCCCTCCAGAGAGCATTTACAATAAATCTAACTCATCTTACCCCAAATTAACTCCATGGAAATCTAGCCAGCTGCCATGTCTAGCAGCATTTTCCCTAAGCATATATTCTTGTGATGGTCCTGAATGTTAGCTCCAAATCAGTTTGTATCCTGAAGAGAGCATATTGACGCAGTTTACTTCCATAAGGCTGAGAAACAAACAAACAAACAAATAAATAAGCAAACAGCCTTTACCTTCGTCATATAAAGAGAAAGGGATTTGCTACACGGAAGAGCAGGCTGTATAATTACATTCCCCATTCTCCTCTTAATTACAATGCTGAATCTCAGAAGGCCTGTCACTATCACACTGCCCTCTAATTGAGCACATCTGGAAAATCCCTTTTCTGCAACAATGTTAAGCAATGGCATGTAATTAATAATAATAACAACAGCTAGCTGTGATACAGCTCCATGCATCCAAGGCTCTTGTGCTGCTTTGCATTAAAATAGAAGGCTCAGGCCAAGATTTTTGCCATGTGGCTTTAAAGAGACAGATGACTATGAGGGGAGGGGGGAATCTATTTCCCAATAGCAATTTTTACTGGGGCTTGCAAGGTGCAAAGAAGGAAGCTCAAGTTGGCATTAATAACACTGCCCAGTCAAAAGCAATTGTTGACTTGAATTAGACAGACATTAGCTCCCCAACAGGCAGATGCTAAAATGGAGTCGGTCACCATTCTCTGTGCCATTCATTAATATGGCAGACTTTTCCTTCCTTCTGCCACATGGTGGGGCTTTGTACAAGACAAGAGTGATATCTACGTAACTTCATTTTAGCATGAGTCTTACTGGTTTGTTCTTTGCTTACTTAAAATATTTATAACCCACCACCACTTCATTTATAGCCTACAGGGCTACATTTATAACCTACAGGGGTGGGTTCCTCCCGGTTCGGACTGGATCGCCTGAACTGGTAGCGACCCGCTGTTGATGTCACGATGGCGTCACGGATCCAGTTCGGTCGGTGCTGGTCCGTGGGCGCCGCCATCTTTTTTTCTGAATTTTTTACTATTTGGAAGTTTTTTCCTCTGCTGCTGCTTGAAAAAGGGCCCTCCCGCCCGCCCCCGGGTTTATACTTACCTTTATTCCTTCGCCCGAAGCACAGCGGATCAGCTCCTCAGCTGTGTTTTGGACTGATTATAGCTACTGAGCATGCGCAGAAGCAGAATTGCACGAGTGGACGCGTGTGTTCGTGTGAAACGTCGCGATGCGAACCGGTGGCGAAGGTAAGTGGAACCCACCTCTGCCCAGCTATTTTAAACCATCTGTTAGAACTTCCATAAAAGCAGTGTTTTAAAAGACAGGGCAAATAAAAAGACTGAATCAGCAAAAATGACAATAAAAGATCTGGGCTCAGAATATCTGGTAATGAATATGCTATTAACAAATTTGTACCAGCAAATTCCTCCAGACCAGGGCTGAGCAACTATGGTCCCTTTACAAGCATGGCTGGCTCAGGAATTCTGGGAATTGAAGTCCATAGGTCATAAAGTGACCATGGTTGCCCATCCCTGCTCCAGAGAATGAGAGTGCAACTATGCATATTTTTCACAGTGCCAATTAATAGTGGAGACAATTCAGATGTTGAATCCATCTAATTTTGCTCTGAGAGAAATTGGTTCTCTAACCTTGTGTGTGTTTATATGCATATAGGTGCACAAGCACTTTAAATATCAATTCAGAGCACACTAGGTTCAACATATATTCAACGTGCTGTCAGGAATTAAAACAGGATTAAGTTTGAATACTTTCAAAGCTAAACCGGGATGTGACAATAAACAACAAACTAGATTATCAAGGAAACTGCAGGTAGTCCGCAACTTACAGCAATTTATTTAATGGATGTTTGAAGTTACAATGGCACTAAAAAAGGAACTTACGACCATTTTCACACAAACATAACACCATCCCTATGGACACATGATCAAAATTCAGATACTGGGCAACTGGTTCATATTTATGATTGCAGTGTCCTGGGGTCATGTGATCACCTTTTGTGACCTTCTGACAAGCAAAGTCAATGAGGAAGCCGCTTAACAACTCTAACTAACTTAACAAGTGCAGTAATTCACTGGCAAGAAAGGTTGTAAAATGGGGCAAAACTCACTTAACAAATGTCTCACTTAGCAACAGAAATTTTGGGCTCAATTGTGGTCCTAGGTTAAGGACTTTCTATAGTTACTACCTCAACAATGGACATATGTCAATCCCTGACACCTTTAAAAGAGATTCTCATGTGTTCATTGCATTTGTATCCCTTCGCATTTTAAAATCTTCAGTCCTCTCTATCCCACAACAGGGACTAGACTGCTGCTCATTTGAGAATAGAATAGAATAGAATAGAATAGAATAGAATAGAATAGAATAGAATAGAATAGAATAGAATAGAATAGAATAGAATAGAATAGAATAGAATTCTTTATTGGCCAAGTGTGATTGGACACACAAGGAATTTGTCTTTGGTGCATATGCTCTCAGTGTACATAAAAGAAAAGATACATTTGTCAAGAATCATGAGGTAAAAAAACACTTAATGATTGTCATAGGGTACAAATAAGCAATCAGGAAACAATCAATATTAATATAAATCGTAAGGATACAAGCAACAAGTTACAGTCATACGGTCATAAGTGGGAGGAGATGGGTGATAGGAATGATGAGAAGACTAATAGTATTAGTAATGCAGCCTTAGTGAATAGTTTGACAGTGGTGAGGGAATTATTTGTTTAGCAGAGTTATGGCGTTCGGGAAAAAACTGTTCTTGTGTCTAGTTGTCTTGGTGTGCCGTGCTCTATAGCGTCGTTTTGAGGGTAGGAGTTGAAACAATTTATGTCCAGGATGCAAGGGGTCTGTAAATATTTTCACGGACCTCTTTTTGACTCGTGCAGTGTACAGGTCCTCAATGGAAGGCAGGTTGGCAGTAATCGTACAAAATTGTAACGTGAACAGGTTTTACAAAGATGGCTGAGTATTCGTGAAAGAAAAAGGAATCAGTTTTTTAAAAAAAACACAGAATAAATCAGGGAACATCGGATATAAGAGCTGGGGTTATGAAAGAATCAAGATAAAACACAGAGAATAGCAAAACAGCCCTGGAGATCCAGTTGCCTCAAGGGAAATTAAGAAAGTGAGAGGAAAGATCTGAAGATTACAGGAAAACAGTAAGTACAGACCTGTTGGCTCTAGCTCATGATTGTTTATTTTTGCAATAAACACACTAACTCAAGGAAGCATGGGGTTGCCCAAAAGACAACTGGAAATAATTAACGGGAAATACTATATGAAAGACTACCAACTCCATCCAAAGTACATGCACACATACCACACATGCACGCAAAATATATAAAAAAGGATAGATGATCACTGACTTCTTAGTTTTCTTCTTCAGAAGTCAACTTCTTTGCTAAATGTCACTCATATCAAAACTTAAAGAAAGTGTGTGGGGGGGAAGAAAAATGAAAAAGAAAACCATCTTCTCTCCACTTCCAGTAGCAGTGTAAGTTTAAACTGATCTGAGCACTTTCACTGTAAACCGCGATAATGGCCCAAGGTCTGTAATCATGCCTAAATATCATCAGTCCCATATGGAGGAGATGGCTTAGCAGGCCACACAGCTATCCAAGTAATCTACCATTACCCCAACTTTTCAGTCATGGCAAAGCTCTGAATAAAATCCATTACTGTAAAGGGAAGAAATGAAACATTTAAAGATGATGGCTGAACTTTCAACAAGCATAAACACAAAATTCAGATATATACCCTTTTTGTTCTTTAGAAAATATATCTTTAATTCGGTGAAAAAAAAGCTGTATTCAGGTGTCAGAAAAAGCAAGAATTCTTTGGAATCTAGAATACATAGGCGATATTTTCAGGTACGTACCCATTGCTTCCTCTTGATTCTTCTTACTAGCAGAAATGGTTAAGTGTGCCTATTGATAGGTTGTTTAGAAATATGTGTGAACACTGCAACTTGTTTTTCTTCCAATGAATAAGAATTTTTTTAAAAAGTCATACATTGTTTAAACCATATGATTTAAGGCTTACAATGTTTTAAGACTTATAATGCATTTGAGAATAATCTTAACTACAAATCTCAAGTGTGGTTAGATAGGAATAGACAATTCAAATACCAAAGACTGGTTTAGGCACTGAGGTCCAGTTTTTTAGAGCTTTGTGATTTGCTGTCTCATATCATGTAGGACAATTCCTAATTCTGTCTGTCTGTCTGTCTGTCTGTCTGTCTGTCTGTCTGTCTGTCTGTCTCTCTCTCTCTCTCTCTCTCTCTCTCTCTATCTATCTATCCTATATCTATCTATCTATCTATCTATCTATCTATCTATCTATCTATCTATCTATCTATCTATCTATCTATCTATCTATCTATCTATCTATCTATCATCTATCTATCTATCTATCTATCTATCTATCTATCTATCTATCTATCTATCATCTATCTATCTATCTATCTATCTATCTATCTATCTATCTATCTATACATATACATATACATATACATATACATATACATACACACACACACACACACACTTGTTTTTATATATATATATATATATATATATATATATATATATATATATATATATATATATATATATATATATATATATATATATATATATATATATATATATATATATATATATATAAATCTATCTCTATCTCTCTAGCTATTATCTAGCTATCTGTTCACCCTTACACATATGTACATAAGCCCTGGACTTTATTTTTACAAAACAATTGATTATTGGAATGGACTGGAATGAAAAAATGTGTTACTTACACAAGTGGTTTGATTTAACATTTAACATATCATTTTGCTTAGTTAAGGTATTTCTCAGGGTCGTGCAAATGATTTTGTTGATCAAAAGCAATCTGTTTTATACAACTTTGATTTTTGCAGAGATTCTTCGACATTCTTCCCAAAATATCACACTCTTTTCCTTTTGCAATACAAGTGTAGTCTCAACACCTTGGCAGCATTGGGTACCACAGCTGTCGTCTTTTTCTTCAAGTAGTAACAATCAAAGTAGTAGGTGGCATCACTCTCCGACTCTTTCCATCAGTCACTGCAAATCATGATGCTGTCCTGAGTTCTTCGCTCCTCTAGTGGATTCCCTTCCCCCAGAATTGCAGTAAGCACCCCAAAGAAGCAGAAATTTTACAGATGGGAGAACAAAATTAATAATTTCCCTGCCTGTTCAGACATTAGGCTTTTCAAGTTTGCACTTGACAAGAACTTCCTTCTACAACAGAAACCTCAATCTGACCTCTAAGAGTGTTTTCTGGTGAAGAAGGTGTCACAGTATTACTATACTATACTATACTATATATATATAGTATATTGCCTGATTTTGATGAAAGGACGACATCTACACTCCCAGCTCCAAGTCAACAGAGTTTCAACACATCACAACAGTTAAAGCAATGTGTTGTTCCTGTTCACTGACTGTTCCTATATCTGGTGCTTCTTAATCAGTGTGCTTATGATTTCACTTGCATCAGAACTGAAAGGCACAACTTGGACAACTTAACTTTTGACAAACAGAGCAGGGAATGTCCTCTTTACTGAAGAAAAAATCACATGAGGAAAAGGGGAGGGAAGCATTTTCTTACTGAAAGGTATTTACTTCAACTTGTCGACTAATTAATTTTATTTATTTATTTATTTATTTATTTATTTATTTATTTATTTATTTATTTATTTATTTATTTATTTATTTATTTATTTATTTATTCATTTATTCATTTATTCATTTATTCATTTATTCATTTATTTATTTTTGTTCTTCTATGCCGCCCTACTCCCTGGGGACTCAGGACGGCGTACAACATTTTAAGGAACAACTAAACAATAAAATTATTAAAAACAATTTACAAAGAGTTTTTTAAAAAGACAATACAAAACCATGCATACATGGGGGAAAGTTGTCTCAAAATCACCCCGCCTGCAGGAAGAGCCATGTCTTAATGGCTTTTCGGAAGGCCAGCAAGGTGGGGATAATTCGGATCTCTGGGGGTAGTTGGTTTCAGAGAACAAGGGCCCCTACAGAGAAGGCTCTCCCCCTAGGCCCCGCCAGCCGGCATTGTTTGGCTGACAGGACCCGGAGGAGACCCACTCTGTGGGACCTAACCGGTTAAAGGGAAATATGAGGTAGGATGCGGTCCCGGAGGTAACCTGGACCTAAGCCATGTAGGGCTTTAAAGATGATGATCAACACCTTGAATTGCACCCGGAGACCAATGGGCAACCAATGCAGCTGGCGGAGTATAGGTGTAATACAAGAAAAACGAAGATTTTATCAACCAACAGTGATTTATTGCAGTGCACTTACCTTACTTAGCAGAACATAAACTTTTCATTCCATATTAAATCTTCTGGTTTCTATTATATTAAAATGACTAAGCCCCAATCTCTGGAAGTGTCCAGATGGATTTTGCAAGTTTCATTCTGGTCATTTCAATGTGAACCAATTCAGCAGCTGAATGCCCCATATAGATCACTGGGCATTAGCTAAATTGTGCATTGTGCCCCAGATGCATAACATAGTTTGGCAAGGTCAGCTTTATCCTTAGCACTAAAATTCCTGCCTGCCCTCGACAAGCAACCCATTTATCCTCTGTAATTTTAGCCTGGGAAGGAAGACTGTGATGTACTATAAAAATAGCCTAACCACCCTAATTATGGAGCAGATTAAAACAAACAGCAAGCATAAAACATGCCTCCATCTTCACAGGGCTTGGGAGACTGCAGTAATCTCAGCCTCTTAAAAACATCAAATGATAAACATTTGAACTATTTTTTCTATCCAAGGAATCTTCACTGTGACAAAAAAAGGCAGTTTGGCTAATGGACAATGCTGGAGTGTAACCATTGCCAGAAATTGATTAAAAAATTGCCCTTTGCACTTCTGTGGCTGCCTTTCCACTCCTCCACCCCTGTGTAAGGTCAGAAACCATAACGCCACAATAAAATTTCCGAATTGGCTCAGATATAAGGCTAGCAACTTTATTGAGCCAACTCTGAGGAAGCAGCAAGTTTGCAACATTCTGAGCTTTCCAAAGCTCTATATCAGGGCATTAATACTTCCCAAATTCAATTTTTTAAAATTATAATTTGGCTACAGTATGTTCAACTATGTTCAACTTTGTAAATATATGTCCACCTTTTCTTAATTAAATATCTACCCAACGAATGAAAATTATCCCCTACCAGGCAGGTCACAGTTAAATGTTGAGATGTGGGGGGGAGGGCAGACTCTGCCTTTTGTGTCAATGGAAACTTTCTGCAGTCACCTCCCTGCTACATGTAACTGCTGAGAGATATTATTTTTATCGGAATCATAACTAGAGAAGAAGAAAAAAAGAAATCTTCCTTTTCACATGCTTTAGTCCTAAAAGAAGTTTCTATCCTCCTCATTCCTCAGATGCGTTTGCTATAAAAACTCTGAGATGGGTAAAAGCCAGACAATTAGGTTGACATAAGGAGATAACTCTAATGCTTACAGATTAATTATTGTAAATGTGCTTTCTATTGGCGGATGGAGATTTATATACACATGCAGATCAACATGCAACTTATCACAGGCATATGGGATGTCCCAAAGGTACTTTTTCATAAGGCAACTGGATTTTGATTTTCCTTGAAGACTTTTCGCTTCTCATCCAAGAAGCTTCTTCAGTTCTTCAGAACTTGGATAAGAAGAGAAAAGCCCTCCAGGAAAAACAAAGTCCTATTGCTTTTTGAAAAAACACCTTTCAGACAACCATGCCCTGGATGACTGAAAATCTCTATAGACATTTATGCGTATGGGATAATATGAATTTATCTTAGGTAGGATCCATACTAGTTAATTATGGCATCTTCTAGCCAAGGTGGCGCAGTGGTTAAAGTGCAGCAGTGCAGTTCAGCTGTTCAAATCTCACCGGCTCAAGGTTGACTCAGCCTTCCATCCTTCTGAGGTCGGTAAAATGAGGACCCAGATTGTTGGGGGCAATAAGCTGAACTCTGTAAAACTGCTTAGAGAGGGCTGTAAAGCACTATGAAGCGGTATATAAGTCTAAGTGCTATTCTAGAATCATTCAACCATTGTGGTACCAATGCAACAGTAATGAGGATAGACTTTATATTGCCTCAGTGATAGCCAGGTGACACTAAAAAATTATTTTAGTTCTTATTGGGGAAACAGCCCTAGGCAAATTTCAGTATTCATGTATAGATATGCAGACATGCATGCACATAGTTTCCCATATTGATAATGGTATTTCAAAGCACTGCACAAAATTTAAAATTATAACACATGATGCAAAAATCCTACCACATTTTAAATCATTTAAATATTCAGAAGTTCATCTGCATGAATATTCAGATAGGAACACTGGTGTCTGCTCCTAATTACAATGACATCCAGCTGAAACCTGCATCATATCCATGTTCGTGACATAGTTCACAAGGACTTAAGGGACAGAGTTTGTACTCAGGGTTGTCGGGGGTGAGGGAGGAGTGGGTATGAAAAAGTGAAGATGCTGGCTACCATCCTCTAAAAACCCTACTTTTATACACATTCCTCCTATTTCTCTCTTCTATATATTTCTATGGATCAGTGGTGGGTTCCTACCAGTGCAGTCCACTCTATAGCACCGGTAGCGGCCCGCTGGTGACATCACAGTACCAGTGCGGTCAGTTGCCAGTGCCTGGGTGCCGCCATTTTTTTAAAAAAAATTAATTTATTTTTTAAATTTTCTTCTGCGCATGCCCAGAAGCCGAGTTTCCGGCACTGCGCATGCGCTGCCTTCCTACCCCACAGTGAGTCCAAGCAGGGGAGGATGGCTGAGGGAGCGCGTGAGACGCTGAAAGAACGGGCGGCAGGAGCTATCTCCATTCCCCTCCCTTCAGCAGTCCGAGAAGCCACAAACAACGGTGATGATCCTAGGCATTTTTGCACGTCCGAGGCTTCTTGAGCTGCTGAGGGGAGGGGGAATGGGCAGCAGGACCGATCTCAGTTCCCCTCCCTTCAGCAGTCTGAGAAGCCACGCCCACCTGGCAAGCCACACCCACAAAATAAGCCACACCCACAGAGTGGTAGTAAAAAAATTAGGAACCCGCCCCTGCTATGGATAGGAAAAACCAGAAGAAGAAACATGTCTTAAACAAACACTTTTATCACACCACATTTAGTACCTGTCAAATAACAGAATACTATTCTGATTTTATCATTCGATTGACCATCATTGCATTTGTAAATCAAATGCCCATAAGTGAGTTGGGCAGTTGTATTCCTTATTCTGATTGGTGTACCTGATCCCGATTCACAGTTGCTGGCTCTTTATTCACAGCTGTGGAGTTGGAAGTGTGGATATTTTAGCTATTTCCTACCAAAAGAAAAAAAGGCTAAATTAACACAATACATCGTTTAACAAAGTCCAATACCACAAACAGGAACAGTTTTAAATGCAGAGACCAAGTTCTTGGCCTACATCCATTTCTATTTTCTTTGAGGAATTTGAGTATGTTTGCTATTCCAAAGATAAACCTATTTGGGTTTACCTTCATTTTGGAAAGCATGGATAAATTCATAATTCCTTGGCAATTTCCTGAGTATATAAGTGCATAATTAAACCTAAGCACATTAGCCTCTAGCCTAACATACGATCCTTCTGGAAACTCCCTCTATCAGACACGAAACCCTACAACCTTACATCATGCCAATTCCTTCTAAAGTGCGAACTTCTCTCTTTTTTTCTTTTCTTTTCTTTTCTTTTTTTCTTTTCCTTTCTTTTCTCTTTTCTCTTTTCTCTTTTCTCTTCTTTTTTTCTTTTCTTTCTTCCATTTGCCATCAATAGGCTTTCCCTGAATAATTTTTGGAGTTTAATATAGTATGATCAAACAATTCCCTGCCTTCAATCTCTGTATATGCTGGCATTGTTAGAAGAAAGTCTGATTTATTTCATAATTCATGGAAAATAAAAGGCATTCTGAGGCAGGCAGGCAGGCAGGCAGGCAGGCAGGCAGGCAGGCAGGAAGGAAGGAAGGAAGGAAGGAAGGAAGGAAGGAAGGAAGGAAGGAAGGAAGGGAGTCAATTATTTAGGGAATTCCATCCTCTTCCTTAGAGGTGAGACTAAATGATTAGAAGCATTTACAGATCTTTATTTTATGATTACTGCTTTTGCTGTTGAACTTAAATAATATCCCCAGACCACTTAAGGGATCACTGGAACCTTAATTACAACCATCTTCTTCTGTGTGAAACCAAAGGCATATGCTAAAATCAGATGCAGCTCAAGTTATTTCTCTGCCTGTGTCCAAAACAAGATAACCACCCTTTCCCATAGCAGCTGAACAATACTTCATCATAAGCAGTAGGGAATTCCTCTCCCCACAGTTAAAGAGCCAGCTAGTTTACATGACACACAACAGGCTGCATGACATTCCGTATTGCCATTTACAATTGTGCTGCTACTTCCTTGCATCTGACGCCAGAATTTACCACCTCATTCTGTTAATAGCAAGGCTAATAATCCATATTATGAAGCCATCAGACTCTGTGCAATTCTACAGACTGGATAATCTAGTCTTTGGGAATTGTTACCTGAGGGAATTTGCAGAGTTCAGCACAAAGGTGTGTGTGTGTGTGTGTGTGTTGATTATTTTAAATGACACATATTTCTCTTTGAATAAAAGATGTAACAAAGTACAGCAAATTCCAGAGATTTGAAATGAATGCAAAGACTCAGTGTATTAAAATGCAATTAATCATAACTGGGGGAAGGGGAGAAATTCCTCTCCCTTCTGGATAAAATTACTTGTATAAACTATTACAACTTTATTAAACGTCCAGGGCTGAGAAGCAAAGAGGCAAAGAAATATTGAAACAGTACCTCTCTTTCAGCCCCTGAATCATGCTGAGGAATGTTTACTTACTCCAAGATATTTTACACAAATACCCTCCCATACACTCATATTGTAATTGTTTCTAAATAAATGGTTCCGAGTAGTTCTCTTGTAAGTTAAAACAAAAATATTGTTGTAACCTTTTCTTTGGAAATGGAGGAGGAAAAATAATCACTTTGTGATTTCTGAAGAGCACCACTTGGCAAAAGCGATCTGAGGAGCTGCTTTTGTTTATGCAACAGTTCAGCTATGTGTGAATAAAGTGAGCTTCAAGGCACATGGCAGGTCGCCATTTTGAAAGCATTTTCGCCTATTGTACAGTCGAAATGATAACAGAGAAGCAAGATCCCTTTGATTAATGTTTCTAATTTGTTCTCTCTTTTTTTTTAGGCTATCAGAACTTTCTTTCCAATGAGTAGCAGTGCCTTTTGTCTTGTTTCAAAAACATTCTCCCCCCCCCCCTCAAAGTATTTTCACAACTAAAGAACTTTCTTAGACTCTCCAATCTTTAAATGCTGGTCTGAATGTTTGGGTGCAAGTTTCAACTTAAAAACATTGAATACAAAGTGGATGGATTAGGGAAAGCTTTCTAGAAAAATAGGTGTGAATGTTGTTTTTAATTTTAAAAATTCAGAATGACAAAGTCAAACTTGTCCAATGGAAATGGACCATAGATGGATTGATCTACCCAATTCACCATAACCTCCAATCCAGGGGTGGGTTCCTACCGGTGCGGACCAGTACATGCGTACCGGTAGCGGCGGGCTGGTGATGTAATTTACGTATGACGGCTCCAGTGCTGTCTGTGCCGGTCCGTGCATGCCGCCATCTTTTTTCTGCATTTTTTGATGGTTTTTTGGGGTTTGGATGGCTTCTCCTCATCCTCTGTTTCGAAGAAAAGCCTTCCCGCCTGCTGCAGGGTTAATACCTACCTTTATTTCTTTGTCCGAAGCACAGCTGAGCAGCTCCTCAGCTGTGTTTTGGGCTGCAACATCCTTCTGAGCATGCATGGAAGTATAATCGTGCAATGTGACGTAGCAAATGGTAACTGGAAACCACCCCTGCTCCAATCATTTATTACTATTTGTCCTTTCACAGCATAATGTGGGACAATTCCTTCTGTAATGTCTTGGACTGGATTTGTTAGGAGTTCACATGGTAGCATTAACTCCCATTCTGGAAATCTGCTCCAAGCCACTTCAATGATTGAAAGCAGGAAAAGTAGCAAATAGAGATAGTCATACATTATTCTTCAATAAACCCATCATCACTTTTGTAATCTACACTTCATCTGGGGAGTCTTCCAAAAATAGAATACAACTTCCGGTTGTGGTGACATTTGTCAACAACTTGAAAAGATCAGTTTTATCCTAGTTTTTTAAAAGTCAGCTATAAACGAGATAGGAGGCACACAAATCTAATAAATAAATAAAGATGAATAAATAAAGAACACAAGAAGACTATTTGAGTTGAAAGCCTCTTATACTATATGCCAAGTGCTCTAATTCTTACATTGTGGCTTGAGAAGGAAGGTTGTCTTGATTCTTTCCTCCCATAGGATCATGAATTGTAGATATTATTGAATTTGAAACACTTCAGTAAAAGTGTTAGACAATAACCGAAATATTTAACTCAGTGTCTCATTTCCTAGCTTGAACCTTCTAATTCCTACTTATGTTTTCATCTAAGAAAGGAAAGCTCTGATTCATATAAGCCAGTGATGGTGAACCTATGGCACGTGTGCCACAGGTGGCATGCGGAGCCATATCTGAGGACACATGAGGTGTTGGCCTATGTCAGTTCCAGCGCTCATGCGCATGCTGGCCAGCTGATTTTTGGCCTTTTTTCTGGCCATTTTCGTTCTCCCCAGGCTTCAGGAAAGCCTCCTGAACCCCGGGGACGGAGAAAAACGGCCCAATGGGCCAACCGAAAGTTCAGAAACAAACTTCCCATTGGGCCATTTTTCGCCATCCCCAGGCTTCAGGGGGCTTTCCTGAACTTTGGGGAGAGTGAAAATCAGTCCAATGGGCCTACCGGAAGTCCGGAGGCTTCAGTGAGGCCTGTATGCATGCGCGGGGGGACAGCATGGGAATGTTGTGCGCACGCATGGGGGGCAGCGCGGAGGTTGTGCGCATGTGTGGGGGGGAGGGCATTGCATTATGGGTGTGGGCACGCGTGTGCGCACTATCACACGCACGTGTACCCTTTTGGCACCCGAGCCAAAAAAGGTTCGCCATCACTGATATAAGCCATTACATTTACTTCATCTCCTTCCCTGATAGGTGTGATTCCTAACAGGTTTCTCAGGCCATAAACCTTACTATAGCCTATGACATTTTAGCGCCTAATCTAAAACTGAAACCCTATGCACAGGACTGCAGGCATTAACTTAATTGTTTAAGGCTGTATTAATATTACTGCTTTTCCTTCTCTCAACTGCTGCTGCTCATTCATCACTTCTGGGCCAAAAGAGAAAATAGGAGATTTCTCATACAGCAACATCAACATTAGTAGCCCAGGTGCCAAAAGGCAGAAGGGAAGAGGCCGTCTTTCATTCCCTCTCTTTACTTTTTGCTCCTTTTTATAATGTTTTATTTATATAACATAAAAATTCAACTTCCGTCAATTTCCATAATTTTTGCTCCTAATGTGAGATTGTCACAGTACTGGGCTAAGTTAGTAGGATGGAAGTCAGTTAGTGGGAAGAATGGCTTTTTAAAAAAAAGATTATTGGTACAGAAAATTGGTACAGAAAATCTGTATTAGTACAGATTTTATTTTTGGATTTAGGAACTTAAATCAGTCAGCAGAACCCAAAAACTTTACCTCTTTTATTTGCTACCAGAATGCTACTCCGTCTGAAATCAAATCACCCCATTGTTATTATTTTGCAGCCATTTCCACCTGGAATTTCAGTTATTGAATGACTTGAGGAATCAACAACTCCTACTGTGATCTACAGTTCTTGCCTTATGCAACTTGTTTTAAATAGTTACAGCAGCAGATTCTTGGCACTTTGTAGATAACCTAAACTCTATCCCAGGGCTGTCAAACTCGCGCCCCACAGGCCGGATGCATCACATGTTGGCCACGCCCATGCCCGGTTTAACAAAGGGGGGGAAAGTCCCGATACGTCACGTGACACTGCCGTGACGATGTGAGTTTGACACCCCTGCTCTATCCTATCTTTAGCTCTTCCTTGGTAATTCTCTCCTCGGTTTAATATCTGTCCATCATCCCATCTTTTAACACAGCAGCTTCTGCCTCGCTTTGTGTTCGCTCATCACTTGAGCCCCAAACTTGCTAACTGCATTTTAGCGTAACACATTTTGCAAACTCAACTCATGTGGTCAGTTTATTATTCACAGTTATGAAGCCCATAAAATTGGGATAATTGACGGCACTTCCACAGAGGGACAGCATGCCAGTTCAAAAGCCGGTCTAGACCTCTGCAATCCCACAACAGCAGTTCAGTTCAGGAGCTGAGCCAATATATATTTTAGCACAGCCGTCCCTTGCAGTGGGGAGCTCTGCAGAGTTTGTAGGTGGTCTGCTTCTCCATTGGAGGGAACTCTTGTCCTTCTGCCTTCCTCTGAGCTTCAGGGCCCTTTCTGCCTTCCTTTCACCTGGAAACTAGGCAGCTGGTAAAATTCCAAGTGGCTTGATTTCCTTTTTTGTGTAGAAAGAGGGTTGAGGGAATATAGGTCATTCTGATGGAGAAAAAAAACACCATTGCAGTGTAGAATTGCTATTAAAATTGTTCTATCTTCTGCAGCTTCAAAGTACACATTTTTGTTGGAACTCATTGCTCCCCTTTCAATATTTATAGGCTTTGAAAAAAGGCCCTGGTTACAAAGTGGATAGCATGATAACGCATCACCTTCCCAGATCTCAATGGGATTTGTAGCGTAGGAGGAATGACAGCTTTGGAACAAGGCAGCTTCACCCTATTACAAACGCTCGGTGGTTTTATTGCATTTCAGTTCATTTTAAGGTGGAGTGAAGGAAAGAAGAATCCTTGTTACTTCTGCAACCCAAGAACTGAATGATATTGGTTGTGAGGAGAAATTTCCTCACAGTGAGAACCATTAACCAGTGGAACAATTTGCCTTCAGAAGTTGTGGATGCTCCATCTCTGGAGGCTTTTAAGATGAGACTGGATAGCCATTCATCTGGAATGGCATAGGGATTCCTGTTGAGCAGGGGGTTGGATTAGAAGACCTCCAAGGTCCCTTCCAACTCTGTTAGTCTGTTAAACCTCCTGTTGGTCAAGTAGAGAAGTCAGCGTCTTCTTTTTTCAGCCCACCATCATCAATGTTCTGGGATTACACAATGTTTTGTGTTAGCCAAATCCTAAGAACACAGCTTTGTCTCTCTGTCTTCCTTTCGGAGGCAAAGTAAAACTATAACTCCTAGAGATTCTGGACTCATGAGGCTCATAAATAACCTTCAAAAGGATATTCCAAGAATCAATCTTTGTTGCATCTTATTTATATATTTATAAAATGTATTGGCCACCCATCTTATTACTCTGGGTAACTCTGGGCGGCTTACAATATTAAAAAGATAAAACATATACAAAATGTATAGATCAGTGGTTTCCCAACCTTCCTAATACCGCGACCCACGCCCCGCCCCCGCGCCCTCACCGTGACCCACCCTGCCGCTGCCATTTGGGTTCTTTTACCCTCTGCGCATGCACAAGGCGTGCTGCGCATGCGCAGACGGTAAAATAACCCAAATGGCGGCAGCGGGGTGGAGCGCGGTGGGGGCGCGGGTTGTGGGGCGCGATATGGCCAGGCTTGTGGCAGTGGGGGGGGGAGCTGAGGATGCCGGGGTGACCCCTTGGAACTGGTCATTCGACCCCCAAAGGGGTCCCGACCCCCAGGTTGGGAACCGCTGGCGTATGCGGATTGTGGAGCGCAAATGCGATAATGCGTCGGAACAAGTGCCCGACCGCTCTCAGTTCAAACAGGTTTATACATGCCGAGTACTATTTTCGAGCGCGGTGGATTCCGCATGCGTGAAACGCCGTGACTCAGGACTCAGACTTCGGCGCAGGCGGCAGTCCCGCCTCGTGCCTCCTTTTCACCCCATTCCCACATTCAAAGCACTCTGCTGTTTCGCTAGCAAGAAAGAGCATATGCCACATGAACCAAATGCGTTACTGTACTGTATTTTTTTATTATTACCAACAAAAAAAAGGCATCCACTAAAATTTAGTGGATGCCTTTTTTACCCCTAAAGAATAGCATTTTTACCCCCCTGGGGGTAATTACCCCCAGGTTGGGAACCGCTGGTATAGATGATATAAATAAAATACTATAAAGGTCTAAATGCTCAGCCCTAGCTAAAAGATGAGAAGGGAGAGAGTAGGATGAGATGGGGGGAGGTGGGATCTGTTATTAATCTATCAACCACTCCCATCCTGAAGCCCCTCCCTTGGAGCCCCAAGCCAGCTGTCTGAACCAGATGTCTAAGCTCTTGCGGAAGTTCAGGAGGGTTGGAGCTGACCTCATTCCAGTGGGCAAGATACTCCAAAGGGCAGGTGCAATGGGAGAGAAGGCTCTTCTCCTAGATCCAACCCACCAGAATACCCTGGCTGATTTGGCCTGCAGTGTCTTAATTAAAAATAGCTGAAAGACACTTTGATAAACCCAGAGCCTATGAAATCATCTACTCAAGTAATGAGTAGTAACATGCTCTAGTTATATGGAGTCTGATTCAGACATAATGCTAAACTGTGGTTTATTCCATCTATCTGTCTGTCTGTCTGTCTGTCTATCACTCTCTCACACTCACTCACTCACTCACTCTCTCTCTCTATCATCTATCTATCTATCTATCCATCCATCCATCCATCCATCCATCCATCCATCCATCCATCCATCCATCCATCCATCCATCCATCCATCCATCCATCCATCCATCCATCCATCCATCCATCCATCCATCTATCTATCTATCTATCTATCTATCTATCTATCTATCTATCTATCTATCTATCTATCTATCTCTATCATCTTCTGTCAGTGACCAGCAAAATTTAAAAGAATAGAAGACATAAAAGCAGACTGAAGAAAATAAATACAATAATGTACTAACAGCTAGCAAAATAAATTGCAGACTATAACATTCACTCTTCTGTTACGATGTTAATACAATTCTTATGGGATATATGTGTGATAAATCTAAGATATTACTTGGTGTAAAATAAAAATAAAAACTACATATCTCCTGAAGTTAACAGTTAAAATGTATATCAAATCAAATAGTATTTTACAACAGAATAAGTATGTCTTTGACCTTTGATCTGTGTCTTGCTTTTATCGCAACAACACAAAATATGGCTACTGCACACGTAATAAATGGTTTTAAATCCTGAAGGAAAAAGTTTGTGTAACATTTATCTGGCCTTCTAAGGAATATATCTATTAGAAGGACAATGTAGATTGAACTAATGTCTCTGTAAAATTTACAATGTAGTAATACCCATAAGAGGGCTAGTAGTAATACCCGTAACGATGGCTTTTTGAATAAACCACTGTTGACTAGATTCACACAACTCCTTCAGTCTAAATCAGGCCAAACGTCTCATGAGGTAATGCTGTGAGTAAACCAGAGAGACTCAACCCATGCCTCTTAGTATGGCTGAAGTAAGTAAATCAAAATACGTCACATAGCAAGCCCTGCACTGTGTCTCCTGAGGAAAGGAATAAATTGTACAGATAAAGCATAAGAGGTTTTTAAATCACACACCCTGGACTGGAGAGTATTAAACACTTCGGGAGGGAGGGGAAATATTCATTATGGAGAGCAGAGCCTTTAAATTGACCCTTGGAACTTCTGTGTTAGATCCAAGCAGGATGGCTTTTATCTAATTACGAGTATAAATATATCGCTGGCCAATTTTTCCCCAGACCCCACACTGTTCTTGCTCACTTCTGATGTCACTGCGATCGTCAACGCTTCTCAGTTTGGCAGAGGTTGAAGCCAAGAAACCAAGAGCTGGTTTCAAAAGCGATTCTGTCCCTCTGCAACTCCACCGTGGAGGAGGAAAAGCCTGCCAGCAGCCTGAAGCGCAGGGCCAAAGGAGACAGTGAATTGCTGGGCTGAACTGGCACCTCTAAGAGAGCCAATGGGAGAATCTGGCTATTTGGTTTAGAGTTTAATTTTTACATAAACAGAGGGATTTGAGAGAGTCTTTTTTTTTTTGCCTGTCTGTTTTCAGTCAATCACAAGATGTTCCTTCATTCTCACAATAGTAAATCTGTTACCGAGATCATGGCTATAAATTGAGATTTCTCCACATAGTTTACGAGGCTCCTTCCGCCATCCTGCTCTTCATGGCAGGGGTTTAGCTCCAACCGGCATCACTTGGCATCTGAAAGCCAAAAGGGCATCTGTGCTTCAGAGTGACTCCCAACGGGGGCTTCTTTGTGCCATTCCTATTACATTCATTACAGCGTAAGTATTAGAGCAGACTCAGGTCCAGAAAACAGAGAAAGAGAAAGACAGAAAGACTTAATCAGGGTTGGTTTGTTTTCCCCCCCTGAAGTTGCAGCTTTTTCTGTCTGTAGCAACATCAACTGTATGAAGCTAAACAGCTCTGAAACATTGCAGCCTCTCCCTATGTCGGAAACTTCATTGCTAATAAATCAAAGTAGCTCTCAGTTAGACCTTCATTTATTCATGGTCGAGCAAGAAGTTCTGGTTTCTGTATTTTTGTTTTCTTTGCATTCTTGCAAATGTGTAAGAATCTGAATGTGATTGGGACAATAGCTTTTAAAGAGCGCTGGCTTCTGAAAGGATCCCCCGAGCGGCCCACTAGACAGGAGCGGAAAAAAAGGAGGACTTTTAAGAATATTCTCATGATGAATAGCCATTCCAGCAATTCTGAACAAGGCTGACAGCCATCTCATTTGAAACACAGCTATCATTTGCAATTTGAATCCTTCTTTGGCCCAGGGTGTGCTGAATGATCCGCATTTGGAGAAAAAATGCTAGGTTGTTTCAGCAAGATTTTGAATATTTGCCTTTGGAAAGGCACATTGGGAGTGGGTTTCCCATTAATGGTGGAATAATAACATTCCCGCTTTTGGCCTCTCTTTCTCATTTACTATTTTCTTCCTTTTCAAATCAAAAGCATGAGAGAATTCCAAAATCCTCTAACTGAGAAAACCCTGGATTGGCCAGTGTCACTTCTAGTGAGATGGACAGCTATATATTTTTATTTAGATTTTTTTTAATTCTGCTTTATTATTTTTATAAATAACTCAAGGCAGCAAATTCTCCTTCCTTCTCCTATTTTCCTCACAACAACAACCTGTGAGGTGGGTTCGGCTGAGAGAAAATGGCTGGCCCAAAGTCACCCAGTCACTTTCATGTCTATAGTGGATTAGAACTCAGAGTTTCCTGGTTTCTGGGACAGCCCCTTAACCACTAGACCAAACTGGCTGTATAAATAAATTTGATAAGTACATTAAATAAATAAAATTCCACATTCATCACGCTAAAGACACTCAGCTCTACGCAACATGCAGATGTATGGAAGCAAGTAGATGTGGCTAAAGGTTGTCCCCTCTTTTATTAAGACATATGCAAAAGAAAAGAAAAAAATCCTGTATATCTCCAACAGCCTGTTTGTCCTTTTATTATGTCTTTCAAATGATGGGCTTGCAGACAAAGACAGTGCCTTTATTCCTTGGTTAACCTGCACTTTTCTAGCCTCCCTTGGAGTTGCAGGGCCGGTAATAATTCATGTAAATGATAGGTTTATCCCTTGAAGTTTTATGCATTGCTCTGCATTTGTTTGGGTTGCATACACATACTCTGACATTACATTAACTTTGTGGGACAGCATGCTCCCCTTGCCCACTGCCTTTTATTACACTGCTGCTCTGAATTGATTAAACAGCAAACAGATTTGAAAAATCGGGTGCTTCAACCGTTTGTGAAGTGTTTCCCACTACACCAACGGACAGCTGCTCTCTGAGGACTATAGCTCTGACCTGAGGTGGTAGCTGACTTAATCTTACTCAAACAATACAGCCACTCATACACAGTTACTAGGAAGAGTAGATATAATGACCTCACACTGAATCATAATTTGCCTGCTTATAATTTTTAAATGACCGCAGTTACGGTAAATGATCCTTTCCAGACTCACTTCTCTGGTTTGCCAAGGAATTTAACCTTTTTGTGAGAGCAATTTTTTTTATAGTACTTACTTATTTGGGGTTTGATTTTGTGGGGCCCTTCAGCCTTAGTAAAATAAAATGAAAGTTCTGTTGCATAAACGGACTTTATTTTTCTGCCCTTTTCTCAATTACTTCTCATAGATCTGTTTGGGTTTTATTTGCTTTCATTTTTAAACGCGAAGGCTTGGATAATTGGTGTGTTTTTATCAATATTATGATCCTCTGTGAGAATTTGATTCAAACAGGTTAATTTTTTTTAACTCAAGTGGATAAAAAACCATGTTTTTGGCAACTGAATGGTTAGCAATGTGCATGGCTGGTTTTTTTCCCTCAGAATCTCTGAACATATCATATGAAAAAAGAATGAATCACTTTTCTGCTTAAATATAGGGCTATGTGAGTGTTGCAACTATGAGCTATTTGAATAAGGTATACACAAAGGACCAAAAAAAATTGGATCATTGGATTAAATTTGTTCCTAGCATAAGGAACACGGATCTATATTTATGATGAAGAGTAAAAATAATAATACAACACTTCCAAGCTATTGATAATCTCTGAAAAGCAGAGTTTATAAAACAAATTATCATTGCTGAGCTGTATGTTCAGAAGCTGTTTGGAAGTATGATAAGAATATGCTTAAAATTAGGAGCAGAGCCTTAGATTGCTTTAAAAGATTGACCTTATGCTGTACTGAATTTGCTCCTTAAGTATAATCTTGTTTTCATTTGTTCACATTTCTCTTTAAATGCTTTTCTGAAAAACATACCACTACTATTTTTGAGGTTAACAGCATTGTCCATTGTAACTGATTGACGGAATGTATCTGAAGAGGGGTGATTGGATCTTTAGTTGATCTCCAACTATCAGCTGTTGTTGTAGTTGTTGTTTTTAACCATTCAGTTATGTCCAACTTTTGGTGACTTTATAGGCAAGTGCTCTATCAATAGTAAAGCAAAAAAACCCAAATATGGATAATATTGCACATTCTCTCTGTTGTACCTATGCTCCCCTGGCTAAGTTTCAAAGTATCTAAAGTTCCTTTTTAAAAAAAAACAGATTGTTCCCCAGACCCTGAGTATGGCCTGCATCTTGTTTATTGATAATGTTTATTGGGAACTGGGATAATATCCTAGAAAAAAAGAGCCTCTTGAATTCAGAAAGGCTGACTCTTAAATAAGAAATCAAGGGGCTTGGGATCCAAAGATTGACCACTGAGTAGTAGTCCATTGCCTCTGTAATAAGTTGCTCCTGACCCAAGGTGAAGTCGGATCCTTCCTTGATAATGTTTCAGAAGAAAATAAAATCAAGCCCTTTATTAAGGTATATAAATTTTGGTTATCAATAAATAAATCCATGCTTATAACCAACTTGGGGCACATTAGACCTAGCTCTCTAAAGAAGGGTCTAATATTGGGAAGATTTGACAGACTCAGTCCAATCACAGAGCAGACGGATTTAACCCATTCCTGGATGCTATATCCACCTTGAGGGAGAAGAAGAAGAAGACAACCAAGAGCAAGATGGATGGACTCAGTTACAGTGGTGATGAGCGCACCATTGGAAGACTTAAAAGATCAAGTTAGGGACAGGTTGTCTTGGAGAACATCAATGTGATCACTAAAAATTGTCACCAACTTAATCACACATAATTAATCAAGTACTGTTCATTCATTGAGAATATTACATTTAAATACATACTTAACACTAATATTAAATATTTCAATACTGGCTTCAAGGAAATTGAACCCCCAATGGGCAAATATATTATTTATTTATTTATATTTCACTTTGTTCTCTGGATTTTGAGACGATGCACATCCAGTCCTCCAGTTTTCCCCAGAACAGCAGTCCATTGAGGTGGGTGAGTTGAAAGACCTTACCAAAAATAAGCAATGAAATACTTTATTGAATTTGAAAATGTTTCTCCTAGACATTAATAGAATTTGAAAGTGTCTGGATTGTGCCCATGTTCCCAACACATATTCATGCAAAGACATATTAAACACTGACAAACTTGCTAAAAATAAGGCAGTATTCTTTAAATCAAATGATCACTTGTAACAGCGAATTCATCAAGATCAAAGTCTGTTTCAAGTACTCATTTCAACACTGTGTTTAATTAGGTGGTGTTCTTTTCATAAATGTGGCCACAAAATTAGAATGACTGTACAGCAGGAATTCATTATAAGTCCAAGACCAGGACAGATTTTTCTCCTTTTCTGTTTTAATGAGACGGTTGGGAAGCACTTTAAGAAGCACTTGTTTGGAAAGAAAAATAAAAATTGAAGGAAATATAAAAAGAGAGCTTCAACTTCAATAGCAAAAATGCTGTTTTGTTTGGTTGGTTGGTTGGTTGGTTGATGGTTGGTTCTTTCCTAAAAATGGAGACCTCATTTAAGTAGGAAGCAGTTCTTGGTCTTTTAACAGAGAAAACTGAAAGAGTGCAAAGTTTTGTCATGCCAACATTTATACGCTTTATCTGCACTTTTCCACAAGTGTGAAAACTAGCATAATCCTGTTGTTTCCTCAGCTGCCATATTGGAAAACTGAAAAGAGGCAAGCCGAGAGGTCCCCAACCTTTCTGGCTCCACAAACCTGTAGCAGTGATGGCAGTGGGGAGGGGGAATGGTTTCACATGCGCAACCTAGCTCCCATGCATGTGCAAATGAAGCTTCATACTCTCACCCATCGCTTGCCCAACTGGCCGGGTTCCCAATGGGCCAGTATTGGTCTTCAGCCTGGGGGTTGGGGACCCCTGGCTTGGATCCTGCTAAATCCAGCCAATTGTGGCTTATTAAGCAAAACATAAAAATTATACTAATGTGACGTAATGAAGCCATAATGATAGATATATTTTATTTTCAAAATCATATTTGGTCATTTTAGATACATCCTTTTTAAAAATTCTCTTTTCCTAATTTTCAATTCCCTTATATAACTATCATTTTTAATAAAGATTTTTTATTGAGAGGTTTGAAAGTCCTAAGAAAACACTATTGGATCAAAGCAGACGACCATTTTGCCCGAGTACAGCCCATCTGGACAAAAAAAATAGAGAACAAAGACTTATTTTTAATTCCAGCTCATTGATTTCTTTACTATCCTAAGTAGTTTTTATTCACGAGACTCATTGATTTAATAGTAGTTTTCACATAATGAGCAGAATCGCATGACTCAGTGGCATTGATGCTAGAATAACGTAAGTAGTAAGAACAGTTCAATTAGACTTTAATTACAATCTTCTATCTACTTATAGGGAAGGAAGCTCCATGAAACTCAGTGGAACTTAATTTGGGAATAGACACACGTAAATTTTTATTATTAGACATGCAGACATCTTTAAGAAAAAATAAATAAATTCTTCCTCTGGTAGAAAGAAAGAAAGAGAGAGAGAGAGAGAGAGAGAGAGAGAGAGAGAGAGAGAGAGAGAGAGAGGGAGGGAGGGAGGGAGGGAGGGAGGGAGGGAGAGAAAGACAGAAGGAAAGAAAAAAGAAGGAAAGGAAAAAAGAAGGAAAGAAAAAAAGAAGGAAAGGAAAGGAGGAAGGAAGGAAGGAAGGAAGGAAGGAAGGAAGGAAGGAAGGAAGGAAAGGAAGGAAGGAAGGAAGGAAGGAAGGAAGGAAGACTGGTGTTGGGATTATAACTCCCAGAATTCCCAATCAATTGTAATCCCAATTTATTTGAAAGAAACTAGTTTAAGTCAGGTTGCTCTAGCTATTATGAATTTGTTTACATATGTCCATTGGAGAAGTCCATTAGTTTCCCTTAAAACAGAATGGCATTTATTTAAGCAATGAAGATTTTAAAAAATTGGTTGAAGTCCCAGGTTAAAGGAATTTAGCTTATGGGAGTTCTGTCAGAAAAGTATTTATCCTCTGTTTCATGCAGCCAGATGCTGGGATTATTATAGGAATTAATCAAGGAAAGAAGCATGCTATTAAGTCATAATGCAATCGTTAACCCTTAGGATAGCAACATGATAGGACTGGCAAAAAAAAAGGCAAATTCTGGCTCTGATTAGTGCATTAAATTTGTTTTTTAAAGTAAATCATTTCAGTAAGCAGGCAGCCAAAGATAGAAAACCCCGAACTTTACAAGGCAGAAGAATTATCCTGAATATGGCAAATGAAAGGAGAACAAGAGATAAAGCCATCTCATTCACACCATTGGTGATGTTCTTCAAATATTGAGGCCAACCTCTTAATATTTACTTACTCTTACATTCTCAGCAAAATCACACAACTGGGTCTCACTTACTTTGGCCATGTCATATCAGGCAATTCAATGGAGAAAGCAATTACGTTGGGAAGAGTTAGCGGTAAAAGGAAACCAGGCCATCGAAGAACACAATGGCTGAACTCTATCAAAGCTGACCCCAGCCAGAGCGTAGAAAAACTCTAAGAAGCAATGCAAGATCAGAGGATGTGGAGAGACATGGCCTATAGGATTGCCAAGAGTCAGACACAACTGAATGATTAATATCATCATCACCACATTCTCAGCAGTCTACTTTGGAAGTAATGAAAGTGGAGATTTCATCCATCCTTCTCTCTAGTTAGCAGCAGTTCAGTCTGGAGTTAGAAGGAGATAATGATCCCCCCCCCCCCTGTGAAATGAGCCAGCAGATATAAAGCCGCTGCAAGGAATATAGGTGTGAAGCAATTGTTAACAATTCATGGTGACCCCAAAATGACAATACTTGCAATGATACTATAAAATTGATGTGATTCTCACGATATCTGATACATGATGCCATGATACTCCTGAGGATATTCTATGAATATGGATCCGAAAGGCTATTCGGCAGTTCTATTGTCAGAGGGTATGCAGTATGGAGTAAACAGTACTCTTATGTAAATTGATCCACTGTGTGTTAATTACTCAAATGTTGAAAGAAACCAGCCCTTGAAAACAGATTCTTATGTTCAACTTCATGTCAAATTAAGCCCTACCACAGTTTTTTTTAAAAAGTCACATCTGGGATGGCCCCATGCAACCAGAATATCAAAAATTGCATCCCATATTTCTCTATGCTTGTTTGCTTATTAAACTTATGTATCACCCATTTCACCACTGAGAGAAATGGGTGACTTCAATGCATTTTCAATGCATTTCATCAGGATGTCTTTGAATTGATGGGAAACGATCTGTTGAGAAAGGAAAATATAAAAAACGAGAGAGATAAATCATAAGCAAAAAAAAAAAAATAATCAGTGGCTTTTATGCTAAGGTCACTGTCAGCTGCAAAATCGACCAGCAGAAATAGCTCACAACAATGGCTTGAAGCTGATTTTTTTTTAATGCTGCAACGGGAAGAATGGAATTAGTAGGTATGATTCTATTGTATCAATAATCATTCATACTGTACTGCCTGCCAGTCCAGGTAAAAAGGTGCGTCTTATACTCCGAAAAATATGGTTTATATTTTCCAGGGCCATCAGTCCTTTCTTCTATATTAGGCATGTACCTTCATATGAAAGGCTGCATTTTCAGTGGCTTCTCACAAGGTTTACTGGTGCTCATGTTAATGTATTTTCAATGTAAGCAAAGACATACCTCTTCACCAAGGCTTTCTATAATTCTGCCCTTAATTTTAAGTGCAAACACCACATCAGAGTAGGTACAATTTATGTTTTATTAAGCATTCGCTAAGGCTCTCTACATTCAGAGAGGAAAGGAGGTTGCATCTGGCTATACTGTAGGCCCATCAACCAATGACCTTTGTTCAGATATTATTCAGAGCTTGTACTCCAGTCATAGAGGGCAACCAGGTCATTCCAGGTCAAAGATGCCAGTACTGATTTTGGGTGTGTCCAGTGTTTCAAATAACATTGTAATCTGCCCAGATATAACTTTGCTCACAGGTGGATTGGAAATAATAATTGTAGCGTGTTAGGTTATTGTTGTTATCACCTTGGTCTAACCTGTCTATGTGATTAATTCTTGTACATTCACCAGCATTAGTTCCCCTATAAGACTCAATACTGTAAACAGCAAAGAAGCGGGGGGAATCTTACTCTTAACTCTAGCATCTTTTGATCACTAGGAAATAAAATAAATAAATAACACAACTAATAAGAGGAAGAAGCTTGGTGTTACTTTTTTAAAAGTTATGTCACCACAACCTTGGAAGACCCAACTGATGTATTTTTTTGAGCTGTATCCAATCCCTTCCTTGGAAAATGAAATATTTATTTCATTTGTTTAAAAGATTTATATGGCTGACCATTCAAGACATTTTTTTTCAGTTCTGACAGAATGGAAGGATTACTTCTGACAGGATGGGGAGCATGGAAGAATCATATCTCTTTGCAATCATCTGGTCATTAGCACCAGATGACTGCAACAGCTCTCAGAGAGACTGCTAATGACCAGATGACTGCAAAGAAATATGATCCTTCCATCCCCCTCACCCATCCTATCAGAACTGATGAAGCTTCTTGGATGAGAAGCGAAACGTCTGATTCTTCAAGGAAAAAAATAATTATTCCTCAAGAAAAAACATAGTCAGTTGCCTTTTTTTGGGGGGGGAAGCACCTTTGAGACTTAAAAGGTAGACATTTCTGCTTTTTTTTCTACTGGTTATTCCAAATCTCTAAGGCAGCAGTTCTCAACCTGTGGATCGTGACCCCTTTGGGGGTCGAATGACCCTTTCACAGGGGTCGCCTAAGACCATCGTAAAACACATATTTCCGATGGTCTTAGGAACCGAGACACCGCTCATCTATCCGTCTCCAGGCGGGTCCACCCACATGCAAACAGACTACTGCAAAAAAAAAAAAACCCATCTGTGCCATGGGAACTTCTGAACATGCGCAGAAGCTGAATTTCTGGCACTGCGCATGCGTTGCCATCTTGTTTTTGGCTTTTTTATTATTTTTTTGCAATTTTTTTTAAAAATTAGCACTGCGCATGTGTTGCCATCTTGTTTTCAGCTTGTTTTTTGCAATTTTTAAGAAAAATGTTCGGCACTGTGCATGTGTGTGCGCGCAAAGTGCACGCACGGCCACGAGGCGCGGCCACGCAGCACAGGGGCAGCTGGTAAGTTAAAACCGCCCCTGAGTTTCCTAATAATTTTATAATTTTATGGTTGGGGTCACCACAATATGAGGAATTGTATTAAAGAGTTAGGAAGGTTGAGAACCACTGCTTTAAGGGTGACATATATATGACAATTGAGCAATTAGCTATGTTTCTCAAATAATATACTGTATAGGAAGAACCATTTTGCCTGTCTTCAACACAGCCTGAGAATAGCTTCCCGCCACATTGCCAATTGTATCATTCGTATAAGCCACAGCCACCTATTTACCATAGGCCAACCTTATTTGTTAATATGAATTCTGATGGATTTTGTCTAGTTTGCATTTAAATATGTTGTTGAGATTTTTTGAATTGTCACTGTTTTGCATTTTTAAAGAATTCAGTTCCATTGTCTGCCTCTTCAGAACTATAAATTCACAAATAATGGATAAATGGCTCTCAGATTCCAATGTACATATAGATAAATGCATGCTTGACTTCAAACTTGAATAATGTTTCCATCTCTTCCATTACCACCTAGCCAAATGTAGTGTATATTGCTCAATGTGTTTTGAGTTGTAGCTAGTCTAGAATAAATGCAACCAAATGTATGCTTAGTGAGATTAAACAGTCTGTAAAATAGACCTAATTAACTAAATTGGCCAGAAGTTATTTTGACGCCTTAGCAATATGGAATGGGAAAATATTTTTGGTTCATTTATTTCATTTTTGGATTGTGCCCCTTTATATGAGAATAAGCATTAAAGAGTACAAGCATTGCAAGCTCGCAGACATCCCTAAGCTTCATTCTGAAAAACCTTAAAACCAGTGCTCTATCATCTGCCTAATACAAAAGAAGTTCTTCAGATGATAAACCACATTCTTCGACTTGCCTATATGCTTCCTGGATCAAAGCATTTCATGAGAAAACTCATAAAAGTAACTCCATCACTGCAACCTGTGTAAACCTGTTAATTGATGATGTGCACAACATGCTAAGCCATATTTTGTTTGGATTTAATACGGCTGACACCAGATCATGGACAAGATCACAAAATCGTACACTTGAAAGTTATCTTAAGGCCTCTGAAGACTGTAATTAACAACTTCATTAAGAGTAAATCTTATTACTAGCACCAGGGGAATGGAAAGAGCTTCAGAACCCTGTTGACCGGACTTAATCATGATTATTATAATTAATAGAACTTAGAATAACTTTATTGTCATTTTGAATGTACACTAATCAGCATACATTAAAATGAAATTTTGTTGCATGCAGCTCTCAAAGGGTCACCACCTCCAATATACACTACATAAACATGACAAATAATAAATAAATAAATAAATAAATAAATAAATAAATAAATAAATAAATAAATAAATAAACAATTAAAAAAATAAATATGTACCCACATATATTATATGACACAGAGAAGCAACACAGTCTAGTCCGGATGTATACATGTACATGGCAAGAAAAACAAATCTTGCAAGTTTACCAGACGGATGGCACAGGAACAAAGCTGTTATAGAATCTGGTAGTCCTTCTGGAAATACTTCAAAACCTCCTCCAAGAGGGGAGCAACAGAAACAGACCATAAAGTGGGTGTGTGGGGTCTCTAACAATGCTTTGAGCTCTAAGCACATAGTGCTTATAAGCAGTATCCTGAATAACAGGAAGCGAGCTTCCTATAATCTTCTCGGCTGTCCTTACCACTCTCTGTATGGACTTTCTCTCTGAGGCACTGTTGACATCAAACCAAACAGTGATGCAGTTTGTTAAAAAACTCTCAATCGTGCCTCTGTAAAAAGTGGCCAGGACAGAAGGAGAAAGATGTGCTCTCCTCATCTGATGCAGGAAATGCAGACTCTGTTTTGCACTCTTCGCTAAGGATGACGTGTGGAGAAACCAATTCAAATTGTTAGGTTTTTTAAAAAAAAAAATTATTGATTTTATTTTTTAGAACTACAAAGCAACACAAACAAACAAATACACACATCCACATATAAACATAAATTCACTTTTTATAACAGTTTTGTCTCGGTATGTATTATATTATTTACATTTTCCCCTTTATTCTTTCTAATTATTTTTGTATTTGTTGACCTATGTACACATTTCTATTTTTGTTTATTCACATTAATTACTTATAACATCCTTCTGTTTTACCCACATTCTTATTTCACCTTTCATCTTTAAATCTTAATCTCCATTTCTAATCTCTAACCAGTTGTATAGTTTATCCCAAACCAAATCATAATCTGTCTCTTCTTTTTCTTTTATCGCTTTTGTTAATTTGTCCATCTCCACGCAATCCAGTATTTTCCTTATCAATTCTTCTTCCGATGGTGTTTTATCGTTTTTCCATTTTTGGGCATATGTTATTCTTGCGGCTGTAATTATATGTAATAGTAGATATTGTATTTCCTTAGTATATTTTCTGTTCAGTAGTCCCAATAGAAATACCTCCGGCCTCAGATCTATATGTTGTTCCATTATTTCTACTAACCATTTCCTAATTTTAATCCAATTTTAATCCAATAATCCAGGTGTATAATATCCCTAATTTTCCATTTTCTAACAGTTTCTTATAATCCTTTTTAATATGAACTTCCTGTAAGCATATAATCTCAGCCTCCAATTTTTTTAGTTTAGCAAATGTTTGTGTTCTTTTTTGGGGGGGGGTATATTTAGACCATTGATATTTATTGAAAAAAGTTTAATTGCCTCTCCCATCTTTACCTAAGTTGTTTTCTAGTGTTTCTAGTCTCTCTTATTACCCTTTCTTTTGTCCCTTGTCTATCTTCCTGCTCTCTTTCGTTTTCTGTTCCTCTCTTTCTTTCTCTGCCTCCTCAATTTGATCTTCTTGACTTTTACTGTCTACCTCTTCCCTACTTCCTTGATTTCCTTCCTATGTAAAATGAAATTCATAAAATTATTTTGCTTTCTCTAGAGTGTCAATTTTATATTTTTTTTCCTTGCCATGTTGCAAGTATCCATTCCGGAATTAGCCACCTAAACATGTTTTTATATTTAGTTAATTGAACCGTTAGAAATTGGTACTGTCTTCTTTGCTCTCTTATTCTGCGTGGTACTTGTTTAAAAATTATAATTTCTCTTCCTTTATACATTCTTACCTTGTTTTTTTAATAAATCTCATCCCTTATAGTCCTTTTCGTGAATCTTACGTGTACCTCTCTAGCCAATCTGTGTATATGTGTGTAGTTGGTCTGCACCCGGTAAATTTCATCAATGTCTCTAATTATCTCATATTTATCCTTTTCTAATATTTCCACCAATATCTCCACCATTTTTTGTCCCAGATTTTCATCTTTTTCTTCCGCAATGTTTTGGTAAGGTAAATAATACGATGCTTTTTCAAATTCCAAAAATGCAATTGATTCAGCCATCTCTCTATTGGTTTGCTGGGCTTGTTATTCCATAGTTTCTAATTTACTATCTATTTGGTCCATTTTTGTTTCCACAACTTTCATTCTCTGATCATTTTCTATTATTGTTTTTTGGATTGTCCCAATCCTATCATTCATATTTTTAATCTCCCCTTTAATTTCTCCAATTTCATTTTTAATTTCTTTGTGATGTATTTTTTCCTCCTCACGATTATCTGCAATAGCCTCTTGTGTCTTCAGCATTGATTCCTGTATCATTTGCAGTGTCACCTGCATACTTTGTAGATTCAATGTTGATTCCGATTTTTCTTTTACCAGCATATTGTCTATTATTCGTTGCTGTGAGGGACATGCAACTGCAGGTGTAGGATTTACAGTTGTTTTTTTTCCTATTTTGGTTACCGTCGCTGTGCTAAACATCTTTATTGTCTCAGATATTTTACTCCACAATAACATATGACAATTGCTATTCAATTAATCTTATAGCTACAATAACAAAAAATTTCCTTTTTTTATCTACACCTAACAATATATCTCTGTGTATCAAATTAATTAATTAATTACTAATAACTTAATTCTAAGTATACATTTATATCTTTCCTTAAACCACAATTACTTACTATACTTTATATTGATCTTTAGAAAGCTTACATACATTACTATTTTATATTCACAATTATATACACAAATATCCACAATTCATCAATATTTTTATCCACACAGAATCTTTCACTATTCCAATATACTATTATCTAGATCATAAATCACTTAAGAGAAACTTTAACAATATTTCATTACTATATTTATAGGGTTTTTTTTTTTTACTGAACACGCAATTATCTCTACGAGTCGACAAGATGGTACCAATTAGCCTCCTTCTCCTCTTTCTTCTTCCTGGTTCAGAGTATCCAATATGTCCACTCATCCACTTTTGTCATTTTTGAAAGTCCACACTTATCATATTTTTCAGAGTATAAGATCCACCTTTTTACCCCCCAAAAGAGGGTGAAAACGTCTTATACACCAAATGTAGCCCCAACCACCCACCCACCCCAACCCTTTGGCCTCTGTCTTCCAGCAATTTACCTGCTTGCAGCAAACAGGGAAGAGTCTGTAAAGCCAAGCAAGTCATTAGCAGCTTCCCAAACCTCAGCTGATTTGCCACGTGCTAAAATGAAACTGAAACTAGCTGCAAAGAGGCAAATAGCTGGGAGAGACACACAGATTTTTATTTTCTGCTGAACTGGATGCGAGAGGGTAAGTGAATAACTATAAATTCTGTAGAATGTTCAAATTATTAGACTTGTTTTTTAAAGACTGCTTTATTATTGTTCTAGAGCCAGGGGTCTCCAACCTTGGCAACTTTAAGACTTCCACAGCCAGCAAAGCTGGCTGTGCAATTCTGGGAGTTGAAGTCCACAAGTCTTAAAGTTGCCAAAGTTGGAGACCTCTAGACAACTTAACAAAATAAAGAAACTTTTTAAAATAAATGCTTGCTCTGAAGAGGTCCAGTGCTATTGTATCTTCTTTTAAATAATAGAGAATAATGTATACTTCCAGAAATTTTAATTAATTTTAACAGCTCTGTACAAGTATAATCTGAAATGTAACAGTGTCCTGTTTAGTATTAGAGTTAAATCCTGACTTACCTTGGAGTAGATCTATTTAAATAATTGGGAGGAGTTAGTGTGACTACATTTAAGAAAACTTTCTGGCATAATGTACATTTCTCCAATTCTTTGCTATTTCTATGGGTCAGGCACACATGCACAGAAATACACAGCAAACAGTGTATATCATCTGTGCTGTTTGCTGTTTGGCTAATTGCTTGGAGGCAGAGGCCTTTTTTCCTTGTTTTCCTCCTCCAAAACTAAGGTGCGTCTTATACTCCGGTGTGTCTTGTACTCCGAAAAATACGGTATATGTAGATTAAGGGTTAATTAAATGTTCTATCTTTGAAAAATAAGAAAGGTTTCAATAATTAATATTAAAGTTCACCGTTTTACCAATCAGTTCCAGTCTATTTCATTTGGTGGTAGAATGAGTTAAGATTTCTAAAAATCGCTGAATCATCGGGTAGGTTTTTCTGCTATCCAGGTTCGGGTTACACAGTACAAGATGTTATCGCAATTCTAACTTTCCTGTCTTTGCATTAAATCCACTCCGTTTTATAATTCCATGCAAAGTTCCACTCCTTTCTGGTCAGCCCTTCTCACTAAGTCACTCCGTCCTTCTCCTTAAATTTTTCTCTCGCCTCCCTGCACTCTCTCACCGCACTCCTCACCTCCTTCTGGGGTATACTCGATCTCTGATCAAAACTGCTTTTGTCCACTCTTTGCTTCCCTATTATGCAGCTGCTGTCATCGCTCCTGATTGGCCATAAAGACCAATCCTTTTCTCCAGCTTTAAGAGTGTTGCTCCTCTCCGCCTGCATAATTTTAAGGCTACCCGGCATCTCCAGAGCTTCCTCTTTACTTTATAGATCTCTACGGGATCAATAATGCCCTCGAAGGGCTCCTGGTAAAGATATTTTCGGGTTTCAGAAGCGGAGCTTCGCTTCCTCGCCCGCTCTGCGATGCCGTCACCACCGGAAGTCCAAATTGTTAGTTATCTGCACCACCAGATGTAAAATAAACTTACTCCAGGGGTGGGTTCTAACTTACCTCACCGACAGTTCGCTTCCTCCCACGCCGCGTGGCTGTGCACACATTGCGTGCTGTGTGGCCGCGTGCACACGCAGGTGCACAGTGCTGAAAACTCGGCTTCTGCGCATGCGCAGAAGCAAAAAACAAGATGGCGGTGCCCACGGACCGGCCCAGACAGAACCGGGTCTGTGACATCATCACTGGTTCTATAGAACCGGTTAGAACTGGTAGGAACTCACCTGTGATTTACTCATATCTGCAAACACACTTTAAAAATCCGCTTTTCAAAGATACAAGGAGTCCTTAACTTACAACCATTTCTTTAGTGACCAACACAGCATCCCCAGAGTAAAATGATCCAAATTCGGGCTCTTGACAAACCAGCATTTATTGCTGACAATTGCAAGTGGCCCGGGACATGTGATCACCACTTGCAAACTTCGCAGCTGGCTTCTCACAAGCAAAGTTAGTTGGGAAGCTAGATTCACTTAACATGATTCACTTAAAAACTGTAGGGATTCACTTAACAACCGTGGCAAAAAAAGCTTGTAAAATCGGGCAGGACTCACTTAACAACTGCCTTGCTTAGCTACATAAATTCTGGTCATAACTTGAGCACTATCTGTACTCACTTTGAGAAACATTTTATTTACTGCTGCTAGCTTACCAACAATTGTCCAATTTTACACTGCACGTTTTAACCTAAGCAGTAAACTGTTGTAATAATGCAATATACTTTTCATTGGTGACGCTGCTGAAAAAAATTTCTTATTTCTTTGTGTTGGTATCCATGCATCCCTTCGTAGCGATGCAGGATTTTATCAAGTGGCATCATTTTCCCAGCTGTGCCTTTCTCAAACTTCATGCTGACAATTTTTCATTTTTTTCAGAGACACCTGCGTGGACCCTTAGCCCTACTGGGTATACATTAACTGCACCAACTTCATTTGTCAGTTGCATAGGCCTGTCTGCCCTCCGAGCTGGTTTTCATTATAGGCCCCTGACATTTATTTTCTGATGTTCCTCTCTTCTATTCTTCTCTGCTCTTTGAAGTGCTTTTGTGTTAGAAAAAATCCTAGCACAATATAAATAAAATGATGACACTCATTATTAGCATGAAAAAAACATTCTGTTCCAATTATGTTTATGTTCTCCCTCTCCGCTTCAACTCCTTCATTTGAAACAATAAGGATTACGAATAAATAAACAAGGAGAGAAGTGGAAAATTAAGGGTTTGAAAACCAAAGTGGAAGATATATATATATATACTGTATATGTATGTATGTATGTATGTATGTATGTATGTATGTATGTATGTATGTATGTATGTGTGTATGTATATATGTATATATATGTATATGTATATGTATATGTATATGTATATGTATATGTATATGTATATGTATACACATACATACACATTCACACACATTCACACACATATACATACATACACATACATACACACATATACATACATACATACACTATACACACACATATATACACATATATACATATACATACATATATATACACATATACATATACACACACATACATACTGTATATACACACACGCATACATACACATACACATATACATATACATACACACACACACACACACACATATATATACACACACACACATATATACACACATATACATATACATATATATATACATATACATTTATATACACACACACACCGTTTCCCTGAAAATAAGCCCTATCCCAAAAATAAGCTCTAGCATCTTTTATACGCGTGCACCTAATATAAGCCCTATCCCCAAAATAAGCCCTACTTAAGAGCCTGCACAGCTGGCCACCCACCCATTTTGTCTGGTTGCTCGTGGTATCACGGCCACGAGGTGAGATGGGGGATGAAGCTGCCCCACTTGCCCTGCACTGGCTTACCTCAGGGCCCTGCAGCCAGGCCATCCATGCCTCGCGGTGGGAGCACCAGCAGCCATATGCAGCAGGAACCCACGCTTGGTGGGGCTGCTGGAGCATCCGCCGTGAGGTGAGGCAGGTGTCGGGATGTGTGTGGCCTGTCTGTGGGGGCCCTGAGGTAACCCAGTGCAGGGTGTTTGGGGCAGCTTCACTCCCCTTGCCTTGCTGGTATGCTGCGCAGCCTCCTTCCCCGCTGCGAGCAAGCAGAAGAAGTGGGCCTCCTATACATGTGTATATATGTGTATACATACACACACATATATATATACATATACCCTGTTTCCCCCAAAATAAGACATCCCCTGATAATAAGTCCAATCAGTCTTTTGAGTGCATGGCAATAAGGCCAAGCACTTATTTCAGGGTTCAAAAAAATATAAGACAGGGTCTTATTTTCGGGGAAACACAGGGTACAAATACATACACATACACACACACACAGAGAGAGAGAGAGAGAGAGAGAGGGAGGGAGGGAGGGAGGGAGAGAGAGGGGGGGAGAGAGGGGGAGAGAGAGAGAGAGAGATGATACGTATAATGCATAGTCAGGCGAACATTATTATTCAATGACATCTAAAACTACTTTTTTTTGCTAGCCCATAAAACACTTCTACCAAATGAAAAGGTCATTGCTCAGATGTATCCATTTCACAGATTTTCACATGAGGAAATGTGTAAACTGTCAAAAATAATTAACAGTGATTTAGACAGAGGCTGTTTGAAATCTGCTTCCAGCAACTGTTGCATCAAATTGAAGCAATCAAATTATGACCACTACCTCTCACAAACTCATTTGCCGACATTGCTGCTGTACAGCAGATTGTTATATATATTTGATGTGCTCTGAAAGTACACATTTAATATACAGTTAGGTCCAAGAAATGGCTAGATGGCTAATCTAAAATTATGTCAACAAAAAATATTTTTGAAGCCTTACCAGAATTAGACATTTTATAGGTGATTTTCTAACTGTAAGGTAACAGTAGTTTTATCTAGAGGAAAAACATGTCACTTGTCTTTTTTGGACTATTATCATTTGCTTGTCAAGCCAACTTCACCTATGCTAAAATTCTCTTTTTTCTGTGCAACAATGAAAGGTACCGGAATCCTGTTCTCTTTTGACTACCTTGGATAGCAAGGATCAAAATGCTTTATAATGAGAAAAATAGGAAGGAAGGAAGGAAGGAAGGAAGGAAGGAAGGAAGGAAGGAAGGAAGGAAGGAAGGAAGGAAGGAAGGAAGGAAGGAAGGACTGATTTAAGGTAATGGACAGGTCACATGATTTGCATTCAACCTGTCAGAAATGTAGTTTTTGGATTTCTCTTAAAACAAACCACAGGAAAAAAACAACCAAAAAATTGATGGCTGAACAATTCATTCAATTGATTGATTGATTGATTGATTGATTGATTGATTGATTGATTGATTGATTGATTGAAAGAAAGAAAAAGAGCAGAGGTGGCGCAGTGGTTAAATGCAGCTACTGCAGGCTACTCCAGCTGACTGCTAGTTCAGCAGTTCAGCTGTTCAAATCTCACCAGGCTCAAGGTTGACTCAGCCTTCCATCCTTCTGAGGTGGGTAAAATGAGGACCCAGATTGTTGGGGGCAATATGCTGAACTCTGTAAACCGCTTAGAGAGGGCTGTAAAGCACTATGAAGCGGTATATAAGTCTAAGTGCTATTGCTATTGCTATTGACTCACATGCCACTCAAAACTAAAGATTCTCAGAGAATTTGAGTATTTTAAAATCTGCTTATTAAAGGGAGGGGGAAAATTAGTAAAACTTAACGCATGTACAACTATGGAAACACAGAGGAAGAAAACTAAATTATAAAGCTCCGTTACCATAGAAAAGTTATTAATAATATATGTTAACAAAATGCTTATGTGTACAGAAAATCCTTGGGTGCTGGAAAGATAACAAAGAAGTCATCAGGCTTCCCACCATGCAGAGGAAGAAGCAGTTCAAAGCTGGGACCACCATTAAGAAGTCCCGTTCCTGGGCAGCATCCCACCATGCTTCTTTGTGGGAGGCATGCCGAGCAGACCCTCTGATGTTGATGTGAGGGTTTGAGTAAGGACACCGTGAAAAAGATGTTATTTGAAATACAGAACTATTGTTCCAAACTGCGTAGGGCATTATTAGTTAAAACCAGCCTCATGAATTGGGATCATAAATCAACAGAGAGAACATGAAGATCATGTCAGCTGGCACGGAATTAGGCACAACGGCTCGATCCTGTCAGTATTTCTTCTGCTACAATTTCTATCAGGTAAAGCATCCAGTCCTTTTTCAAGGAGAGCTCTACATGCAATGCAATGCTATAATCCAGGCAGAAAGTTGGTTATAAGGATGTGTTTCATTAAAGCAAGGTTACTTGAGGGACTATCTCACCCCACTGGGATTGGCCAGTACCACTTGTGCCGGCAGAGGAGGCAGGCTGCAGGCCCTGTCAGTCCAATTATTCCACCTGGTGGGGTCCAGGAGGAGGGCCTTCTCTGCTGTTGCTCCTGCCTTCTGGAACATCCCCCCCCCCCCGATGTGAGGTTGGCCCCAACCCTCCTATCTCTTTTTTAAGGTCCTGGAGATGTGGCTCTTTCAGTCGGCTTGGACCCCCAGCAGGGGAACAGTGCAATGGAGGCGGTTGATTGAGTAATAACAGATCCCACTTCCACCACCACCCCCATTCCGCCCCCCCCCCCCCGCCTTCCCCGTGTGTCCTTGATTTTAACATCTGATTTTAACTTTTTCTGTTTTAACTGTAGATGTAACTGTAAGCAGCCCAGGGTTACCTTATGGTAAGATGGGCAGCCAATAAATTTTATAAATAAATAAATAAATCACTACCCAAACTGGAATATAGATGACATCTAGTAAAACATATATTTTGGGATATCCTCGGGTATCCTGCAAAAACTCTTTCAGAACAAGCTGAAATGCCACTCCCTGGACAGATAACCAGCCCATTAAGAACACTTCTGTCTTGTCCAACTGGAGATTCAATTTCTTGACTGCCAATATTATAAACAGATTCACTATCATAAACAGGTGTTGAATGATTAAACACTTCCACTGCTTCACTTAGATCTGATCAAAACCTGCACACTAATGGCAATATACTCTCAATCTCCAGATGGTCACATTTAGCATTTTATGTAGCTGTACAGTGGATAATGTAGAAAAATGAAAGATACCATGAGATGGATGAGATGGGTAAGAAATCCCTCAACATTACCTTTTAAAAAACAGTCTTCCAAGTATGACTGGAACCACTGCAAAGTTCTGGAAGATTTTCCAAAAAGTAAACCAGATCAGGATTGAAAAGTCCAGGAACTCAATGTAATGAAACATTTTCCAGAAGGAACAGAAAATATCGATTTACTTGGACTCATGGTCTGCCTCAATCAGCATAAGAAATCTACATCTGTTCAGTTTGTTTCATTATTAAGCAATAAAACGTTTGAACAAAAGAACTGTCTTGTGCTAAGTAGACCACAGACACTGTTTGATTAAAAGAAAGAACCCATTACCAGAATAATACTGGTTGTAACCTACAGCTAACACTTGAATCCACTGAAACATAAGTTGTAGTTTGTAATGGACTATGACACTGCATTTTCTCAGAGACTCAGAGAACCTTACTTGCATATAGACAACCACCCAAACATCCAACTTATTGCAGACTTTCACAAGGAACAAAAATCGATAGGGCAATTATGCCACCATGCAGAACAAACTCTTCAACAAATCCAGATGTCTACCAACAGCAATAAATCCACATCTACACCACCAGCACCATTATAGGCCCCAACAAATACACATACAGGATTGGAAGTTCCTTCAGATGCACTTCTTCTAATGTGATAGATGCCATCACCTGCTGACTGGATTCCTTGTAAGAGAAATGGGACAAACTTTGCACAAAAGAGTTTATGGACACAAACTTGACGTAAGGATAAGGTAAAATCAGAGTATTTCAACTTCTGAGGACACTCCATTGCAGCCTTTTGAAAAACAAACTTTAACAGCACCATGAAAGATTGCTGAACTCACAAGCCCTCAACATCAAAGAAAAAGAAGATAGCTGATCAGAAGATAGAACAACAACAACAACAACAAGACCCAACCGCCATCCCAATCCAAGACCTTGGCCTACAAGGTTGTCTTCTAGGTTACATAGAATACCATAATCATTCTTGAGGTAAAAGTGGGCTTTGGTTACAAATTCTGACCAAAATGTGCCCCGATCTTACACCCATACATTAAATGTTGCATGCAGGATAAATATCTTGTGCATCAGGTGTGTGTGTGTGTGTGTGTGTGTGTGTGTGTGTGTGTGTGTGTGTGTGTGTGTGTGTGTGTGTGTGTGTGTGTATTCGACAGAAAAAATATATATAATCCTTTCCTGGTGAAGAGCTGATAAGGGAAGAGAGCCTGTGGCCTAGCGGTTAAGCTGCTGCCTTACAGGCTGATAAGGGAAGAGAGCCTGTGGCCTAGAGGTTCAAATTCAAGTAAGGGTATGGCTTACTGGGATTTGAACCAGTAAGCCATACCCTTTATTTAGCTCTCATCCCCCAGTAAGGGGATGAGAGCTAAATAGCTTGAAATAGATCTATAAGTGTCTCCCTTCATTTTCATTTATCAGCAAAAATGTTACACATACAGACAAAATAGTTTGTCAGCTATAGAAATTGCCTGGATGGTCCCTGGAGGGGTCGAAAGGCTAAAGGAAGCTGTGATGTTTCCTCCCATATTTGGGCACACCAGGATGATTCGACAGAAAAAACATATATAACCCTTTCCTGGTGAAGAGCTGATAAGGGAAGATAGCCTGTGGCCTAGAGGTTAAGTGCTGCCTTACAGGCAGGCGGCCCAGGTTCAAATCCCAGTAAGGGTATGGCTATCTGATGAGAGCTAAATAGCTTGAAATAGATCTATAATAGTCTCCCTTCATTTTCATTTATCAGCAAAAATGTTACATGTCAGTATATATGTGTGAGAAAATCAGTGTGGTGACTCTTTTTAGGCACTGAAATTCATTGGGTGATTTGCACTGATTATTCTCTCTCAGCTCTAGACTGAGAAATAAAAAAAACTAATCTTCCAGGGCCACCTTGCCTGATGATAGTCAGTCAGATTGATTAAAAATCAATAATCTATATAATTACAAAACAATCCTGATGTTAGACTGGGTTCATACATTGTCCTAACCATTTCTACTGAATACACTTACAATAAGTAGATTCCCATCTTATAAGCCAGAAGTCATTGTTTACAAACCA
Organism: Diadophis punctatus similis; assembly: GCA_023053685.1. Lineage (NCBI taxonomy): Eukaryota > Metazoa > Chordata > Lepidosauria > Squamata > Dipsadidae > Diadophis > Diadophis punctatus. Next base: position 87,277,346 of record JALIGW010000002.1, read on the forward strand.
AAATGGCTGTGCTCATTTTGCACTTCAGGATATGTCAAAACCAAACATTTACAGTTCAAGGCGCCGTGCAAATCTAGCCTTCAAATCCATTAAAAACAAAAGAAGATAAATTTTAGGAAATATCTTATAACAACCACCCTTAATCTTGGGCCTGGAAGCCATTGTTCTCAGGACAGCTGTGAAAATGGCAAAACTTCACACTTCATACATATCTGTCATGCATAGACTGAAAGTATTATTGAAATAAAATTGGTCCAAGTGTGCTCTACAATGGACTTGATTTTGCTTAATTAATTTTATATCTTGCCTTCCACTTGGAATACATTAATTTAAATGTACTTCAAATAAATCCATTCGTCATTTATTTATTTAATTTAATTTCTTTGGGATGAATGCCATCCTCTCAAAGCAAATGGTAATTTAGGACATTTGTTAAAACTTGCAGCCTTAACAATAAGCCCACACAGAGAGGGAGTGTCTCACAAACAGCAGACGCACAAAAGATGCAGTTTTGTGTCTTTTTTTCTTTCACCCAAATATCCTTCCATGTTTTTCCATAAAAATGTATTTAGTTGCTCTTTGTACAGATACTACTGTTGATGCATTACCCAATTATGGGAAAAAAAACCTTACTGAGAAGCAAAAAATCATTGTTTTAATTGTCTGTTTTGCCAATTACAACAAGCAGAGTACACATACTCATACTTCAAAGTCTCCCCAAAACATGTTCTACCAGGTTTTCACAAGGAAAATGCATTTCACCTTAACTAGATAATCTGCAAAAACTTCTCTTTATTCATCCATTTCTGTTGACTCTTCCTATTTCCCATGAATACAGGACATCACACAATCCGGAGAAGAAGTCAGCAGTAGCTAAGATTTTCAGCTTCACCAAAAGAATCTTCTTTTGATATTTTATTTAGCTAGATAGTTTCTAGATATATATGACGACCTCACTCAAAGCAACTGAGGCTTGTTTGGATTAGCAAGGCTGAAGAAAAGTGAATATCATTAGGTACTGAAGTAGATACGAAGAGACACAGGTTGGCGTATTCAAAAAAGGTTCATTGATACAGGTAGTTAAGACCACAACTTACAACCACAACTGAGCCCAAAATTTCTGTTGTTAAGTGAGACATTTGTTATGTCTCACTTAATTTGCTCCATTTTACGACCTTTCTTGCTAGAGTTGTTAAGTGAATCACTGCAGTTGTTAAGTCACTAACATGGTTGTTAAGTGGATCTGGTTTCTCCATTGACTTTCTTTGTCACAAAAGATGATCACACGACCCCAGGTCACTGCAATGGTCATAAATAAAACATCTGAATTCTGATTACATGACCATCGAGCCATGGTGGCACAGTGGTTAGAATGCAGTACTGCAGGGTACGTCTGCTGACTGCCGGCTGACTGCAATTTGGCAGTTCGAATCTCACCAGGCTCAAGGTTGACTCAGCCTTCCATCCTTCTGAGGTCAATAAAATGAGGACCCAGATTGTTGGGGGCAATATGCTTACTCTGTAAACCGCTTAGAGAGGGTTGTAAAAGCACTATGAAGTGGTATATAAGTCTAAGTGCTATTGCTGTTGGGATGCCACAAAGATCGTAAGTGTGAAAAAATGTTCAAAAGTCAGTTTTTTCAGTGCCGTTGTAACTTCAAATGGTCACTAAATGAAGTGTTGTAAGTCGAGGACTACCTGTTAATATCTTGATGGCGAATCTAAGGCTGGAGAGCTGACTGGTGACTTTAAGATAACGTGTGAGTCTACATCACAAGAGACATGTGGATTATTGCATTGTGCTTCACGTGGGGATGTGCTTGAAGGACATTAGAAAGCTACAATTGATCCAGAATGTGGACAGTTTTGGAGGCCCCCAGGCTGGCACATGTAACACCACTCTTACGCAAGCTGCACTGGCTGCTGATCTGCTTCTGGGTACAAGACAAGTTGTTGGTTATTACCTTTGAATAACCAATTACCCTTTGTGGCCTGAGTGCAGAATATCTGCAGAATCCAATGGGATTGGCTTGCCCCACTCTTGCTAGCAGAAGGGACCTTCTGCGGATCCCATCAGCTGAGGAATTTCAGCTGGTGGGATCCAAGAGAAAAGCCTTCTTTGCCATAGCTCCTGCCCTTTGGAACATCTTGCCTCATCTCCTGAGGCAAGATCCTCCCTTCTCTCTTTTAGCCTTCAGGAAAGTCCTTAAAACCTTGCTATGCTGACTTTCATGGGATCCTGAAGGAGAAGCTGCTTTCTAGAGATGTTTGGTATACCAACAGAGAAGACACTTCATTTCTCCCCTCCAAAACCTTGTTTTTTAGCTTAATTTTTTTTGTAATTTTAATCCATTTCTATATTGATAATTGTTGAATGTTTCATTATATCTTGATGTAAGCCGCTCAGAGTTGCCTGAACTGCGAGATGGCGGCAAATAAATTTGATAAATAAACAGGTGGTCCTTGACTTACAGCAGTTTGTTTAGTGACCATTCGAAGCTACAACAGTACTGAAAAAAGTGACTTATGACCATTTTTCACACTTATGACCGGTCATGTGATTTTACACTCAGATGGTTGACAACTGATTCAAATTTATGACAGTTGCAGTGTCCTAGAGTGATGTGATCCCCTTCTGCGACCTTCTGACAAACAAAGTCAATGGGGAAGCCAGATTCACTTAACAACCATGTTACTATTTAATTTAACAACTGCAGTGATTCACTTAACAAATGTGGCAAAAACAAGTGGTAAAATGGGCCAAAACTCACTTAACAAATTTCTCACTTAACAACATAAAGTTTGGGCTCTATTGTGGTCTTAAGTTGAGGTCTACCTGTAAAAATCAGGACAACTTTTGGATGGATGAAGATTACAGTTTTATGTAACATGATTCTGTGATTTGCCAAGGACCACCTACTTGAAGAAGACTATGTTGGTTGCTTTTCAAATCTGGAAAGGTCTGATTCTTTTTTTGCTTTTTCTAGAAGCTAGATGCATCTTATTATTTTTATTTATTTCCCTATTTAAAACCAGTAGAATACAATGCCTGTGTTGTCCAGCAGGTTGCTTCCAAATTTAAGCATTGCAATCAGGAGCATGGTTGGAAGCCATCAAAAACAAGTTCTAGAGCCACAAGGAACAAGCAATCATCTAAAACAAGCATAGCCTTTCCTTTCCTTTCCTTTCCTTGCTTTTTTAAATTAATTTCAGTTTAGGAAACAAGAAGGAATAAGACAACTGCTACCCACCAGGCAAGGAATATTACCAAACTAGCCCATAGTTAATCTCTTATTGTTTCTTGAAAGAAGATGCACATTTCATTGAATCATATAGGTAATGTGCTCTAAAGAGGGGAGAAGAGTCTATTATGGAGTTAGACTCAGTGGCAGCACTGAGAGTGGGAGGGAATCTTTGAGTAGGTAGGTCCCTAATGAAATCAACCTCCATTTTGAATCATTCCAAAGAGCCAGGGTGGTGCAGTGGTTAAAGGCATAAAGCTAGAAAGCGGGAGATTGTAAATTCTAGTCCTGCTTTAGGCAGAAAGCCAGTTTATTGATTTGGGCTAGTCACTCTCTCTTTCTCAAAAAAGCAGGCAATGACAAATCACTTCTGAAATCTTGTCCCCCCCCCCAAAAAAAAAAAATCCTTCAGGGACTTGTCCAGGTAGTTGCAAGGAGTCAGCACTGTCTCAAAAGTGACAACAAAAATAGTTCCATGTGCTTTTTCTTATCACAACGTCTTCTTAGGGAAGGAACTGCTGCATTATGACATCAGCCAGTTCCTATCTGGAAGTACCTTACCTTATTAAAAGTGTTATTTATTTCTATATTTTAGAAAGTTCTGAGAAAGGGAGAGCCCATGATAAATCATATTCCAGTATAAATAGCCACAGAACACAGACTGGAGGGGGGAATGGAAAAACAAGGCAGCAGGATGAGGACAAAATGAATACTTATAAAAAGAGATGGCTCATTGGAATATTTTGTAGCACCTAAATATGAAGGGGAATAGAATGTTTATATGTGAATTATACATAAACCAAAGCAAGGACCCGAAGATGCTTCTAAACAATGAATCACATAATGGATCACTGGAGAAACAGGAATAAAATTTGGGTACCAAAGTAATATAGCAGGTTTTGTCCAAATTAATGCAGAATTAATGCAGTTTGATATGTTTGTAATCTGGTGATGTTGTTACGTAGATGATTCAAAGGTACTTACCTTAAATATATAGATAAGGAAAAGCTTTCTAACAAACTTGGAATCTGCGTGCAAACACCTTTTTTGATGTACAAATCATGTAGATGAAATACTGAGGCATTTAAAAAGCTCAATTACATATGAGGTAATGAAGGCCGGATCAAGAATGTAGTTCTCCAGGTGCTTCCAGGTAGAAAGCATCTACTCAGACTGGCTGAATATCATAATACAGCAATTCCTTCCTTAACAAGATGTCAAACTGGGATCCCTGGTCTAGAGACAAGCTTACAAATCAACATGTTGCTGCCTGCAGTTCACTACCTTGGAAGTAGATGGAGAGTAGCAGCACAAATATATGAAGAAAGAGCGAATGCATCGAGAGGAAGGGAAAGATCAAGAAATGTCATGTTCAGATGGAACTGTGAGGCCCTCAAGAAAGGAAGAGGAGAAGGAAGAAGAAGAGGGAGAAGAAGAAGTTATAAACAAGGATGGTTTTCAAGAGAGATCAGTAAAGTTCATGTCAAGTAGATTTAGGTAGTTTTGCTTCTACTTTTAATTTATTTTTCTTTGTGCATTTTGCAGGGTATTCTTCACCCCAAGAGACCATGAGTATGTATGTATGTAGATATCAGTAAATAAATGAACATTCAAAACTTTTTTTCCTTCTTAAACATTGCTAAATGGCCATTTCTCTCCCAGTGCACAACCCTTTGAGTTGGTCCCAAGCCTGAGAATGCACCTATTTACAGTTGACAAATTAAATATATAATACCAAACTATGCACGTAAAGTAGATTTTAAGTAACTGGGCAGGAAATCTTTCTTTTTCCTTATGGAAGTGTGTAGAGACTGGAGGAAGAGAGATACAGATGCTCAGCCCTTAGAAATCCAGAGGGAACGACTTAGCAGCGTGCCAGCCTCTTCTCTAAGCTTGCTTCCTGATGTACTGAAAGACGTCATTAACCTTCCTCTCTTGCTTCTCTCCTTCTCCTGTCATTCTTTTACATCTAAGCATTACTTCAGAAGTACACAAAAGGGTAGAAGCCACAATACTCATAATTTATTTATTTATTTATTTATTTATTTATTTATTTATTTATTTATTTATTTATTTATTTATTTATTTATAAGCGCTCTTATAGGCCACCCAATCCTGCGGCGCTTACTTCATTAAAGGCTTTGGAGCACATGTGTTTTAGAACAATAGTTTCATAAGCCAACAGCACTGATTTACAAATCTAAACTTTCCAACCTTGGAGCGTTGGATGACACAGAAGAAATTCACAAGAAGCTGCAGGTGTCTGTGCTTTTCACTGACAAGCAATTCAGCTCGTCCCTGCCCAGGTTGGCCATGATAGACACAAAGTGCCTTAGAAGTCCTGCCACAAAATTCCTATTGAATAAAACACTGTACCAATCTTTGATGATAACAGGTCCCTGTCCTCCTTTAGCAGAACAGCCTGACTTTTCCCTTCAATATAAACATTTATGACGGGTTTTTAATTCTAAAGCCCTATCAGAGCCAAGAGGAATTTCTCTATCTGTCTGAAAATCCCTGGTGGAATAGAAAGTACAGGGCTGCTCACATCCAGCCAATTACAGCCCTTATTTGTGACCCCAAAGTGAGGATGTGTCAGCATGAAATGCACTCAAAGCTGAACCCAACCATATTAAACAGCTGCTGCTCTTTAACCCAAACCAGGTCGTTTTTAATGACTTGGCACATTGCAGCACTTACCACCAGAAGGAAGACTTTATTGCTGTTCTGGGCTGACAGCCTGCCAAAAGTAGGGAGAGGGAGGGATGCTCAGTGACAATGCTAGCAAGAAGACCTTTGTGTTTATTTGAAATAAAGTTAAGGCTGCACTTCCGTAATCCAATTAAAGGGAGTTAGATCCATTAAACCCCTATTTCTGAGTGCAGCGTGCACAGATTCTACATTATGAAGTAAAAGATTCCTCACATAGAAACATAGAAACTTTTTTGCAGCTCATATATTCCATACTGGAAAAACAAATATAATAGAATAATTACTGTTGCTTTTGTTATTGGTTTCGTCATCGATCCTGTAATTTTCCCTTTTCTTATAACAGTTCTTCTTTCCGGGGAACACTCTGCAAAATTACAGTTAGTGCCTAGCCCCGTGATGGCGAACCTATGGCACGCGTGCCACAAGTGGCACGTGGAGCCATATCTGCCAGCATGCGAGCCGTTGCCCTAGCTCAGCTCCTGTGCGCCGGCCAACTGATTTTCGGCTTGCGTGGAAGCTCTGGGAGGGTGTTTTCGGCTTCCGGAGGGCCACCAGGAGGGCTAGGGAGGGCATTTTTGCCCTCCCCAGGCTCCAAGAAAGCCTCTGGAGCCTGAGAAGGGCAAAAAATGGGCCTACTGGGCCCACTGGAAGTCGGGAAACAAGTGAGTGGGGGGGGGGTCTTGCGCGCATGTGCAGGGGGTGGGGCAGCACGGGGGGTCATGCGTGCATGTGCAGGGAGGCGTGGCACATGGGGGCATTGAATTATGAGTGTGGGCACGCACACGCGCGCGATAGCACACACGTGCGCAGTTTCGGCACCCGAGGAAAAAAAGGTTCGCCATCACTGGCCTAGCCCTAGATGAAATGAATCAGACAGTGAAGATGCAAAGAGTGCAGAAGGAAGAGAAATGCAGAAAATATCAAAGCTAAAATGAGCAGAAGGAATTTATAAAATGTATGAACAGATTTCAGTGCGCTGAACTAAATGTTTATTGTTCTGGAGTTTAGCATTCTGTTTTTCTAGGTTCAGAAGCTAGCACATCTTCACACTGCCAAATTTGAGAAAAATTGGGCTGGACTGTTGAAAAAGAAGGTACTGAGTCACTTCTTTGCTGTTACCAAGAAAGTGATGTGAAGGAGATGTTATCTTTTTTAACATTGCTGACAAGGACTATGAATTTCGTTGTATAACCAATTTCATTGTATACATGATGTACAATGACAATAAAGGCTATTATTATTGAATGCAGCAGACGTCTTTAATAGATATTTCAATGCACTGATTTGGTCCTGGTTTCCCTTAATTACATCTTGCCTAGGATTGTCCTGTACTTATTTCGTACCTCCTGTTCTCTTTTTAGTTATTTGCCATTTGTTTGTATGCTAGTTTATTTGATGATGCTTCTTTGAGGAAGGAGTTATTTGGATGGGGAGAAACTTCTGTTTTACATTTTATGACTGGAGAAAATTCTCCACCAAGGCCAGGAAAAGCAATGCTTCCATTTCATAGCAAGGCCTCGTATCTTTAATAAGTGGAAGCATTTCATTCCAGAATTACCATGCCTAGTTACGGCAGCGTTAGTCCAGTCATGCATTACGTTTTTCCCCACATCATGTCTTTCTTGTTGTTTTCATTTATAATGATAATGATCCAGTCCAGTGCCAAAATTTGACATGTTCTCTATTGCAATAGCCAGGAAAATATTATTGTCAACTGTTGATATAACATGTTATCTTCTGTTCCACATCACCTCATTCATGTTTCAGTTATCAAAAAGATTCATGTGATATTGAAGAGCACAATGGATTTTGGGAGAACGATAGCACATCAGCTATAATCCATTTTTTAAAACTCATCATACAGTTCAGGATGAACAAACAAACCTTACCTATTGAGATGCTGTTAATTTTCACTGTATGTGAATTCGTTGTCCAATTCGTTGGACCAGCATGATGGCTGAAGAATTGTGCAGACTGAAGTCCACCTGTCAGACTGCCCACATCCTAAGCCTCTAAATAGAAATGATCCTTGGCTCCATTTGTTGAGAAAGGTATAGTTTTATTAGAGGTCAAGTGTATTGACCTCTAATCAAGGAGCTGAGGTGGTGCAGTGGTTAAAATGCAGCACTGCAGTTCAGCAGTTCAGCTGTTCAAATCTCACCGGCTCAAGGTTGACTCAGCCTTCCATCCTTCTGAGGTCGGTAAAATGAGGACCCAGATTGTTGGGGGCAATATGCTGAACTCTGTAAACCGCTTAGAGAGGGCTGTAGTGGTGCAGTGGTTAAATGCTGCGACTGCAGGCTGACTGCTAGTTCAGTAGTTCAGCTGTTCAAATCTCACTAGGCTCAAGGCTGACTCAGCCTTCCATCCTTCCGAGGTCGGTAGAATGAGGACCCAGATTGTTGGGGGCAATATGCTGAACTCTGTAAACCGCTTAGAGAGGGCTGTAAAGCACTATGAAGCGGTATATAAGTAAAGTGCTATTGCTATTGCTATTGCTGTAAAGCACTGTGAAGCGGTATATAAGTCTAAGTGCTATTGCTATTGCAGCATTGCATAGCCAGAACTGAGAACTGAGCACCAAAATCCCTAAGCTCTACTTTCCCCCCTCCCAACTGTCCCTAAGCTCTACTTTTCTCCCTCCTAACTGTCCCTAAGCTCTACTTTCCCCCCTCCTGTCTCCCTCACAACATTTTCTCCCTCACATCATTGCCCACCCCACTGTAACTAATCAATTCATGCAATATGTTTTTGTAACGGTCACTCCAAGTGCAGCTTGGTATGCGGCTCCCTCCTTCTTCCAGCTGGATGACCTTGGGGCAGCGTCTCAAGGCAGTACAGTCTCTACTTTCGATTCCCCAAGCATCCTCCCTCTCCACAGTTCATGACAGTCTGTCACCACTCAACAGCAAAGCATAGAAAGTTTAAGGTGACAGCTGATCGCACTCATGTTAAAGTTGCCAAGATTGAAAAACACAGTTCTAGAAATTCCCTTCATGACGGGGTGTCTGCAAGTGGGTGGGGTCAAGGTAGGAGGTGCATCCATACATTTGAAGCCAATCCTTTTTTAACATATGTACAATTCATATAAAGTGGGTTGGGGTTTACAATATCATTTTTATTTATACTTCCACCGAGACCCAAAACTATGGTTGAAAAACTCCCCAAAGCTATCCTGAAGTTTTGAACATCCATTCTTTGCAAACACCCCTGGCCTGGAACCCCCATCTCCAAAGTACTGGGAGAAGCTGGTACGGAGTTCTCCAAAGAGACAATGATTTCATCAACTTTTGAAATAATAATAATCACACTAACTGATTATAAGCAACAACATAACACAAACACCAAAATGATTCACTGGAACACCTGTAAAAATTACCTTGTGTCAGTAATGAAAAACTGGTGGGATCACGTAATTAAAAACATAGTCGAAAATGAGCAGCTTAAAGTATTGTGGGATTTCCAAATACAAACGGTTAAAGTCTTGGCTCATAACATGCCAGTTTTAACTGTGGTTGAAAAGAAGAGTGCTGGCAATTGATGTGGCAATATCAGGGGAAAAATAGAACAGAAGATAAAGAATTGGAGAAGATCACAAAGTATTAAGATCTGAAAAATCAAAGCTGAAAGATTACAAACTGGTTGCAGTGGTCCCAATAGTTTTCGATTCACTGGATGCCGTACCAAAAAATCTTGGATGGAACTTAGAAAAGGTATGCACTCACAAAATTTCCATCTGTCAATTACAAAAGGAAACACCGCTTAGATCCACATATATACTGCACCAATATATTACGACATCCTCGTTCTTAAGAACTGAATGCATACGAAGCTAACATCAGCAGACAAACGGAAGCTGTGATTTCACACTGCTGTGAAAAATAATAATAGCATAACAACCCAGATTTAAAATGGTTGAAAAAAAAGGACAAAAATTCTGGATAGTGGATACTGTGGTACCTGGACACAGCAGAAGAGAAGAGACCTAGAGAAAATCACAAAATAAAACGATCTGCAAACAGAAGTAGAACGACTGTGACAAAAGAAAGCAATAGATGCCTTGGGAGCAATCCCAAAACATCTGGAGCACCACTTGAACACCATCGGCGTTGACAAAATCACCAACGGCCAATTGCAAAAGGCAGCTTTACTTGGAACAGCTTACATGCTGCAATGATACCATCAAAAATTAACATTTGCCTATCCTAGGTCTTTGAGAAGGTCTAAACTTCTGGCTGACTGTGCAACCAACCATAATAATAATTCTAATACAGATTTTTTTTTAAAAAAAATTGTCCCACAACACTGCAGAAGGATAGATGAGGCCGTCTGCAAGCAGACTCAGTATTCCATCCCTGTGTTAACTTGTGGCTGAGTAGCTTCAAACCCCTACTTTCTGTTGGTTCTTTATCAGTTGCTACTGAACAATAGGTGGTTGACAGAAAGAGAAAAACCCATAAATATTGGGGATAATCATATTAACTACTCTCAACTTAATTTTAAATTAAATAATCAATTTAGCTCCCCACGCCCGTTTTGATTACTCCCTGATCTTGGTCCTACCTATTCTATCAAGCATGACCTTGACAAGAAATTTATAGGCACTTGTAGACTGATCCCCAAAAATTAATGTACCCTTGATCTAATAAGAAGGGTGAGTGTCTCTAATATTAGATGAGACCTTTGAAGAATAAAATGCAGATTAAGAAAATAGGATAGGAAGTGATTGTTTGTAGCCTTCCACAGGTAATTCAAAATAAAGTCATCAATAGCTACAAAATTTGTAGCCTTCCACAAGTAATTCAAAATAGGAGTCATCAATAGCTGCTTTCCATCTTTTAAAATATACACATTAACTTTGTGCATATACTGTAACTTGGGGGTCCCCAACCCCCAGGTCGCACCCCACTACTGGGCCGTGGCCTATTCACAATTGGTCCACATGAGTGGTGGGCTGGTGTGCACTCACACAGCGCGGCTTGCATGAGCAGCAGGTAGCTTAACTTGCGCAGGTTGAGCTGTGCGTGCATGCCGCATGCACAGCAGTCCCCTCTCCCCTGCCAGGCCGCCAAGCCACAAAGGTTGGGGACCGTTGCTATAACTTATTATCACATCTAAAGGAGAATATTTGTAGCTCGGGGTTGAAATGAGGGGTCCTTGGTGCTCTCTGAGCTTGGTTGTTTTCTTGCAGACATATCATTACCCAAACTAGATAACATCATTAGTGCTAATTTGGGCGATGAAAGGTCTGTAAGAAAACAGCAAAGCTAGGGATCACCAATGACCCCTCATTGTCACATCTGTTTTGGTAGCCTTCTCTACCTAAGACAGGTTAGGCAGCCCTGCCTGGGGTACTGCAGTTTTCTTAACTCCTCCCTTAGGAAATGGTAAACCATGTTGCAGTGCATGAGGATAACAAGGAAGAATTATACATGGACTACAGCGGTGGGTTGCTCCCGGTTCGGCCCAGTTCTAAGAACCGGTAGCACCTGTAGCGGGAGGCTCTGCCCACCCACCCGGGATGCTTCTGCGCATGCGCAGAAGTGTTGCGCGTGCATGCGCAAACCAGTAGCAATAGGTTTTAGAACCCACTACTGATGGACTATCTTCAACTAGAATTGTAAAAGCTCAGAGGAGTCCTTCACCTCAGCAACACTTCTTTCAAAGTTCCCCTCCAAAGCACATTGATGCAGTGAAGTCTCTTTCTTCCAGCTTCAAAACACAGACATAAAGCAGCCATAACACTTCACTCCAATGGGGCTTCTGTACATGCACAAAATCTCTTTGTCAAGGAGTAAAAATAAGATGCAATGTTTCATCAAGCCAGAAAGCTTTATTGCACAGAGATAGGACCCCTACCAAAGTAGAATAGGGCTATTTCACGCACTCCTCCTTCAAAGTATTTTTCAATATCAGAGGTTGCTCTGAAACATCTCCTGAAAACATTTGACTCATAGCAAAGAAAAGAATGGTCATTTTTCAAAAGATCAAGTAGAGTTTCTTCCGAGAAGAAAGGTTTTTCCTCAAGTTGACAGCAGAATCAGTTAGAAGCCAACAATAGAAAATTGTGCAATACTGACAGCTGCGGTTGCAGATGGATCCCTATCTAACCAAGTCACAAGTTTCATTTCCATTGTCTAGAACGTAATATTTCTTCTGAAACTGAGATCTTTCCACATCAATTGCTACAGCTTCCTTAGCTTGAGCATCATGCTAATGCTTACTTAGTAGTGGCAAAGAATGTGAACAAAAAATGAGAAAAATCCCAGGTCCTTGTGTATTTGACATTTATCTTGCATACCAAGAAACTGAGAGCAAATTTCACTGGGACAAAAGTGTTCATCTTTTATTATTGAAGTCATTTCTTGGGAGAATTCAGTCTGGGGATTGTCTTCTGCTTGCATTTCACATTAAATGTCAAATAGCAGAAGTATTTTCCATTCAAAATCTAGATCAGAGCCCTTTGACTTTCTGTTTTTTGTTCTGGACACACCCATTTTCCCCCCATTTAGGTCCTACCAATTATTTCACCCTGTCTCAATGTGCTTTTTGACCTACTGCCCTAGCACAGAACTCAAAGCCACTTAAACTCGACTGCAGTAAATACAATATCAGCAACAGAGTATTCAATGCCTGGAATGCACTATCTGACTCTGTGGTTTCTTCCCCAAACCCCAAAAACTGTATCTCCTTAGACTGTCTACAGTTGACCTCACCCCATTCCTAAGAGGTCTGTAAGGGGCGTGCATAAGTGCACCATTGTGCCTACCGTCCCTGTCCTTCTGTCCTATTGTCTAAATTTACCTATAACTACTTTACTTTTGTATATGTTTATATTATACCTGTTATCTTGTACACGTGTTGACAAAATAAATAAATAAATAAAAAGTTTGACAAAAATAGGGTCATGAGAATACACCCAGTTGGGTCAGGTCTAGACTCATTTAGCCAGGATTCCATCTCCTATATTGGCCAACCAGATGTATTTGGGAAGTCCACAACTAGGGAAATCAAAACAGCCTTCTTCTACATGGTTGGTCCCATCCACTGCCTCCATGCCTGGGGCCAGCACCTAGGCACCTGATGAGTATAGGTCAGTGATGGCGAACCTTTTTTCCCTTGGGTGCCGAAAGTGCATGCAACCGTTCTATCGCGTATGTCCGAGTGCCCACACCCATAATTCAATGCCTGGGGAGGGCGAAAACGGCCTCCCCCGCTCCCCTGGAGGCCCTCTGGAGGCTGGAAATGGCCCGTTTCCCAACTTCTGGTGGGCCTGGTAGGCCCATTTTTCATTCTCCCCAGGTTCCAGAGGCTTCCCTGGAGCCTGGGGAGGGCAAAAACACCCTTCCCAGTTCCCCCAGAGGCCCTCCGGAAGCCGAAAACGTCCTCACAGAGCCTCTGTGCGAGCCAAAAATCAGCTGGCCGGCGTGCACATGCGCGCTGGAGCTGAGCTAGACAATGGCTCGTGTGCCGGCAGATATGGCTTCGCGTGCCACCTGTGGCACCCGTGCCATAGGTTCGCCATCACTGGTATAGGTAGTCATGATATAATTGTCCTCTGGGAATTTTTCTACATTCTCTTTGAAGCCAACACCACATCTAGTGGACCTAAATCTACTAGACATGGTTTTTGACCCTGGGAATCTTGTTCCAAGTTAAGTGGCAGACTGCTTTTGTTTTTGTCTTTTGAAAACAAAACAAAACATTATGATGACCATTATAATGTTTTGTTTTGTTTTTTGTTTTCAAAAGGCAAAAGCAGTCTGCCACTTTAACTTGGAACAAGGGCCAAAAACTTCCCAGGGTCAAAACCCATGTCTAATAGATTTATAAGGTCACTGTTTTTAAGACAGAATCAATTAACCCTAGTGTATAGGTCTGGGCATACATACATAGAGAAAGGGTAAAATTCAGAAATGCATGAACATATATGTTGTTATTGACATCTGCTTGATTGCATGTAATGGCTATTTTCTGCAAACTCTGATCTAAAATTGGAAGTTGCATTACACATGTATGGTACCCCATTGAATTTCTTCCAAACCATATAGATCCAAAAGAGATAAGGGAATGCCTTCAGTGGTGGAATTCAATTTTTTTTACTACTGGTTCTGTGGGCGTGACTTAGTGGGCGTGGCGTGGCTTGGTGGGCATGGCTTGGAGGGAATGGCAGGGGAAGGATACTGTAAAATCTTCATTCCCACCCCACTCCAGGGGAAGGATACTGTAAAATTCCCATTTCCTCCAGATCAGCTGGGACTCAGGAGGCAGAAAATAGATGGGGGTGGGGCCAGTCAGAGGTGGTTTTTACCGATTCTCCGAACTACTCAAAATTTCCGCTACTGGTTCTCCAGAACTGGTCAGAACCTGCTGAATCCCACCTCTGAATGCCTTGTGTGCTTCATAGCATCCAAAAGGGATATCTAGAGTTTATAATTTCATGTGTCTCCAGACAGAATAATAGCAGGTGATTCAGCTGAATGCAGTTTAATCTGTTGGGAATATTTTAAAAGATCAGTTTTCTAACCATACAACATATACAAGTCAGCATTAGGTTTATGGAACATCTTCCAAAGATATATATTTTTGTATAATACATGGGATGGCAAACTTCTCCCAGAATTATGTATGTGCTATTGCTACCTATTTGATTATCATATATCATTCAATGTAAAGATCTGAATGAACATTCCAGGTTCTTTTCACCCATTTGAGGACTAAAATGATACATTAAGCCACTGTTAAGCCGAGTAAACCTATTTATACTGACAGCTATTAACACTAGTCTTTAACAAAAACTGTCTCTCAAATGGGATAAAAAGCAATTAAAACATTTAGTCTTTCTCCTAGTGACAGCTGTATTCATTCTCTATAGTACTCCCATGGAAGTTTAAAAAACAAATAAATTTCTAAAACGTTAAGTGCGCTATATTTCTGATTATGAGGAACACTTGAATATACCTAAATCAGGGGTCGGCAACCTTAAACACTCAAAGAGCCATTTGGACCCATTTCCCACAGAAAACACCGGGAGCCACAAAACCCTTCCCGTGCCTGACTATTTCCTGAGCGGCCACAGAACTAGCATATATACTGTAGTTGAATTAAATGTTCAATAAATTGCGTTCCGGCGGGTATCACACATTGGCGGTTGTGATACATATTTTGAGCGACAGGGAGCCGCAGCAGAGGGATGAAAGAGCCACATGCGGCTCCAGAGCCGCGGGTTGCTGACCCCTGACCTAAATCATGGTTAATGTGCCAGCTTTATTTTATGGTGGGAAAATAATCCTCTTGTAATTCCTTGTAGCTCTGATGTTTCAATAGGTTATTATTTTTAATACTTTTTATCTGCTTTTATCCAATTTTATATCATTTTATGATGCTATTGTTATTCTCTATTTAAATCTGAATGTTATCAACTGTCTTTGAGATTTTGTTTATGGCATGCTGAGTAAAAATGTAGAAAATAAATACATAATAAAGTAGAAAGTGATGGAAGCAATTATATATATATATATATA
This sequence comes from Diadophis punctatus similis, assembly GCA_023053685.1. NCBI lineage: Eukaryota > Metazoa > Chordata > Lepidosauria > Squamata > Dipsadidae > Diadophis > Diadophis punctatus. The sequence goes on from JALIGW010000002.1 coordinate 87,292,824, forward strand.
TATATATATATATATATATATATATATATATATATATATATATATATATATATATATATATATATATATATATATATATATATATATATATATCCCTTATTCTTAATGTATGCAATTTGGTGGCTTCATCTCAAAAATGGGAAGGGGGTAATTTTAAAACAATCTTTGGCCATTACAAATCAATTATTTCTTTTGACACCGACTTGTAATGGCAAAATATAATTTCAAATTTCAAAAGAAAAGTGAGAAAGCACACACTCTTGCTAACAATGATAAATACTTGTAAATTATTTCAGAAATGTTCCATTATAAAACAATCAGTAGATTGTAGATTGGTTCAAACATTTGATACAACAGAATGCAGAGTTCAATTCTGCAAAATTTAAAGAAATTTACTTTTAAACTAATTTATAATAACCAGTGTGCTGCTCTTATTGAATGCAGTAATACAGTTGTCAGTCCTTTTCCAAATTAAACAAGCACAAACCTATTTGAAACATTTCAGTTTCTAGACACAGTTTAAAAAATCTGAGGAAAAAAAAGGCAAGTTAAGTTATAACAGAGAAAGTTTAAACAGGCCTGGAGTAAGTTTTCTGCGCAGAAAAAAACATAATTCAGTATAATATAATAGAGTTTATCCTTTTCATTTCAACATCTTCCACTACCATAATGTTCATGATTGTCTTTAGAATTTGTGCAACAAGCTGCAAGCAAGTCCTTATTTCAGGCAAAAATATCCAATTCCATTATCAAGTGTAACTTCAGGGCAGTTAGGTTTTTAGAAATATTGGAAAAATACTGCTAGACAGCAGAAACTCTTGATTGCAAAAGTTCATAGCTTAAATGCTTTCATAATCATCCAGTTACAAAGCTGCAAAAAAAAAAAAAGGGACAAAAAAAAGCAGCTTCAAAACTATTTTTTTTTAAAAGTCCGGAAATGCTAGTTGGGTTAGCTCTGACCCAAACTGAAGACAATGAACTTGGTGTAATTGGAAGTGCTGACCGATGATAAATTTAGGTGTGTTATATCATACAAGATTTATGTGCCATATAACAAAAGGGGAACCAGTGCATTCAAAAAGCCTTCCTTTCACAAGATCAAGATGTGTGTTTTTAAAGCTAGAAACAAAGAACAGTGATTTAGATGACTGAGGTCATTTCCAGTTATGAAAATGAAGCAGTGGGTAAAAGAAGAAAAAGGAGAAAAAGGAAAAAAATAATAATACCACGAACAGTTATATATGTAGCCACTACTTGAGATGTTCAGGATAAAATAAAACGAAAGGGTTTTCATTTTTCTAACAATACTTTCAATTGTAATTGTTAAGATTCCATTTCTAAAATTGCTTTTGAGTTAAATTAAGTTGTATAAACCAAAGCAGTAAATTTTCCTGCGGATATTAACTATAAACTACAACGACACTCCATAAAGAGAAATGTGAGCATATACTAAAGAGGTTGAGTGGGCATATTTTAAAAATATATATTTTTATTTCTTCCAGTCAGCTCAAGGTCCATTTAGGAGTGTGGAATCTGGGAACCATCTGACAAATTGGACTGTAGAAGAGAATATTTATAGCTTGGGGTTGAACTGTGGGGTCCTTGGTGCTCTCAGAGCTTGGTTGTTTTCTTGCAGACATTTCATTACCAAACTAGGTAACATCATCAGTGCATCATCAAATTGGAATGCATCACCATTATTCCTTAACATTTACTCTTCTTCGTGTGACTGGTCAGAATTATGGACCACAACATATGAAACATTCCTTATTCAAGCCAATCTGTCATCTCCATGTGACATCATATCAAATGACTCAGGAAGGTCCCTCTTTCATTATGGACATATGATGCCTCCACCATACACAGTCTGCCATAGCTATTAATATGTGACTATTCCTTGAATCTTATTTTTGTTTTTTGGGGTGTTTTTTTAAAATGGAAGGCTCTATTTGTTTAACAGTAGCCACAGGCAACAGCATTCTATTTATGGCCAAATTCCATCCTGTGAACTGACATATTAGAGAAGAATTAAATGCCACACTGCTACATTTCATTTCCATAGGATCAGGGGGAAATTTTGACTCTCTTCCCAAAATAACTCTCTTGGATAGTGCCAGGAAATTTATTGGATGCATTCATATTATGTATACAAAACGGGATTATTTTGTGGCAAACCTTCATATATATACTGAATTTCATGATACATTTTCTTGCTTATTACGGAGAAGTGGTTAAGCTACTCAACCAAAAAAATGGAGAGACCCATACTCAGCCATGGAAGCTCAGTGGGTGTTTGAGTAGTTCACTTCTCCTTGCCAAGCCCCACTTATCTTATAGGGATGTTGTGCAGATAACATTGGGGGAGGGGTACTGATGAACATTCCTCTAAACCAGTGGTTCCCAACCTTTTTTTGGCCATGCCCCACCTAAGCATCTCTAAAATCCTGATCCCCCCCCCCCGATGACATATAATTCTTACTATTCAAAAAGTGAAATCCTACTCACCCAGAGGAAGCCTAAAAGGCCATTAACTTGGTTTAAACAAGGTTCCAATTGCCCCCATTAAAAATCAAATTGCCCCCCTGTGGGGCGTGGGCCCCACTGCTCTAAACCTCTGGAAGAAACACAGGGTTTACATTTAATATATGTGAACATTGTATCAGTTCTGGATTTGTATGTTTTGATTCCACCAACATAAATGGTAATTTTGAATACAACCTATGTATTATTCTAGATCATACAGAATATGTATTATTCTAGGTCAGGGGTCGGGAACCTTTTTGACTAAGAGAGCCATGAAAGCAAAAAATTTGGAAATTTATTTCAGTGAGAGCCATATAATATATTTTAAAAGTGAATTCAACTAAATGTCAATAGGGACAATGGGATATTGAGAGAATCCCTGTCTTTGTGCTGTTTAATTTGTTGCTGCTGTAGCAGCTTCCTTGCTCCAAAGTGATATTTGTCTTTGAGTTGGTGATTTCCATCATAGCATTGGTAATGATTCTTTCTTTCTTTCTTTCTTTCTTTCTTTCTTTCTTTCTTTCTTTCTTTCTTTCTTTCTTTCTTTCTTTCTTTCTTCTTTCTTTCTTCTTCTTCTTCTTCTTCTTCTTCTTCTTCTTCTTCTTTCTTTCTTTCTTTTTCTTTCTTTCTTCTTCTTCTTCTTCTTCTTCTTCTTCTTCTTCTTCTTCTTCTTCTTCTTCTTCTTTCTTTCTTTCTTTCTTTCTTTCTTTCTTTCTTTCTTTCTTTCTTTCTTTCTTTCTCTCTGCAAACCAATCCCCACCGTGGCTCCTTTCTCCCTCGCCCAGCCCTCTTCCAAGACGTCAAGTGCGGGGAACCGCACCAAGCGAGGTAGGTGGGTGGGTTGCTGAAGAAGGCCCACCAAAGAAATATTGGAGCAGCGAAAGTAGCAGCGGCGGAGGGAAGGAGAGAGAGCGCTACCGCCGCCGCTGCTACTTTCGCTGCTCCAATATTTCTTTGGTGGGCCTGCGCAGGAGGGACCGCTGAGCAGAGGCACCCGGCGAGCGGGGTGAGAGGCGTGGGGATGCCAGAAGTGGCGGCGGCGGCGACAGGCTCCTGCCCGCGTCTCCCACCCGCCTCTTGCCTTAAGCTGCCAGGCGCCTCTGCTCCATGGTCCCTCCCGCGCGCGCCCACCAAAGAAATATCGGAGCGGTGAAAGCAGCAGTGGCGGCGGTAGCGCTCTCTCTCCTCTTCCATACGCATTAACCCTGCCGGTGCCGCGGTCAGGGACTCAGTCGGGTGGCTGGAACCCCGCGAGAGACAGCGACAGAGGCTCCTTCCCAGCAGGAGACGCAGGTTGGCGGCGGGGCTCCGGGGCTTCTTCAGCCGCTTGGCTGGAGAACGGCGGGGATGTGGCCATGGCCGTTTTTTAGCTCCCCCCGTCCCGGCTGAACGCCGCCATTTGGGTTATTTTTCCCTCTGTGCATGCGCGCGCATGCACAGAGGGAAAAATAACCCAAATGATTGTGGTCAGCCGGGACGGGAAAGCGGTGATTGTGTTCAGCCGGGACGGGAAAGCGGGCAGGAGAAGCTCCGCGCCGCAACCGCCGCCAGTTCCATCGGCTATACGCCGAAGGACTAGCCCGGGCGAACCGGGAGGATTTCACCCCTGCTGCGAGCCATATGCAGTCATCAAAAGAGCCACATCTGGCTCGCGAGCCATAGGTTCCCGACCCCTGTTCTAGGTTATACAGACGTATGACCAAATTTCAATTGGGCACAATTGAGCCCCAAATTTCCATTGCTAACCAAGGCAGTTTTCAAGTGAGGTATGCCCCATTTTATGACCTTCGTGTGATTGTTAAGCAAATCTGGCTTTCCCCATTGACTCTGCTTGTCCGAAATCGGCTGGAAAGATTACACATGGTGATCACATGACCCCCACGACAGGGCAGCTGTCATAAATATATGCCAGTTGCCAAGTGCCCAAATTTTGATCACGTGACCATGGGGATGGCGCAATTTTTGTTAAGTGTGAAAACTGGGCATAAGTCACTTTTTTCAATGCTGCTATATCAAACAGTCACTAGGTGAATGGTTATAAGTCTAGGACTAACCTGTATATGTTGCATTCTTAGATTAGAATAGACTACCATGCTGCTAAATAAAAATGTAATATTATCCTGCCTGTACAGCTGCCCTAAACAGAGTTTTATACAAACAAGCCCACACACCACGTCCTTCAGAGTCCACGACCAGAAACCCATACTCTGTAGTTAGTCATTCCAGATAGTTGGCAAATGCCTATTCATTTTCCTATCAACCTTTCTCAGTCTGGAGCAGCATTTTTCCAGCCTCAACACTTTTTAAGATGCGTGGATTTCAGTTCAGAGAATTCCACAGCCACCACACTGGCTGGGGAATTCTGGGAGATGAAGTCCAGACACATTAAAGAGGCTGAGAAACATTGGTCTGGAGTATAATAATAGACAATGCCCTTTCTTGCCCAACATCTGTCCAATCTAGTTAGGACAGGATACAGAAAGTGTATATTATTTCATATACAGTACGTGTCCCTTACAGACATCCCTTTCATAGATAGCATTAATCACTGATCAAAGATTACACAATAGGCCACACATTTATGACTGGAAAAGTCACTGAGAACCGGGACAGGCAATGACTCAGATACTCTGGTAAAGAGGTAAGAAACTTCTCTGTATTTGTGAGCAAAGTTTGGAATTCTGAGAATGTGAGAAGTGGATGCTCTTCACAAAGCAGTAAGAAACGTTCATTTACCAGATGATAAACCATGACACTGAGGGTAGGTTTGTTGTTGGTTTGTTGGGGGTGAGGGTTGATTTTTTTAAAAACTCTCCTGCAAGATGTTTCTACCATCCCATTTTACTTTTGCTTTTCTTCCAAACAGGTGGACAGACTTTTCCATTGGATTGTAGCAACCCCCTTTTTTATTTAATAAGAATCATCATGGTGATTTTTGGAGCCCAAAGGCATACCTCAAATGTAATGCAAGAATTGCCACCAGAGAAAGGTCACTTTTATTGGGATCGTGCATACCGGCTTACACATGTATTCACAGACATTGATTAAATCTTAATACAGATAGTGCTTGTTAAGCTGCCACGGTTGGGATCAACAACGTGGTCGTTAAATGAAGTGGTCACTAAGTGAAACCATGAATGTCCTTAAAAATCTTACTTCAGCCCTGCAAAGGTCATAAATATGAGGACTGGTCACAAAGTTCCCTTTTCATCCCATCATAACTGTGAATGGTCCCTAAACGAAGAAATTGTTAAATGAGGACTATCTGTAGTGTTCTATACTTTCCATGGGGAAAAAATTGGTTGTTTTTTCTTTGATTTGATCTAGTAAGAACGTTGGCATGCAAACCAATCCCCTGCCAAGGCCTATTTTTATATGAAGAACCTCTAGTCTTTGTCCAGTTTCCCCTGACTTTTAGGTATTGATCACAAGAATTCATTTATGGAGTTTTGGACATGGGATAAAGATATGAGACAAGAATCATGAAACGCTATTTTCTGGGGGAAATTTCAATCTGTTAGAAAGGAAAAAGATTGTTGGTAGGCCACATAAAATGATTTCTTCTCCCTTTTTATTGAAACGAGGGCGGTGCACAACTTCATAATCTGCAGTTTTGGGGGTTCTGTCAACTCATACATATAAGAGAACAACAAGGATGGAGTGACAAGGATCCAAATGTCTTGTGTGTACATAAGTTTGCTGAAGTTTTTTCAATTCCTATTTGAGACTGCTAAGGATCTGAAAACAGTAAATCAGGGATAGGGAACCATGGGCCTTTTATGACTTGTGGGCTTCAACTCCCAGAATTCCGGGTAGTTGAAGTCCACAAGTCATAGAAGGGCCATGGTTCCCCACCCCTGCAGTAAAATGATCAGGTCAGTTGAAATCGTTGAAGAGGAAGACTGCAGTTTTCATCTGTTGCTCAACCCGGACTTTGAGTGCTTCTATAAAAATGAATTTTGCAAGGTGAACCAGTCATTTGACCCAGACATATAAAAATGCGAAGACTGGTCCATGTATTGTTGTCAACTGAACCATTTTTCAGTGAGGAATCCTATTTTGTTAGGAAGCCAAAACATGGATCGGAAATAGGGTTCTGTTTCCATAATAAAAATACTAGAAAAAGGAAAAGTGAATGTTGTCACCCTATGATGGGGCTTAAGATATTATAGGTCAAAGTGTGCTATGATAAACATTACTTACAACTAACTTTTGGGGTTTACTTATCACAGTGACAAATTAGGTGGATGCAGATACATTCGTGTGTGTGTGTGTGTGTGTGTGTGTGTGTGTGTGTGTGTGTGTGTGTGTGCCTTAGAGTCAGTGTTGACTCTTGACAACTACCTGGCTTAGTCCCTGCAGTTTTTATTGGAAAGATTTCATAAATAGTTTGCAATTGCCTGCTGCCTAGGGCTGAGATGGAGGGACTTGCCCAAGATTACCCAATTGGCTTTGTGTCTAAAGCGGGATTACAACTCACAATCTCCCAGTTTCTAGCCTGGCTCTATATGTCCCTACAAGCCTATTAAACACATATTTATGCTATTAAGAAGACAAAACAAAGCTATACAAACATACAATCTAAAACAGCTACTGCAGATGCTTTCATAACACCTGGTTCATGGACAATTCATGAGCACCTATCAAGAGCCGTGGTGGTGGTGGTTAGAATGCAGTATTGCAAGCTAACTCTGCCGACTGCCAGCAGTTCGATCCTGACCGGCTCAAGGTTGTCTCAACCTTCCAAGGTTGGTAAAAAACGAGGACCCAGATTGCTGTCTCTGTAAACCGCTTAGAGAGGGCTGTGAAGCAGTATATAAGTCTAAGTGCTATTGCTATCACTCTACAATACTTGAACTAAGGAAACCTGTTTTCAAATAACCCTAACCTGCTTTTATACTATATGCTATTACATTCTTCAAAACTTTGGTCAGAGCATAAAGCAAAGCGAAAACTATCTTTGGGATTAAAAAAAGAAACTTAACTGTTTCTACTCGTGTAAACCATTTCAATTGGGATTTATGTCTCTGAATATTTTTATTTTTATTTTTATTTTATTTTATTTATTTTATTTATTTGTTTTTGTCAAGTACGTATTGGTAATATACATAGATATAACGTTGTTAATATACATAAGATGGGTACTGATAAGAGGGAACATTAGGACAGGGACAGCATGCTGGTGCACTTATGCACGCCCCTTACTGACCTCTTAGGAATCGGGTGAGGTCAACGGTGGACAGTCTAAGGGTAAAGTTTTGGGGGTTATATACCCAAACCTCAGCTGGCCTGCTTTTTTACTATAGCCTTGCTTGAAATTACTAAAAAAAGAATGTTAAAAAAAAGTCTACCTAAAAGTAAAAAAAAAAAACAGTTATACGATATTGTAAGGGTGCTGGACTACCAGCTGCCCAGTAAAACGTGAATTGTGAATTATAGGGGGACTATTTGCAAACAATACCAGCACTGTCTTAAGTAGAGTTAATTCTCCTGATAACGGATTATATCGTACTAGCGGGGCACACACCCGTGTTACTCGCAACTTTCCACAGCGTTGTTTACCCAGGAAAAAAAAAAACAAGTGCCTCGCCAGTCGCGTTTTCAGAAAGATCTGGACTTCTCTCTGTCCTTACCACGCAGGCTAAGAGCCCTTCCTTTCTGCAGGGCAGCTCAGAGCAGCTCGGCTTTTAAGGGCTTCTAATTCTGGAAGAGCGTCTGACATCACCCCGCTTCTTGTCTGCTGATGTTTCGTACAAGCCTCGCGTTTCCTTCGCCTTTTCCAAGCCTTCAATTACCACGGCCAGATTGTGTTTATAGAGGGACCCCTCCTCCCTCCCTCCTTTCCTCCCCCCCCTCCTCCCGCCAAAGGATGGTTTTACTGGGCTTTCATCCTAAAGCAGGCAGCCTTCCCTTAAGATTCCTCCAACGCCAAGGGTTAAGCCGGACCAGGCCATTGGACAAGAATTTGGAAGGGAGGAAAGCGCATAAATTAAACAGCCGGAGAAACTCCCCTTCTCTCCTCTTCCCTTCCCCCCCCCCCCCACAACCAACCCACCCCGCGCTTTTCATTGACTTCAGCACCATGTGATCAAGGCCGCCTGGCCTTTTTCCATTTCCCCTCCGACTGAAAGGGAAATATTGTGTAGGTCTCTCGGCTGTTGGTGGGCCGGTCTTTCGGCACGTTACGTAGGAGGATAAAAATAACCATCATATTTAAGAGCGGCGGTGGAATCCCAAACCGTTCAGCTTACGCTTGGTCAGTCTCTAGCGCGGATCGGCTCCGGCGAGCGAGGGCGCGCGCTCTCTCTCTCTCACACACACACACACGGCTGGGATGCAACTTCGCGCGCGAGCCATCGGACATGTTTGGCAGACCAACCAGATTTCATCAGCCCCCGGGAAGGACCTCAAGAATATCGTTTCCAATATTTTCCTAAGAACACGCCAGTGCTGTCCAAATGCGGAGAAGATCTTGCTCGGGAAAGGCTTCCATAAAAGACCCTCGGAGTCTTTTCTCCTCTAAAGGCAGCTCCCAGTAGTTGTTGTTGTTTTTTTGCATGTCATAGGTTTTCAAATTTTTCAAATTCAGAATAGAGCTGGAAGGGACCTTGGAGGTCTTCTAGTCCAACCCCCCCCCTCCCTGCTTAAGCAGATCTATACCATTCCGGACAAGTGGCTGTCCAGTCTCTTCTTAAAAGCCTCCAGTGATGTGACACGCAACTTCTGATGGCAAGCCGTTTCCCTGGTTAATTGTTCTCACTGTTAGGAAGTTTCTCCTTAATTCCAGGTTGCTTCTCTCCTTGATGAGTTTCCATCCATTGTTTCTTGTCCTGCCCTTCGGTGCTTTGGAAAATAAGTTGCCCACCCCATCCCCCTTTGATGAACAGCCTCAATTTTCTCCTTCAAATCACATTTGGTCCTGGGGTGGGTGGGAGATCAATATCAAAAAAGGGGAGTTAGGATGCTAAAGGCGATCCCCAAAGCCGAAAAGATACAAAATGAAAAAAGGGAGTTTCTGTTTTCAATTAATGAAAGTTGAAGCGGGTTGAAAAATCTTTTGGAAACGAATAAAAATGGGCCGGGGAGGAATGGAGATCGGTGATAAAACTGCTGGAATTTTGGCAGGGTTGGCTCTTAAATGGTTAATTGGTTTTTTTTATTTTATTTTAATAGTAATAGTATAGGAGGTCTAGGAATGAAAGATTGGTACCATTTTAAAAATACAAAGGTGCCTGTTTAGCCATGAATAATTTTGTGATGCAATAGTTTGCAGCAGTTTCTTGTCTAGGCCACCCACAGTCCAAACAAAGAAAAAAAATCCACCCCACATTTTATAGTTACTGATAAACAGTGGGGAATTTCTCCCCTTCCCTCTTCACTGCCACTTACATCTCACCCATGTTCACTAAATCAGGGGTCTCCAACCTTGGCAACTTTAAGACTTATGGACTTCAACTCCCAGAATTCCTCAGCCAGCAAAGCTGGCTGAGGAATTCTGGGAGTTGAAGTCCACAAGTCTTAAAGTTGTCAAGGTTGGAGACCCCTGCGAAATGACAATTATACAGAGTAGTCAATGGATCAGTGAATTCACATTTGCATTTGGTTTATTGTAAGTGTGATTTATAGATATGTGCCCATGGACAAATACACATCACCTTGCTCATAAAGTGAATATATTTGCTGACCAAGAGTGTTGTCATCTGTCTCTTTGAAGCTGTATTTTCCCTTTAAGAGTCAAGCTGCTCAAATGAGCTGACAGCAAGGATGAATTCCCATTCAAAATAGCAATCTCAAGTTCTCTTTAATTTGGCTATAAGCAGCACTTTTCCCCTGGTCATGAACCAAAGGCTAAGCCCAGTTGTTGTTGTTTCCCGCCCCCCCCCCAAAAAAAACTTGGATAGGTGAATTTAATTCCCAGAATTCTGTGGCTGAGGAACTCAGGGAGTTGACGTCTACACATCCTAAAGTTGCCAAGTGTAAAAACTGCCTAAGACCATGCTTTGGATTCTTTCACATAATGGCTGCCATGGGAGTGCTTTCTTTTTATAATTACAAAATACCCATTTATCGCAAAACACTCAAAAGATTGCTTCCTCCCGGCACCCCAAGTTTTTCTACCTCTACATCAGGGGTGCAAAACTTGCAGCCCGCAGGCCGGATGCATCACGCACTGGCCACGCCCACCCCTGGTTTTAGCGAAGGGGGGGAAGTTGTGATGCATCAAATGATGATGTGTCGTCGTGAGTTTGACACCCCCTGCTCTACATCTTTCTATCTACAGAGATAGGACAGTTCTGAACAGCAGCCCAGTTCAATGACCTAAAGCCATTGTTATTGATGTCTCCAAAAATGGTGCCAGAACTTGATACGTGAGTGCCTGCCACACCATCATTATCATAAGCGTAGATTTGAAGCAATCTTAAAAAAAATACAGGCATGGAATAAAACCTGGCCAATGCCAAGTAAGGTGACTGCAAACACTGATATGACTTAACTTGCCATCCGGATCAGCAAAATGCTCATAGTGAAGAATTCTCAAGTTGCAATTTGGAAGAGTTCATCTTCCAAAGTTTGTCAAACTGTTAGCACAATTCCACATGCACGTATATCTATTATGGAACTTGTCTCTTAGGGACGAAATCCAAAGATGAGTAATATAGATAAATAATGTTAAGTCATAGATCAGCATCAGATAACATAAAGCAGGAGAATTAACTGCAAGTAAGCATATTAATCTGGAACACAAAAGATAAAAAAAATAACTTGGAGTGTTACTACCACAAATGTCTGACATTATTAAAAATTAATAAAGCCATACCCGAAAAAAGGTGCAAGATAAAATATCGATGCAGGCACTGTAAATATTAATCAAATATTTGGGTAGGTTAAAACTAAAATAAGCTTCAGATGAACAGAAGCTACCGGTATGTATAGCTGTAATTTATAGCTATAAATTACAGAAAACTAACTCAGCATTAAATCTCTGAACATTTTAATATGTAAGAATCATATTATTAAGATTCAGATTGTATCGGTGGTGGTATAGAGTGATCACAATGAAAATTAAAACCTAGTATGATTGTAGTCTTCCTATGATCTGTAAGTCTTCTACTTGTTCTTAGTAGTGACCAGTTTGAAGTGAATTTTTTATACTGCAGTGCTAAACAATATATTAGGAAAGGATCATAATCTGAGAGTATGAAAATAGTTCTGAGTTCTATAACCAGTAAATGTTTGAAGTGGCGGGGAGATAAACTGTTTTTCGAATGTGTTATTAGAATGAATATTGAAGGAGAGAATATTAAATAAATTCAGACTCAAATACACAGAAGAACAGCCAGAAGCGAAATGGGGAGAAACCTGATTTTTCATGCTTACAATGGGTTGAGGGCTGGAGAATGTGCAACAGCCAAAAAAAATGATTTCACTGTCTAAAGCAGATCTGCAGAAAAATAGGCTCAAGTCTAAAGGATTACAATAAAAGGGAGCTGTAAATCCCAGAGAGTGGGAATCAGAGCAATGGACTCGGTGAACCGAGATAGGCTTGTGGAATGGTCTGATTGTAGGTAAACGGCAGACAGTAAACCTGATCGGAACTGGGAGAAGTGTTACAGTTCAAGGTGTAAACTAGCTCTAATAAGAAGGCAACGGGACATCAGTAAATGAGACCATACTGAAACAGGACAAAGTTGTCCCCTTTAGCACACATAGTACCCAATACACATCTTTGGTTTTCCAGGGTTTAAAAAGGGATGCAAGAAAAAATTTTAAGAAAATGGCCCCATAGAAAGAAAATTGCAAGGACACAGAAGCTATCGTGTAAGAAGGACCAGCTAACCAGGGAGAGCTGTCTACATTCAACAACTTCTCTTCCTAAGCAGTATCATTGACAGGGAGACTCAGAGCAATGTTGGAAAAAGAAAATTGTTCATGACAGACGTATGTGGTACTAGAAAATATTTTAAATAGCCAGACAGGCCACAAAACAATTAGAACATTGTAGTTAACATTATGTTATGATTGCTGTGGCGTGCGCTTTTTTTAATGGATGGGCTAGGATCTACACCTTCTCTTGAAAGTACTATTTCAGTTTTCCCAGGAGATCCACATAGCAACAAAATGCAGAGCTCTCTTATCAGAAGTACCAGTCAGAATAGTAGAGGATCTTGGGAGAAGCTAACATAGTCAATTTCACCCCCACCACAGAAAGAGGGAAACAAAGCTGCCAATTCATCATGCCCCTTAGAGGACCCATTAAAAGGTTTAAAACTCAGAACCCATGAAGATGAGTGAAAGAAGAGTTCCTTCCAACAGGAAAACTCCAGACTCCCCAGAACTTTCAGCTGAAAGCAAACATCAAGGTTCCTCTTGCACACATCTAAGCTGCAAGTAAATCAGCTCAGCTCCCCAAAACAGAAAACGCCATGGGATGACCAAAGTGCTGAGCCAATCTGAGACCTCATATAGAAATAGAAAGGTTTTTATACCCATGACTAACGTTCTGGGTCACTTCTTGAAGAAACATGATTACATTAGATGATCGTGACAAGTTGTTTGATGGAGACTCTAATCAGTTCCTTCCTATATCAGTATTAATTGCACATAATTTCTGGCCAAGGACAAAATACAATGGAAAGGAAAATAATTTGAACAGCTTAGTCATTCATTTCTCTCATAACTGCAGAAATCAGTTCTCTTGAAATAAAACAAAAAAACAAAAAAACTGGTGATCTGTTATGATTATACTCATACTGCTCATTTGCTTGTTCTGAATCAGGTTTCATAGGACTCCTTTAAATGGGGCGTCAGATCCAGCCATTCCAATAGCTGTTTCTCACAAGCATTTTCTTTGCTCTGATGAAAATCAGCTGTTTTACACAAGTCACTTCTCACCTAGAGAAACACCCAACTGGTTCGAGTTCCTATGCCATCAGGATCATTCTACAAAAAAAAAAACTGGAAATGTTTCCATAGTTGAATTCAAATGTTTGCTTGAAGTGAACAACATGTAATGTTATAAACAACTTCCTATCCAAAAATGCTTCATTAGATTTTGAGTAATTTCTCTATGGCATATTACATGATAATTCAACAGGACGTTCCTTGTCTACCTAAAAGAATCATTTTTATTGGTTGGGGCTACAAATACCTACGCTGTGATTTTTGGCCTGTGATATTCCCCAGGAAATGGAACTGTGTAGAAGAGATGCTTGCTGTGGTTCCTTGTTCTCAAATGCTCACAGACAGGAAGGACACCATTTTCAAGCAAAAAGCATGTGGCAAATGTACTTTCCTGCAAACATTCTGGCAGCTTTCCACTGGATTCAACCCAGAGTTTTTATTAAAACAGCCTCATAAGCTGCAGCAGTGCTCAAAAACAATACAATAACTGATCAAATGTTAATGACTTCAGCGTGTTTCCAATGAAAGAATCTCATCCCCTTTCTATCAGAATCAGAAACAACAGAAAAACAAGAGTTGAGTATTTTCAGCTGCTGCTGGAAAAATTAGAAAACGGAATAAATCTTGCCATGCAGTTTGAACGAAGTTTCACACATTTTAATTCAGGCCACATTACGCTTCCATTAGCTAGCAAGAGGATAAAAGAATACTATCCCTGAAAAAATTACAAGATTTTCTGCATTTTTTCCCCTCTTAAATATGCCTCAGAGAAATACGCAGGTGGAAATTGGGGTACAAGGTAATGTATGGGGTTCTGTGATCCTGAAATGGAACAAGGCCGCAGGGGTGAAATTCAGCAAGTTCTGACAGGTTCTGGAGAACTGGTAGCAGAAATTTTGAGTAGTTCGGAGAACCGGTAAATGCCACCTTCTGGCTGGCCCCAGAGTGGAGATTTTGCAATATCCTTCCCCCAGGAGTGGGGTGGGAATGGGGATTTTGCAGTATCCTTCCCCTGCCACGCCCACCAAGCCACACCCACAGAACCGGTAGGGGAAATTTTTGAATTTCACCCCTGATTACAAGGGGTTTGGTTTTGTGCATGCATCCCAAGCAGGCAGCCACCTAACAAAAGTAAGCTCTGGCTTTCTGTGTGGGGGAGGCTACATTATATCTAAATTATGCAAGCTGTTTCACAATTAAACCAAGTGAACATGCAATGCACAAAAATTATTCAGAACTGTAGAGTTGCCTCCTTAGAATACAGGAACCGTCCACTACAATTGCAAATCAAAAGTGTTCCATAGACAGCAATGAACTAGATATATTCTCTTTTTTTAAAAAAAAAAGCTATTGCTACTGATACTTAACTCAAATGGGCAATCAAAAGTAGAGATATTCCTAGAAAGAAAGTTCCATTTTGTTTATTCCGCATTGAATATATACCGTATTTTTCGGAGTATAAGACACACCTTTTTACCCTCAAAAAGAGGGTGAAAACCTGGGTGCGTCTTATACACCGAATGCAGCCCCACCCAGCCACCCCCACCCTTTGGCCTCTGCCTGCCAGCAATTTACCTTTTTGCAGCAAACAAGGCAAAGCACAAGAAGAGCACAAGAAGAGATAAACTACCTCCCGATCTACAGCTGAGGGAGGCTTGCAAGCCACGTGGTAAAATGAAACTAACTATGGTGGCTGTAATGTGACAAATTGCTGGGAGATAAACTGCTGGCAATATTAGGCTGCTAAAATGGAAAGGAGGCAAGCTATAGTTGCTGTGGCTCAGAGCTAGAGCTCTTGCCTCACAATCAGGAGGTTGTGAGTTCTATCCTAGGTAGAGGCAGATTCTGTTAATATGTTATTTTGTTAAATGTTTGTAGAGTGTTCAAATTATTAGACTTATTTTTTAAAGACTGCTTTATTATTGTTCTAGACAACTTAACAAAATGAAGAAGCTTTTTAAAATAAATGCTTGCTCTCAAGAGGCCCAGTGCTATTGTATCTTCTTTTAAATAGCAGAGAATACTTCCAGAAAGCCACATCAATTTTAAAGATCTGTAAGTATAATCTGAAATGTCCTGTTTTAGTATTAAGTATTAGTATTAAGTATTAGTATTAAAAGAAGGCAGCTGAGAACCCTAATTTAGTCATGTTTGGAGTAGATCTATTTAAATCATTGGGAGGAGTTAGTGTGATTACATTTAAGAAAACTTTCTGGGATTAATATACTGCCATAATGTACATTTCTCCAATTCTTTGCTATTTCTATGGGTCAAGCACACATGCACAGAAATACACAGCAAACAGTGTATATCATCTGTTTGCTGTTTGCTGTTTGGCAAATTGCTGGGAGGCAGAGGCCTTTTTTCCTTGTTTTCCTCCCCCAAAACTAAGGTGCGTCTTATACTCCGGTGCGTCTTATACTCCGAAAAATACGGTAACTTACTCACTGATTATATGCTTATTGGATTAAACAGTTTAATCAAGCAGCTAAGCTTCAAAGTATCGTTATGGAATGTAACTGGTGTGCCTGGAGTCAATTATCTATACTCCTTCTTGGATTAGCGCACTGCTTTGTACATGGAGCTACATTTGAAAGCCGTTCAGAAACCTCATCCAGGATTAGATGACTGGACTTCCATTTGGAAACAGGATTTCCCAATGCTCCATTCCAAAGCAGCTTCAGAGGGCCTCCAATGTTCTGGAGAACATTATGGGTTGGACAAGGGAAGGCCCAATCCAATAGAAGAATGACACCTCCAATATAATCCACTCTTTATTGATTATATTTATTAGAAATGCCTGTTAGTTTCTACTGGGGAGTTATAGAAAAGTACCGGAAACCAACATCATTCAGATTCTTATATGAAGGTTTTAGAATTGTTCCCATTTAGATGTGTTTCAATATTCTATATTCATTTCGGGTTCTGCTCTTACTGTATACATGTCAGTCATTTATAGGCTCCAAGTAAGATTGCTGTTGAATCCATTTGGCAATTTACATGTAATTATAGAGAACAATTTGTGACCATGCCACCTCATTTGCTATTTCAATTGTGTCGCCTTTTCTCTTATATGATTAATAAAGTCGGGGCATTCAGCCTTCACTTGGAATGCAAATTGGAATCTCCTTACTACTGAACTTTGAAATATGATCTATTATACATTTTAGCCCTTGCTTGGAACAGAGTTGTGCTAAAAGAGGCACTTACCATGGGGTTCCCCCCCTAAAACCAACTAAACATTCTAAACAGTGGATGCAATTGAGATGTACCCAAATTCAAACCATTACATGTCTCCCTCCACAAGTTATTTTTACCATTGAAGTTAGCAATACTATACTGGCTTTAACTAATCTACAGACTGGAGGCTTTAAAGAAGAAAAGATTCTTCAAGTCCCCCAACAGAAATTCTCTTTATTAGTCTATGAAACCTTCTGGAGACATGGATAGCAATTAGCCATTTCTAATTGGAACCATGTGGAGGAGAAGGAGGAGAATGTTGGCTTTTTCTTTTTCCAAACGACAAACTCCTTGTGCCTGGTGCTTGCATTGATAGTAATTATTCAGGCCAAGTCCTCATTGAAGTCAATGGGAAGGATGTGATTACTTGGGGCATCAAACTTTGGATGCTTGGAATCACATGCTGGCAAAAGGCACATACCACCCAGTAGACACCACAATCCCAGAGCCATCTATTTCTTCCACATTCATTAGAGTTCTTTAAACTTTAGAGCTTAACTGCCAAATGTGTTTGTGTGTGTGTGTGTGTGTGTGTGTGTGTTCATTTTGTTATTTTCTACAACTTGTGTGCCCCTCAGGCTGAAATCTTCCTGCATGAAGTCTGTGTATGTAGCACTTCCTTATTAATAAAGAACAAGTGACAGCTGCAATGTTACTAAAAAAAAAGAGTTCCTGTAGAAATTTCAACTAGCCTGAAGGGGTTGCTTGGACTGGTTACAAAATCCAGGTTCTGATCCCAGATCCAAAGTCTAGTGCCGTGATGGCGAACCTATGGCACGGGTGCCACAAGTGGCACGCGGAGCCATATCGGTGGGCACGTGAGCTCAGGTCCGACGTGCATGTGTGCACCAGCCGGCTGATTTTCAGGCCTTCTGGGCCCACTGGGAGTCGGGAAACAGGCTGTTTCCAGCCTCCAGAGGGGGTGGGGAAGGCCGTTTTCGCCCTCCCCAGGCTCCTAGAAAGGCTCTGGAGCCTGGGGAGAGCGAAAAATGGGCGTGCCATTGCATGCTGGGAGTAGGGGGGTCATACGCGCATGCGCAGGGGTGCATGGAATTATGAGTGTGGGCACGCACACACGTGATCCCCCGCATTCCCCCCCCTTTTGGCACGCGAACCAAAAAAGGTTCGCCATCACTGGTCTAGTGGTTTTGAGATCTCCCGTGTGTGACTCTCAAGAGAGCAGTAATGGTAGCAGGTTTGTAGCAGCCAAAGAGGAGAAGGGAAAGAAGGAATTAAGTTATTGCAAAACAGTTGGAATAGGAAAGGTGAAATGGCAAGACAGCTATGAAGGTCCAGAAAGTACATTGTATGACTTATTTATTTATTAGTTGCATTTGTATGCCGCCCACTTCACAGAGACTCTGGGCGGCTCACAACAATAAAAATTCACATGCAACAACAAATATAAAAAATAAACATTAAAAACAAAAGACTTATGATTGTTTTTCACATACACCTACAACTATTGCAGCATCCCATGGTCATGTGATCAAAATTTGGATGTTTGACAACTTGTTCGTATTTATGACAATTGCCATGTCCCAGGGTTATGTGATCATGAGACCTTCTGACAAGCAAAATCAATGGGAAAGCCAGATTCACTTAACCATGTTACTAACTTAACAACTGCAGTGATTCACTTAACAACTGTGACAAGAAATGTCGTAAAATGGGGCAAAACTCGCTTAACAAATGCCTCACTTAACAAGAGAAATTTTGAGCTCAGTTGTGGTCATAAAGCAAGAACTACCTATATGTGGGAGAGGCCCTGTTAATACTTTGTCCCTAACTTACACCATTATTGGTCACTTAAGTCTACTTCTATTAAAAAGAAATATTGATGTCTGAAAATAAATGCAAGTTAATGTGTATTTATTCAGTTAGTTGTGCTTCTATGCTTCCAATTTCCATAGAGGAAAGCAGTGTAGAGAAAGCCAGACATAAACTTGAAAACACTGGTCATTCTGAAGATGAAATGAAGAAGCTTCTTGGACAAGAAGCGAAACAACTTCAAGGAAATACAAAGCCCAGTTGCCTTTTGAAAAAGCACCTTTGGGACAACCATGACCTGGATGACTGAGAATCTTCATAGACTGGTCCTTCCGATCATCATCTAATGACAGTGCCATCCCTGGGGTTAGATTGAACTTCCACAATCCCCAAAGCAGGGGTGAAATTCAAAATTTTTGCCTACCGGTTTTGTGGGCGTGGCTTGGTGGGCGTGGCAGGGGAAGGATACTGCAAAATCCCCATTCCCTCCCCACTCCTGGGGGAAGGATATTGCAAAATCTCCATTCCCACCCCACTCTGGGGCCAGCCAGGGGTAGTATTTGCCGGTTCTCCAAACTACTCAAAATTTCCGCTACCGGTTCTTCAGAACCTGTCAGAACCTGCTGAATTTCACCCCTGCCCCAAAGCCTTCCTGAAGAGTCAGGTTTTCAAGGCTCTTTGGAAGCCAATAAAAGTTGATGAAGATGGAACAGTCATTGGAAAAGCAGATGAATGAAAAAAGACTATCGTAATAGAGACACCTCAGCCCAAGGGAGGGAGGAAATATGAGAAAGAGACTAAGAGCAACTCTGCCTTAATTCCGTTAGATGTAAATTAACAGGGAAATCATTTTGATGGACTTCCAAAATTCTGTTACATTATTCTACTAGCAATAGGGACCTTTCCAGAAATCCAAGTGGATTCTTGTTTCAGAGTTTGCCAGAATTGCTGAGCTTTGACATAAGGTGAGAGAGGACTGGATATCCAGAGCTAAGCTATTTCACAGAAGAGGGACCATCACTAAGATGTCTCACTTCCCTGTGGATCCCCAGCAAGCCCCTCTCCTGACTGAGGAGGCAGATTAATTTCAGACAAGGCAGTCTCAGAAGTATCCAGGCTCTGAGCCATGAAGGTTTTAACCGTGACAACCAGCAGTTTGACTTGTATCTAAAATGAAAAGAAAAACTAGGGGTGACATGACAGCAGTGTTCCAATATCTAAGGGGCTGCCACAAAGAAGAGGGGGGTCAAGCTATTCTCTAAAGCAGGGGTGTCAAACTCACGTCATCATGGCGGCATCACGTGACATATCGTGACTTTCCCCTTCGCTAAACGGTGTGGGCGTGGCCAGCGCGTGACGCATCCGGCCTGCGGGCTGGGAGTTTGACAGCCCTGCTCTAAAGAATCTGACGGCAGGGCGAGAAGCAATGGATGGAAACTAATCAAGGACAGAACCAATCTAGAATTAAGGAGAAAATTCCTGACAGTTAGAACAATTAATCAATGGAATGAGTTCCCTCCAGAAGTTGTGGGTGTTCCAACAC
This sequence comes from Diadophis punctatus similis, assembly GCA_023053685.1. NCBI lineage: Eukaryota > Metazoa > Chordata > Lepidosauria > Squamata > Dipsadidae > Diadophis > Diadophis punctatus. The sequence continues at coordinate 87,312,802 of JALIGW010000002.1, forward strand.
TAAATTGGACTCCCATTTGTATCTGAAATGGTGTTGGGTTTCCTGCTGGAGCAAGGGGTTTCACTAGAAGACCTCCAAGATCCCTCCCAATTCTGTTAGTTTCTTATTCTGTTATTCTGACCCACAGTCAAATCAGCTCCTATAGTAAACGTGTTATTGTCTTCCTTCTGCCCCTAGCTGCATTGCATCAGCTTGAAGCTTCCAAGTGCTCTTTAAGGAGAGCCCCACATAATTGCAGTAGTTGAATCAGAAGCATGAATGATTATTTATAAAGTTTCAGGAATATCCCACAAGTGATGCACAAAATTGTTTGTAATTTTACAATTACAACTGTAATTGTGCAAAGGCTGCCCTAGCCATGGCATCCATCTACTGTTCCAGTGAGAGCTGAAGAACCCCCATATTGTAAGCAAATGGGGCAGTATAGTAAGAAACTCTGGATTTTTCTGGATTCCGTAGGCTTTCAACTCTACAGCCATGCCATAGGGCTGATAGGATTCAGGCTAAGCCTGTTTTTCTTCATCCAGGCTCTCAGGTCAGCAATACCACAGCTGATGTTTGGCCAGAGGTGAAATGCATAACTGAGCATCATCTGCATGTGGGTGATATTTCACCTCCTGTGCCAATTGATGAGCTTTCCCAGGAATTCCATATAGTTACTAAGCAGCACATTTGTTTTCTTCACTTTGCCTTTCTACATTTCATAAAATAACTGGGGGATTTTGACTAATGGAATTGCTCATCAATTAAACAGTGCTTGTTGCCCGGTAAAATGCCACCCATGAATCAAAACCCAGTATTGCCAGCTCTTTTGCTAAATATTGTCCTGGTGGGAAATATTAACTGCTGGATTCCAATTTCATCATAGCTTTGAAGTAGCTAGTTGGCCTTGGATAAGCAGTAGTAACAACATGTTCATAACTGCTATACTTTTACAAACATTCACTCACATTTTTACTTTTTAGGTGGTGTGACATCTGCCCTCATTATTAAATACCAAACAAACAAACAAACAAACATGGAAAGGTGAAATTAATGAATTTTCTCCACCCTAAAAAGAAGATTAAACAGGATTACTGAAACTGACTTATGGACTTACAGGACTTAAGAGTCAAATAGGACAAGAGAAAGCATCATCTCCTTTAATACTCAACCGGTGTATTATGAAGACAATAGGTCTCACCTTTTGTAGTCCTACATTTTCACACAGATGGTGCCTTTAATTCTGAAGATAGTATTAGCCATCATACCGAATGGCAATTGATACATTTATCCTTGAATCATCTCAGTTGGCAGTCAACAACAATCTCATATCAAATAAGCCTATAGGGTTACCTTTCATCAACTCTGGGCATCATTCAACATCTAAGCATGATGCCAAGTTCAAGTATTATGCAACGTAGAGAAAGTACATCATTCAATCCACTTGAATTCACTAGGGCTCCTCCCTAAATGCTGAAATTCCAAGCTTTGTAACAATTTGTGACCAAGGGTTGTTCCATCTCCAAGATTATTTTGGTTTGTCTTTCCTTTATTTTCAGATGTGGCATGACCGGATTGGTGGGAGTTATTTTTGATCTCTTTCCTTTTGGAAATGCATTTTTTTCATAACTGCCACATGCTGAGTTGCATTTTCAGAGTTATCCACTATGATTCCAAGCTGCATGTTTAGCCAATCGCTTTTTAGCTCAAGTCCCATCAGTGTACATATAAAGTAAGAATTATTTTATTTTATTTATCGGTGCGCGTGGGACCGTACTTTTCTTTTAATTAAACAGTTGTCCACGTAGGAGAAAATTTTTGAAAGTTTTGTTTCCTTCAGTGTTGAATTAAGTAATGTCACATAACTTATGATTCATAGTTAACTACAAATCATTTATAAGAAAAAATGATAGAGATCCTGTTCACTTATTCTGTGAAGGGGCAGCAATGTTTATTCAAGATTTCGGATGGGAGCTTTCACCAACCTTGTCTGTAGGTGCTAGAAATTAAATCAATACAAAGTTATTATTGTACCATTTAATTTATATGCTTCGTCAAGTTGTTCCACACACTCTGTGGGGAGGAGAGGGGAGCTGCTATTTTAATTTATCTCTTGAAAAAGACAAGTAACTCCTAGACTTACAAGCTCGATTGTTGCTAAATGATATGATCGTTAAGTGAATCATCACATGACTTTATCCAATTTTACAACACTTTTTATCATGGTCATTAAGTGAATCAGGCAGTCATTAAATGAATCCAGCTTCCCGAATTGTCTTTGCTTGTAAAATCCAGCTGGGAAGGTTGCCTATGGCAATCACATGACTCAGGGATGCTGCCAACATCAAAAATACATGCGGGTTGCCAAGTGCCCAAATAATGATCACATGACTACAGAGCTGCTGTGATAATCATAAGTGTGGAGGGCCAATCATAAGTCATTTTTTTCAGCACTATCGTAATTTTAAACAATCGCTAACCGAATGGTAATAGGTCGAAGACTACCTTTATTACTATGTACCCAGAGCATATAACTACTGGTGCAAAGTCAATGAAATGGAGACTGATAGATTCCCCAAGTTATGTCTACTAGAGCAATTAAAATTACAATCACCAATCTCCTGGATCACCAAACTAACAAATTTTGTAAGAAGCTGTGGCCTTCCTGTCTCTTGCGTAACAGGAGAACAACTCAAAACAAGAGCTGCCCAAAGAATTAAGGATATAGAAGCACAAAATGATATAAAGCTATCCTTAGTAAGGTGGGTAACTTGAAATGGCTGAGCAAATACAAACGTACTTTTCAAGTACACAGCTATTTGAAGTTACAACTGCCAAAACATCTTAGGGAGATATTTACGCGAGCAAGATTTGAACAGCTTGACACAATGGTCAGATATGGGAGATTCCATTCTATACCCTACAATGAGCGTCTCTGCATTTGCGGAGCGGCAGAGGTAGAAGACCTGGCTCACATCCTATTTGATTGTTGCTTGTATAAGGGGGTGAGAGACAGGTACCTTGGTCTATATACCAAACGAATGACCCATTGGGATCCCCATATCAAAGCAACTTACCTTATGTGCGGCCAGAACCTGAAAATAACATTTATCACAGCACAGTATTTAAACAAAATGGTTTGGTTGAGATCTGCATACGTGGGACTGATTGGGGTAGATTGCAGGGGTGACACCGAAATATAATTTTATCGTATTTTATGTATATCTTAAATTATTGTATTTTATTCAATTTCATTTTAGACTGTATTTTATTCCAACTTCATTTTAAATCATATTTTATTCCAATTTCATTTTAAATCGCATTTTATCAAATTCCATTTTAAACTGCTTTTATCAAATTTTAGTAATAATTTGTTTCTGGAACTTTGCACTTTGATATGGCCCAAGGGCTAATCAATAAACACTCATGTCATGTACCTAAGATGTATTTCTCTCTGTCTCTTTCTCTCTCACACACAGAGAATAACAGAGTTGGAAGGGGCCCTGGAGATCTTCTAGTCCAACCCCCTGCTCAAGCAGGAGACCCTATACCAGTGATGGCGAATCTATGGCACGCGTGCCACAGGTGACAGGCGGAGCCATATCGGAGGGCACACGAGGTGTTGCCCTGTCAGCTCCACGGCAAACCGGAAGTTCGGAAAAACGCACTTCCGGTTTGCCATTGGGCTGTTTTTAGCACTCCGGAGGGTTCAGGGAAGCCTCCTGAAGCCCCAGAATGCAAAAAATGGCAAAACGGACAAACCGGAAGTGCGTTTTCCGAACTTCCGGTTTGCCCGTTTCATCGTTTTTTACCGTCCCAGGCTCCGGTAAGGCCTTTGCGCGGGTGTGTGTGTGTGCGCACATGCGCAGGGGGCAGCATGGGGGGGTTGTGCGCATGCGTGGGGGGGAGGGAATGGGTGTGGGCATGCGTGTGCGCGCTAGCGTGCGCACCCTCCCCCCTTTTGGCACGCGAACCAAAAAAGGTTCGCCATCACTGCCCTATACCATTTCAGATAAATGGCTGTCCAGTCTCTTCTTAAAAACCTCCAGTGATGAAGCACTCACAACTTTTGAAGGCAAGCCGTTCCACTGGTTCCAACTGTTAGGAAGTTTCTCCTTAAGTTCTAGGTTTCTTCTCTCCTTGATTAGTTTCCATCCATTGTTTCTTGTCTTGCCTTCTGGTACTTTGAAAAATAAGTTGACTCCCCTCTTCTTTGTGGCAGCCCCTCGAATATTGGATAACCCACAGAGAGAGTGAAATTGAAAGAACTGTACAATTTAAAAGCTATGCTAAGTGATTATTTTATAGTATCATTGAAGGAGTGGGGAGGGAGAGAGAGAGAATGAGAGATAAGGTCTGGGTTTCCATGAGAATAATTATGGATTAGGTCTCCTTGAAGTGAATGAAAGCCGAATGCCATTCACTTGGACAGAATTACTCATGTGCATAATTGTTTGCAGAAAGGGGTTTTCTGGTCGGACTTTAAAATATACTTGGTGAATCAAAAGCACCACTGTAATTGGAAGTCAGTCCATAATTGCTCCCAATATAACATTCTTTTAAACTTCTGAAAGTTCATATTTTTATTAAGATGGACACTACCAAAAAAAGACCGCCAGGTCGTAAATGGAAACCAACAGATTGGTTACATTATACATCTACCCTAAAATGAAATCCAATAAATATCACTGCTTTGATGACTCAAAGTTCCAAAAATGACAGGCTTTTTTTAAAAAAAGCTGCTTTTCAGCCTTGTGAAAATAAACTTCCACTCTCTGCCTTGTAAAATATGTATCTCTCTCAGTTATTTTACAAGGCAGCTTGCCCCAACCACTTCCATTACTGTATTTTTCAGAGTATAAGACGCACCTTAGTTTTGGGGGAGGAAAACAAGGAAAAAAGGTCTCTGCCTCCAAGCAATTTGCCAAACAGCAAACAGCAAACAGCACAGATGATATACACTGTTTGCTGTGTATTTCTGTGCATGTGTGCCTGACCCATAGAAATAGCAAAAAATTGGAGAAATGTGCATTATGCCAGAAAGTTTTCTTAAATGTAGTCACACTAACTCCTCCCAATTATTTAAATAGATCTACTCCAATGTAACTAAACTCTAATACTAAACAGGACACTGTTACATTTCAAACTATACGTGTACTGAGCTGTTAAAATTAATTAAAATTTCTGGAAGTATACATTATTCTCTATTATTTAAAAGAAGATACAATAGCACTAGGCCTCTTCAGAGCAAGCATTTATTTTAAAAAGCTTCTTTATTTTGTTAAGTTGTCTAGATTTACAGGGGTCTCCAACCTTGGCAACTTTAAGACTTGTGGACTTCAACTCCCAGAATTCCACAGCCAGCAAAGCTAACAAAGCTGGCTGTGGAATTCTGGGAGTTGAAGTCCACAAGTCTTAAAATTGCCAAGGTTGGAGACCCCTGGTCTAGAACAATAATAAAGCAGTCTTTAAAAAATAAGTCTAATAATTTGAACATTCTACAGACATTTATAGTTATTCACTTACCCCCTTGCATCCAGTTCAGCAGAAAATAAAAATCTGCATGTCTCTCCCAGCTATTTGCCTCTTTGCAGCTAGTTTCACTTTCATTTTAGCCCGTTGCAAATCAGCTGTAGGTCGGGAAGCTGCTAATGACTTGCTTGGCTTTACAGGCTCTTCCCTCTTTGCTGCAAACAGGTAAATTTCTGGAAGACAGAGGCCAAAGGGTGGGGGAGGCTGGATGGGTGGGGCTACATTCGGTGTATAAGACGCACCCAAGTTTTCACCCTCTTTTTGGAGGTAAAAAGGTGCGTCTTATACTCTGAAAATACGGTGCTTTCGGGTAGGAATTTAGCATGACTGGTGCTGCATGAGGGTTAGAAATATTTGCATTCAACCCGTGGTGTCTGCAGGGACTAGATTGGGGAGGAAAGGGAGTTAAGATGGCCGCCAATTAAAGCCCTGCCCTCTTTTATGTGGGTTTGATGCAATTAAAAAGAGGAGTCTTCAGCTGCATGGTATGTTGGTGCCATCTTGGCTTTCTTGAGGGCCTCCCCATACACTTGACATTTAAACAAGAGATTTTACTCGGTCCTACTTCCTGGAAGATTTTACCTAAGTCAGACTTTTGTTGCTGGTCAATTAAATTGTTATTGTATTTTCCTCATCAATGAAGAATAGAAACACTACAGTAGAAAGAAAACAGGTCTACCTGGCTTGTGGGATTTCCAGATTTTTAAAAAGCACAAAACAACAATCCAATATGTTCTTCACGTTTTAAATCCACGTGCTTGTCGCTGGATTTCACCCTTTTAGACGGGTTCAAAAGTTACCCTTTGATGGATTTTCTTTTCAGCGAAGTGCCATGTGTGCCAGTTTTGTGGGCAAAAATCCACTCAATGGTTTATTATTATGAGCTTTGTTTTCCTTGACGTGTATTATTCTTTCTCTGCGCATTGTTGTTATTGGATTGTTTGTTTTTTTTTCAAAGCAAGATAGCTTAACTGACTCTCTGGCTGCTACTATCCCATGGTACATGTTGTTTTGATGAGGTACAATTTGAATGTTTGTTTTAATGTGGTTTCGATTTGCATTTTGTTAGAAACTGCCTGGTAACTTGAAAAGGATATTCAGAATGAAATGAAACTAAAAGACAAAATAGCAGCACAATGGCTTGGTCATTTAAGGCCATCCAACCTTAAATTCAAAGCTCCCAAACATTCTGGAGCCAGATGCAAAGTAATCCAAATTTTCTGAATTTGGTAAATCCTAAATCCATTTGCAAAGATTCCAATAGAACAAGCAAGATTAGATTCATGCAAGGACCTCTATTCATTTTAGCATTTAGTACTCATTTAAGTATGGCAATATTATCAATTGTTCAGTTTTCATGCATGCATTTGATGATTACATGCTCTTGAGTCAATGTGGACTACTGAGTGACTACATAGATGGATGTTTTCCAGAATGATGTCCCTAACCTGGACCCTCAGGTCTTCCAACAGTGAACCTCTCACCACTAAAGCTGAGTCTATCCACCTTGCCGTTGGTCAATTCTTATTCTCTTTTTTCCCATCCTTTTCCAGCATACAGCCTTCTCCAGAAAGCTAGAGTCTTCCCATAATATATCCAAAGTAGGATAATTTGTGTCTCAAGTGAGAACTCTAGGTTGATTTGTCTGATGGTCTATTGGTCGGTTGTTTTTCTTAGCTAATCAGGAACAATTAAACATTTTTTTCCTTCAAGCATACAGGTTTGTGCTAACCAAACTGATGCGGAGTGTGGGGGGGGCATGCAAAATGGGTTTCTTGACATGATGTTGCCAACCCTCACCTTTCACATTTGCATTCTGATGCTGGTTTGTGTTACGATGTCACAAAGCATGTTTTGCAAAAGATAACAAAATAAAAAAAAATCCAAGGAGCCAATGTTCACAGGTTGTATTTCCAACATCAGATTAACAATCAGGTAAACAATGCCCCAATCAAGAAACTGCCAGGCAGCCAACAGTAAACAGACCAACAAAAGAAACTCTAAGACCACTCCCACTAACACTGACAGGCAAGCCATTAGAATATAAACTGATAGCAAATCACTCTCCTTACTAGCACTGATGATGTTACCTAGTTTGGCTAATGAAACGTCTGCAAGAAAACAAGCAAACTCAGAGAGCATCAAGGACCCCTCATTTCCAAGAATCACTCTGGGCCCCTTTCTGGCCCAAAGAAAACAAAAATGGTGGAAGGTCATCACCCATTTAAATATATTTTCTGTGTCTTATTCCTTGCATTGGTCTGTAAAAAAATATAGCTTGTTGTCAGCCAAGAGAGAGAGTTTCAGAATGTACACCCGAATATATTTTCTATACCCGTCTCATTGGTTTATGATAATGGCTAAGGATTTTGTTTAGGTTCTTTTTAAAAAAAAGATATCAAAACATAGTGTAAACTTCATGAATGTTAGAGAAAGAACTTGCTTAATTTAAAAAAAATTGACACAATCAAGTTGAAGGTATTGATCTTGTTAGGACTCTGTCCAAACGGTTGGGTTTGCTAAAACATAAACAAGCCACAAATCAATGTTTATGTGAATATAGGTAATATTGCTTTAAATGCATTGTAAGCTTTCTGATTACTATAAAAGGGAGCTAGAGAACAGGCTCGCTCTCCCTGCTGACTCTCTCTGCTGATTGTCTCTGCTGATTCACTACTGATTTATTGAGTAATTGACTTCGTGTCTGTGAAAGTACTGTGAAGAGCTGCTGTGTATAGCGTAACTATCTGTGATAGTATAGATTTGTTTATTAGCTGTAATCTTTGTTTGCTAATTAAGACAAAGACATGCTAGAAGAAGATTCTTCGTATTGACTGACTTAACGTGTATGACTTGGACTTCTTATTTGGACTTTGCTAATTCTTTGAGTAAACTATTGTATATATTTTAAACGTATCTGATTATTGACTGAATCATATCAACTAATATCAACTGCAACATAATGTTTCGCTGTTCACGTACTTAAGAGCACGAATTCCTTAACAGATCTCTTGACTCTTAAATGTCTAGGTATGATTCACTAGGCCTTTGGGAGCATTCCCATCAAGAGTAAAAAATAAATCAAGATGGCTGCTGCAATCATGTGACCAAAGCCCTACCCTGTTTTATGCAACAAATATAAAAGGGGTGGGGCTTTATTTTCACCATCTTGACTTTTTTGACCTCTCCTCTGCAGATACCCCAATATATTTAACTACTTGTAGCCACCTCCTCTCACCCTCAAACAGACTCTTCTTTTCAAGCACAGATAAAACAATTTTTTTTCCTCTTATTGATTGACATTGAAAATCAGAGGTTGGAAAACATTATATTTGGGTTACTTGTTGGAAATACTGATCAGCATTTGGAAATGTAGATGTTCTATAAATATAAACAGAACAGAAAAAGTTGGAGGGTTTTTGTTTTAATTAAAAAAAAGTGTGGGAGAAAACAAAACAGAGATATTTTTATCCAAGATCCCCACAGCCAAAATCTCAAATAACTGTCAGCAGAATGTTATCTAAGGATAAAATTTGGGGAGACACAAAGAAAAACTAGTTGTCTCAAATGATTATGAGTGATCTTTAATCATGAATTAAGAGGCCCTAACCCGCTTCTTATATGACAATGACAGTTTTTCCAGTGAACCCGCAAAAAGAATTTGAGCTCAACTCTCTCCATATCTCAGTCTAACAAGCACCTCCCTGACTAAAACCTCTTTGGATTTTTTTGTTTTGGTTCCCTCACCCACCCAAAAAACAACAACCCCAAAGCACCAGCAAAACTTTATCACTGGAAAAAGAAGCAAAGAAATTTACTTTTCTTTGGTTCTTTCAGCTGGCCAAGAAACAGTGCTCAGGCTTTAATCCGCAATAGTGCTTTCATCAATGGATCGCTCTGCTCCACCATGTTCATGCTGCCGCTTTTTCTTGGAGGTTCTGCTACATTCAATAAACCAATAAACCAATCAATCAGAATAGAGATGGAAGGGATCTTGGAGGTCTTCTAGTCCAACCCCCTGCTCAAGCAGGAGATCCTATACCCGTGATGGCGAACCTATGGCACGCGTGCCACAGGTGGCACGCGGAGCTATATCTGTCAGCACGCGAGCCGTTGCCCTAGCTCAGCTCCAGAGCACACATGCGCGCCGGCCAGCTGATTTTCAGCTCGGGTGGAGGCTCTGGGAGGGGCGAGGGCGGACATTTTCGCCCTCCCCAGGCTCCAGGAAAGACTCTGGAGCCTGGGGAGAGTGAAAAACGGGTCTACCGGGCCCACCGGAAGTCAGAAAACGGGGGAAGGGTCGTGCAGGGGGGCAGTGCAGGAGGGTCACATGCACATGTACAGGGGGGGTGGGACACATGGGGGGCATTGAATTATGGGTGTAGGCACACGCGCAATAGCACACACATGCGTGCTTTCGGCACCCGAGGAAAAAAAGGTTCGCCATCACTGTCCTATACCATTTCAGATAGGTGGCTGTTCAGTCTTTTTTTAAAAAAAATTCTACAGTGATGAAGCACCTACAACTTCTGAAGGGAAGCTGGTTAATTATTCTCACTGTTGGAAAGTTTCTCCTTGATTCCAGGTTGCCTCTCTTCTTAATTCAGTTTCTTACTCTCAGCCACTCTTTCAGGCCATTCTATAGTGCAGTTTTAAAGAGTATGATTAATATGAAGATCGAGAATATGCTTTATTATTTATTTGGTGTATGGCATATCATACATGGACTAGCAATATATATTAACATTTCATCTAGATTAGTAGAATCCAATAAAATATAAATGTTAAAAAGATCTATGTTCAAATAACAATGTCTAGGTCAGTGATGGCGAACCTTTTTTGGTTCGCGTGCCAAAAAGGGGGGGATGCGTGGGATCACATGTGTGCGTGCTCACACCCATAATTCCATGCACCCCTGCGCATGCGCGTATGACCCCCCTACTCCCAGCATCCAATGGCACGCCCATTTTTTGCTCTCTCCAGGCTTCTAGGAGCCTGGGGAGGGCGAAAACGGCCTTCCCCACCCCCTCTGGAGGCTGGAAACAGCCTGTTTCCTGACTCCCAGGGGGCCCAGAAGGCCCGAAAATCAGCCGGCCGGTGCGCACATGCGTGCCGGACCTGAGCTCGCGTGCCCACTGATATGGCTCCGCGTGCCACTTGTGGCACCCGTGCCATAGGTTCGCCATCACAGATCTAGGTCATCTAACTATTGAAGTGCAGCATTGTTTATATTTTTTTTAAAAACAGATACTGGACCGGTATATGCCCTAAGCTTACAGCAGGTCATGATGTGATCTACAGTTTGACGTAGTTCCCCACAATTACTCTGAGGGGAGGATACTATGCCCCATTTATACTGAGAGTCCCGAAAGACGCCATGTGAGGAGCAAATCCTATTCAGGATAGTCCATTGTTGACATGGTAGTTCAAAGCCTGGCACCTTTTTTGTGGGGTCATTTATATATCTTCCTATGTCTGGGCGTTCAGCGGCCCATTTGGCTTTCCATTGGGAATCGATGTTAAAGTTGTTGGGCAGAGGTTGTGCGGTGGGGGTTTCCTGGATTTGAGTCTTCCAGGATGGTCAGCATGCACCAGTAGGAGTTGTTCATAATTTTTCTTTATTCTCTCGCTAGTGCATCTTGCCTTTGTAAACCTGGAATATGCTAATATATATCTATGGAGATTCTCAGTCATCCAGGTCATGGTTGTCCCAAAGGTGCTTTTTCAAGAGGCACCTGGACTTTCTGGGTTTTGTTTTTTCTTTGAAGACGTTTCGCTTATCATCCCAGAGCTGAAGAAGCTTCTTGGCTGAGAAGAGAAACATCTTTAAAGAAAAAACCAGGAAGTCCAGTTGCCTCTTGAAAAAGCACCTTGGGGATGCTAATATATGCATTCCCAGAGAAATTCTTTTTATTTTGAGGGGGGGGGACCTCATGTTTCTCAGCACTGTCACTATTTATTAATAAACAAGTTCTTAACTGAAAAAAAGTGCAATCTGAAATTGATAAGAAGTCCATTGTTATAAATGTCATACCATTTTAAACTCCTGTAGCTCAGAGATCTTTAGTCACTGCTACTACTGTTAAATGCTTCTGCCATTGTTCTGTTGTGGAACATATGGAAAGTCACAGGTAGTGGGGAATATGATACACATATACAATTAGTATGTCATGGGGAGAAGGTAATATATATATATATATATATATATATATATATATATATATATATATATATATATATATATATATATATATATATATATATATATATATATATATATATATATATATATATATATATATATATATATATATATATATATATATATGAAATGCTAATTCTGGACATAATTATTTTTTTAAAAAAATATGGAATAGCATTTGAATATGCATTCACTTACCTGCCATCCAGGAATGACTACATAAAATAAGGCTGATGATAATTCAGCCAGATTATCAACAGATCACTTCAAGAAGTTCATGTATTATTCTTATCTTTACCAGGCATCCTTTAAGGAAGTGCTTTTATCAAAATATTATTTGGAAAACACTGAAACTTACATTCTAGCTGAATTGTTTCTATATTAAGTGGTACAATTGCCCACCATCGACTTCTATTTTGTAATTCTAAGCAGAGTTTTTCACCTGTAACAACCATTCTTCTGGGCAAATTTTAATAGGATTCAGAATCCCCAATTCCATCCGGGAAACATTCCTCACCAATATGTAATGAGGAAAAGAGAATCGGCAACAAAGTGCAGCTGTGCTTTAACTGGGCATCTAAACAACTGCAAAAATGCCTTTATTCAATTATTCAGAAGGAACTGTGGAATGGTCGGATGACTTAACTACTTCCCTACTTTTCCCAGGACTCTTTTCTATTACTAATTTTCCTGCCTTCTCCTTTTCTCTTTCCTAATTCTGTACCCTTGCACAGTAAGTAACTAAATTCCCGTAACAGATACCAATGACTATCTTTGCCAAATGTTTTTAAGATAAAAGTGAAATTGGGCTGATTTCTCACTAATCCTCGCTATTTGTTTGTTGGCACCTGAGCAGTCAAAGTATTCTTTTTTTTTAAGCTCAACACACGCTATAAGACATACTTCCTTTATACTCACTCGCATGCAATACATGTATGTCAGCACCTAGTTATTAAGGAAGGTGTAAATATTCATTATCTCTAAAATGTAGAGGTGCAGCTGTTTTCATTATCCTGATGTTTAACCTCAGTATAGATAGTCCTCGACCCATGACCACCAGGGGTGGGTTCCTACCGGTGCAGTCTTGCCTGTTCGTCGCCGCAGAGCCGAAGAAGCTGGTGGCATTCGCGACGCAGGGCTTCCCCCGCCCGCTTTCCCCGGCCGCCGGGACGCCACCATTTGCATTCTTTTGCCCTCTGCACAAGCAGAACGCTTTGCGCATGCGCAGAGGGCAAAAGAACGCAAACGGCGGCGTCCCGGCGGCCGGGGAAAGCGGCCGAGGGAAGCCCCACACCGCGAACGCCAACAGCTTCTTCGGCTCTGCGGTGACGAACAGGCAAGACCGCACCAGTAGGAACCCACCCCTGATGACCACAACTGAGCCCAACATTTCTGTTGCTAAGCAAGACAGCTTTGCCATATTTTGCGACCTTTCTTGCCCTAGTTGTTGTTAAGTGAATCACTCTAGTTGTTAAGTGAATCATTCAGTCATTAAGTGAATCTGGCTTCCCCCATTGACTTTGACCATGGAGCTGCCACAATGGTTGTAAGTGTGAAAAACAATCATAAGTCACTTCAAATGGCCACTAAACGAACAGTGTGTAAATTGAGGACTACCTGTATCATGGCTTCATTTTGGTCCATAAAGCCACCTAGTATTTTCATCAAGCCCTTTTCATTCTCACCTCTAGCGACCCCAGGAAAAAAATGGGCTACTTGACATATTATGACTCCCATGTAATTCTACTGATGTTTTGATATGAATGTTGTTTCTTGACTGTGTTAATAGATGAAAAATTTACCACATGGATTGGTATCTCCACACAGCCCAGGGGATCCATAAACATTTACCACGCTCTGCATCAGAGGGCTGAAGGCCAGGAGAATCCTCACTTGTTTCATGGCATGGGCGCGTTGTCTTTGTGATGTGGCAGCATCCTTACTATTAATCACACCTTTGTTAATGAGCAGTTCTGAAAAAAAGTGCCCCTTCTGTATCTCAGGAAATTCATATTTTTATTTTTATTTATTTTATTTATTTATTTTGTCAACACGTGTACAAGATAACAGGTATGATATAAACATAAACAAAAGTAAAATATGTATAAGTAAATTTAGACAATAGGACAGAAGGACAGGGACGGTAGGCACGATGGTGCGCTTATGCACGCCCCTTACAGACCTCTTAGGAATGAGTTGAGTTCAACTGTAGACAGTCTAAGGTTAAAGTTTTTGGGGTTTTGGGAAGAAACCACAGAGTCAGGTAGTGGATTCTAGGCATTGATCACTCTGTTGCTGAAGTCGTATTTTCTGCAGTCGAATTTCAAGCGGTTTACATTGAGTTTGAATCTATTGTGTACTCGTGTATTGTTGCGGTTGAAGCTGAAGTATTCACTGACAGGTAGGACATTGTGGCAGATGATTTTCATTCATATAGTGAAGAAGACCTGCAGTGTTTCACCTGAAGCAAAAAGTTGTGGAAAACTCTGCTTAGTTAATTCAGCAACAAAAAAAGAGCATGTTTACTCATGACCAGTGTGAATATATTTTTGTTTTTAATTCTCCTTAAGACAGTGTCTTAAAAATCTTCTTCTTCTCCTCCTTTTGACTTATCCCCCCCCCCACTTTTTTAAAAAAATCATGCAAACTTTTTTGAGTGGGTTGAATTTTAGGGCCGTGGAGAAGCTAATTCCAGCAAGTGTGTCTGCACTTTCTTTGTTTAAAAGTAGTGTGGTTTGTGGTCATACTGATGTTTCTGAATACCACATAACTGAGAGAGCTGTAGTCCTCAGACTTACAAGTTTTGCTCTGGCCTGACAGTTAATTTGTTCCAATTGGATGTCACCATGATGCATTGTCATTGTAAATTTCAACAGAGTGAAACAGCAGAATGAAACAACGTATTTCCACTTCAATGGAACTGGAGTAATAGGTTTGTGGCTCCCAGTAATATAAACTGGCCCATTTCCAATGAGGTTTCTGAACATCTGTTATTAATCTGAGCTTTCGCTTCGCAGTAGTTTGTCAAAACCACAAAACTGGGTCCCGATTAGTAAATTTTCAGAGTATTGATACTGATCATTCATCATTGTTAGAAACATCGATAATCTTTAACACCGTATCATCAATACAAAAAAGCTACATTTATGGATATTGTGGTATAGCAACCATAATAGTTCTGCAAAAATACGGTTCTTAGCATGATCAGTAGATGCTGCTATGTTATAGCAATCTAGAATTGTTCAAAATATAAACAAATGGGGCCTTCATATCCAATTGCCAACAGCCAGTGCTACCATTTTATGAAAACTGCAGGTGCTTGAAGACAAAGCAATGGTTCAGATGACTGTTCAATAGGGTGCCCAGATACCTTTGATCCAAAATCAGGACAGTTTTTAAAAAATAGCACTTTATTACTCCAACAAAGCCAATAAAACATCATATTCAGACGTATTTACTATTAGATGATATCTTATTCAGCAAATTTTCGTCGCCCAAAATCTTTTTATACATTTCACCACACGATGAAGAAGAATGATTTATTTTAATTTGAAGCAAGCATTTCACGGTTTTAACACATCCAATCCATTTCGATCGTCTGTCCACTGCTTATTACACACTAAAAATGCACACGAAATCTTCCGTAACAATACATAAGAGAATCTGCCTGAAAATGAAGCGATTGAACTAAAACACAAGTAGTGCAAACGTACTTTCATTTAACGTTCATCTTGATTATCCTAAAATTTTACAAAAGTTCAGGACAAATCAGGATGGGAACTCGAATTTCAGGACAAAATCAGGACATTTTTAGAATCGGGACAAGCTTCTAAAAATCAGGACAATCCTGATAAAATCAGGACATCTGGGCACCCTACTGTTCAAGCATGAAACTAAATGTGGGATCACCCACTGATTTTCCTTAAAATCCTCCAAAATGCCTTGGGCAGACAATTCCATGAAAAGAAGTCCACAATATATCTGAAAAATGCTGTTTCTCATAATGGTCGATTTTTGGATAGGAGAAGTACGTGCTGTAGCGCCATACTTACAGATGCCAATGTTCAGAGTGGAGAATTTTTGGTGTAATATTAATACAGCGGATGAATTCAAGCATTATATGAGGCCAGGAGTTTTAACCACCGTTTCTTGAAGATGCTCTGATCCTCTATTTCACACAGAAAATTAATACATCGCTAGAAGGGAACCAAGATGCTAAGATAATATTTTTCAAAGTGGGGGCTACAGTCCCCAGGTGGATCATGAAATAATAGATGGTGACTCAACAAATTGTGTTTATCGGAGCAGGCTTAGCAATTGGATGCAAAAAAAAAAAAAACCCAACCACTAAATGTAAAGGTACACAATGTTTCCAGAACTTTGTATGAAGCCTAGCAGTTCATTTTGTATTTTTAAGCCATTGCATTGGCTTTTCAAAGGGACGTGATCATGCCTGGAGGACACAAGGTTTTTATGCTCTAACCAACTAACCTTCTCTGCAGAGGAAATAAACGAGACTGACTGCCTGGGATACTCCAGCCACCCACTGGCTATTAAGTTTTTGAAGAGTGGTAAATGTATGGATGTTTTGTAGAGTATTGGGCAATGAAAGGGAAAAATCATACTATTCTAGACAGCCGCTGCACCAGTTGAACAGTATGAATTGGTTTGTGGTTTGTTTATTTGTTAAGTGTTTACATCCATGCTTTACTTTAAACGATGTTTTTTAAAATTATGGCATTATACTATTCTTTTATCTATTGTTTTATTGCACATGTACACAATACAGTGTATAGAGCCACATCGGTGAGATTGGCAGCTATATACAGGTAGCTTCCCACTGCTAAGCAAGGCAATTGTTAAGGGAGTTTTGTCGCATTTTTTATCTTACTTGCCACAGTTTTTAAGTGAATCATGTGGTCATTAAGTGAATCTGGCTTGTCCCAATTGACTTTGCTTGTTGGAAGCCATCAACTTTTACAAATGGTGATCACATGACCTCATGACAATGCAAAAATGTCATAAATACATGCCAGTTGCTAAGCACCTGAATTTTGATCACATGACCATAGGGATGCTGCAACAATCGTTAAGTGTGAAAACTTAAGTCACTTAAGTCAATTGTAACTTCGAATGGTCACTAAATGATGGTTTAGTATAATGTAAGTCGAGGACTATCTGTACATTTAATAAATACGTCTGAATCCTTCTTTATCTTTTCTTCAGTAAGTCACTCAGCACCTTCAAACTGGAATAAAATCCATCTCAGCAACCAACTAGGTAGGCAGGCAGGCAGGCAAAAAGACAGGCAGACAGAGGTGAGGAAAGGATTGTGGGCAAGGGCTGTGATTGTTGTCTCAATGCAGCTTCTCTGGGAGATCGAGAGGCCAAAAGCCTCTTTTGAAAGGTTTTGCAAGTTGTAACACTTTAAGAGCTGTTTATGAGAAGCTGAATTAAGTCGGAAATAACCTTCCTTCCTTCCTTCCTTCCTTCCTTCCTTCCTTCCTTCCTTCCTTCCTTCCTTCCTTCCTTCCTTCCTTCCTTCCTTCCCTCCCTCCCTCCCTCCCTCCCTCCCTCCTTCCTAGCTGTCTTCAAAAGGAAACCCCAGATTTCATTAAAATTAAACAAACCTAATATAATTTAATTGTTAAGGTCAGGGGTGGGTTCCTCCCGGTTTGGACCGGTTCGCCCAAACCAGTAACGACCTGCTGGTGACGTCACAATGACGTCACGGACCTGGTTCGGACAGTGCCATGGGCACCGCCATCTTTTTATTTTATTTCATTTATTTCATTTATTTTTATTTATTTTTCTTCTGAGCATGCACAGAAGCCGAGTTTCTGGCACTGTGCATGCAGTCGCCATCTTGTTTTTGGCTTTTTTAATTTTATTTTTCGGCATTGCGCATGCGCGCATGCACCCAAACGGCACAGGAGGAAGCGAACCGGCAGCGAGGTAAGTTAGAACCCACCCCTGGTTAAGGTGGTACTTCTGGCCCAATATTAGTTGTACTCAAGGCAGGGAGAGAGAGCAAGGTGAGCCAAGAGATGAAAAATGAATCATGGCATTGTAGTAGATCCTTTTCATAACTGTAGGCAGTGTCCCCGTGGGCCGAAGTAGAAAAGAACAGAGTTTGCATTATGGTATTGAGACACATTGTGTTTGCCATTTTGGCATCATCCCCATTTGCTACAGATGCTTCTGCAGAAGCAAATAACCACTGGGCACCTTTCAACAGTTATTTTTATTGGGGATGGCAGCTTAGATTGGCTCCATCAATTGTGTTTGTTTGTTTGTTTGTTTGTTTGTTCATCCATTTGTTTTTAATCTGCTCCCTTATTACAGGAATCAGTTGTATTATATCCATCATTCTCTTTCCAAATAATTTCGATTTTATAAATGTATAATTATTTTTCTACGCTGGAGACAGGAATCAGGATGCCTGGGAAATTAAATATTATCTCATTTCATCCACAATATTTGGCAATGAAGAAACTCTTTGGAATCTGGAAGTCTTCAATCAAATTGCCATTTTACCTGCAACATGCTTGTGCACAAATGATCATTAAATCGTCCAAATATTGAAGCGCCTACTTGGTTTCCACCTCTCCAGATACACATATATTACGTTTGAAATTCCATGAAATTCTGACTTAAAAAATAAAATAGAACCCTCTTCCCTTCCAAGACAGAGTATGATTCCATTATTTAAATCCCTTAAAAGTAACCTCAGCCACCTCACCCAAATCTTAATATCCTGGAGCACACACAGCAAAAGACCACACTTTTCACTCCCTCTGGAATCAGGATTCAAAAGCAAGTATAACATTTACCAATTTGGGGATGGATTTGTGCCATGTTAGGAAAGAATATCAGTTCTCCCTTCTGCGAGGCAGCCAAATGCCTCGTCTTATTTGGAAAGCTGTTATCAAAAATAATGAACTGCAGATTCTTTAGATTTTTGATCTAGTGAGTGGGATTAAACAGAACAGTTGGAATTGAAGGAAAATTGTGGGGAACAGGAGCCTTATTAGAAGAGTACAGCAATTATAAAAGCTTCTTGCCATTCTGGGGACATACAGGTAGTCCACAATTCATTTAGTGACCATTCAAAGTTACAATGGCACTGAAAAAGGTGACTTATGACCATTTTCCACACTTATGACTTGCAGCATCCCCATGGTCACGCAATCAAAATTTGGATGCTTGGCAACTGACTCATATTTGTGACGGATGCAATGTCCCAGGGTCACCTTTTGCGACCTTCTCACAAGCAAAGTCAATGGGGAAGCCAGATTCATTTAACAACCATGTTACTAACTTAAACCACTGCAGTGATTCACTTAACAACTGTGGCAAGAAAGATAAAATGGGACAAAATTAACAAATGTTTCACTTAGCAACATAAATCTGGGGCTCAATTGTGGTCATAAATTGAGGACAACCTGTACTTTAAAATACTACAAACACAGGGATAAATAGACCTTGGATAAACAGTCGGTATTCATGCTGTTTTATTCTGCTTAATTCCTTTCTATATTCTGTAATAGTCATTTATGTTACTTAGAGTTTAGTACAGTAAGGCCATCAACCTGCATCATAAGATGAATGAAAGGCACATTTTATTTATTTGATGGCTTGTCTGATCCCACCTTTCACTGAAGAACAAAAATCGTGTGCATATCACTCCCTGCTTCTATCTTTCCTCCAACAACTTGATATGGTAAGAGTCATTGGCTTGAAATTGCTCAGTGAGTTCTGGGGTTGAGTATAATTTGAACCTGGGCGGGGCATCTGCAGGGGGGAGGGGGGAGGGAAGACAAAAATTTGGATGCAAGCATCCAGCCCTTTCTAACATGGTACTTTAAAAAGGAGTCAGGGTATCAATTGCGAAGTTGTGGCCGTGATCTTGACTCTTGGATCTCCCTTTTGCAGAAAGCCCTGTGCTTAGATTACTCTACCTTAACCACCACACCACACATATGTTCAATATAAAACACAAAAAGACTAAAAGATATAAACACTGGCAAATATATGCTAAAATGGATTGGGCTTTTCCATGGTTTGAAACACATAGATGTGTATTTGGAAGGCCGAAGAACCTAGTCTCTTGAGGAGTGAAAGTGATAGTACAGATCTTAGCTACTTCTCCAGAAAAAGAGTAAACACTTTCTCCTGGTCCAGTCTGACAGACAAAGTTTAACCTCGGGGGAAATCATCTGGTCTGAATATCTTAATAGCATCCAGCCGGCAGGGACGTGTTTGGACCTCATCTCCCCCTAGCCTTTCAGTAACGCTGAAGGCAAGAAAGCTCTCCAGCACCACAAATACAAGATGTTGGTTAGATAGATAGCTGAAGTTAGTTAGTTAGGTAGCTAGCTTTCCTCAAAAATGAACTGCAGATTCTTGGCTAAAGAGGTGTGGCCAAAGAGAAAGTGCGGGATAAAATTTGGAACATTTGAACATCGGTTGTTCCAATTCCAAATTGGCTTCATCTGACCTCAGGAAGAAAAAAACAGATATTGGGGTGAGAGATCATACCTACTACAATATAAATTTAAATCCTTTCTTCATACAGCTATCCAGCAGTGTCAACAAGGCATATAATTCCAGGCAAAAAACCAGTTTGGACCAGAATCTAAGATAATGCAGTCTTAACAGGCCACAAGAGGAACCAGCCAAGATTCCAAGCACAGCAAGAGTTTAATACATACAGAGGAGTGCTGAGTATGGATCTTAAAAACTTGGACTGGACAACTTTAAGAGATATTAACTCTTGAAAAGTACATATTTGTAATCTGTAAAGCGAAAAGCTCATCACTTAAGTCTTACATTCATACCAGCAGAGACATAATTATCACCTCTATTGCCAGCAAAATAACAGAATTGGAATTAATTATCTTGTGGGACCAAACAATAATAGTGTCTATTTATTTCCTCCAGAAGAACTTTGAAAAATAATGTCTAAGTATTTAAAGACCTTTGATTCTTCTATATGATGGTCCTTATTTTTTCTAGGCCTTGGTGTATCTGGTTTGTCTTTTGGTAAAAAAAACCACAACATTTGTTTCAGAGTCATAGTCACATATTGTTTTTATTGTTTTTATTACATGGTTATGAGGAAAGCTGTATTCACTCTTTTTATGTATTCTTTGGAATCTTCTGGATGGGGATGAAAAACTATTGTAAATTTTATAGTTCACTGTAAGCATGAAAAATACAGTGCAGAATCCCAGAAATGTGGGGGTTTCGGCTGTAGCACAAATAAAATTTCAATGTGGATATGAAGTTTACAAGGAAAATTAAGATGAAAGCCAAACAGAATCTGGACCCATATATAAGCAGTCCAATCAATATGCTGTAAATGGGCATAAAATTTAGAGTAGATCCCAAATCAAGAGTTGAGCCTCACAATCAGTCCAAGAAGCAGGTGGTAGAGTCATTTAGGAGCATTTAGGGGCAGAAGAAACCAAAAGTAACACTGAAACAATAAAGAATCATACTGTCCTACGGGATTGGGCGGCCTATAAGAACTTTTAATTAAATTAAATTAAATTGTCTCCTCCATTATCAGCTCAAGAGTATCCCCCTCCGCCATATTGAATGATGGCACTGTTCATGGGTGGGTTCCACTTACCTTCGCCACCGGTTCGCATCGCGACTTTTCGCGCACATCCCCTCGTGCAATTCTGCTTCCACGCATGCTATAATCAGCCTGAAACACAGCTGAGGAGCTGATCAGCTGTGCTTTGGGCGAAGGAATAAAGGTAAGTGTAAACCCGGGGGCGGGCGGGAGGGCCCTTTTTCAAGCAGCAGCAGCAGAGGAAAAAACTTCCAAACAGTAAAAAATGCGAAAAAAATTCTCCCCAAAAGATGGCGGCACCCACAGACCGGCACCGACCGAACCGGATCCGTGATGCCATTGTGACATCATCAGCGGGTCGCTACCGGTTCGGGTGATCCGGTACGAACCGGCAGGAACCCACCCCTGGCACTGCTCCAGTGGTGGGTTGTAAATTATTTTGCCACTGGTTTGCGCGCACACGCAACATTTCTGCGCATGCGCAGAAGCATCCTGGATGGGTGGGCGGAGACTCCCAATGCTGGCACTACCGGTTCTAAGAATCAGTCCGAACGGGAGCAACCCACCGCTGCACTGCTCCCTGACATGCAAAGATTTTCATTTTTAGAATAATTTGGAAGGAGAGCTGATCTTTGCACCTCCTAAGCTTTGGCACCCTGGCCAGTGTCTGCTCAGTCTAACCTAAAACTAGCCCTGATCTTATCATTTCTCCACTCACCAGCCTTTAGTGGCTCACCATTTTTTTAAAAAAGCACCATCTTATAAGTTATGAGTACCAGTTTGCATCATATTCAATACTTACAACTTTCCTAAATCATTCTCTCTGGTTTACAATTTGAAACCTGAAGTTATGACCATCTCAAAATCACAAATCAAAGTTTAGCACCTACACATTTCATAAACCAAGAACATTTAAAACTATAGATCGGGGAATTAATGAGCTTGCCACTATTTCTCATTCTAATGTTTGTAAGTGCTAACACAAAAACACCATTTGCTGATCAACAAACTTTTCAACCTACTTCAGGAATAAAAAAACAGATGATGTCAGTATAAATATCATTTCGTCTTCCTGTAATGTCTATCCAGATTCATTATGCAATGGACTAATTAATCCACAAAGAATTAACCGGTAGAATAACATTAGTAAAATGTTTTCTTTTGTTGTGTCATGCAACAGTATACACATGTTTACAACTTGATATGAAGTTGTATGAAGCTTTAATTTATCTTTCTGATGATTTTAATTCTGTGAATAGGCCTTCTGCAAACATTGAATCACATTTTCTGAAACAAAGCAAAATGCTTTCTGGAACCTTTTATTTATTTCTGCATGAACACATTGATATTTGTCCAATAACCATGAAGTTTCGAAGGTCACTGTTGGATAGGGTGAATGGAAGAGGCAGACAGAAGTGGCTTCAAAACAACAGCTCTTTATTTGGCAACTATTTACAATCCAGCAAAGGCTCTGACTGACAGACAGCCATTTTATAGGGAGCTGCCAGACAGTCTAGCCAATCAGCAGTCAGTATTTTCCCTCCAGAATGGAGGACCTGATTGAAGCCTATGTGCTTCAGTCTGAGAATGTAACAGTCACATAGATTTTAAAAATCCCATCAAACTTCAAGTAGCTGTTGTCCACAGACTAGGGCCAATGTACTCCCTCTGCAAATTGTAATTTTTAACAAAATGGAAGAGGAAAATGTTGAAAATATAGGGAGAAATTACAGAAGCTATCATTCAATTCAACCACGTTTAGTTTTTGTCCTGGCTTACAACTGTTTTTGGAATATTCTTCCAGCATAGATGACCTATAGCTGGAAAGAAGTGGTAAACTGTTGACTTTGAGTATATTATTACTCAGAAAGTGATCACATGCATGAGTCCAAATGGAGTGGATTCAAAATATAATAAGTTCCAATGCCCTGAATGATGACTTGTGTTTTTTGCAAACATGTCAACATTCTCTGACCTCTGTATTTGGGTTATTATTTGTGCTAACTTCCTGTTCACCGGGATGCCACATAAGCATCTGCCCAATTTGATTAGGATTAGTGTGCATACAAATTATTTCCAGACAAACAATAATGCCCAAAAGAAAATCCACTTTTTATGAACCAAGGTCTTTGTTTCAATTAAAGGTAGCCCTTGCCATATTTGAGCCAGTAAAACCGGTGCAGATCACTAGCATAATATACTACTAGTCTGCCAATAGATTCTACCTTTGCAATTCCAGACACAAGATGGGAAAAATGTTAGTAGAGCTATAGTAATATAATTGGGACTACTGTTGACTCCCACTGTTACTAGGTAATAACCGCTTTGTGGTGCTAATAGGCCTCAACTTACAATCACAGTTGGGACCAGAAGTCACTTTTTTTCGGTGCCATTATAATTTTGAATGGTAGAATAACAGAATAATAGAGTTGTAAGGGACCTTGGAGGTCTTCTAGTCCAACCCACTGCTCAAGCAGGAAACCCTATACCCGTGGTGGCGAACCTATGGCACGTGTGCCACAGGTGGCACGCGGAGCCATAGCGGAGGGCACGCAAGCGTTGCCCACCGGCAAACCGGAAGTGCAGAAAAACGCACTTCCGGTTTGCCGGTGAGCTGTTTTTTGCACTCCGGAGGGTTCAGGGAAGCTCCCTGAAGCCCCGGAATGCAAAAAATGACGAAACGGACAAACCGGAAGTGCATTTTTCCGAACTTCCGGTTTGCCCGTTTCATCGTTTTTTACCGTCCCAGGCTCCGGTAAGGTCTTTGCGCGGGGGTGTGTGTGTGTGCGCATGCGCAGGGGGCAGCATGGGGAGGTGTTGTGCGTATGCGTGGGGGGGAGGGAATGGGTGTGGGCATGCGAGCGCGCGCTAGCGCGCGCACCCCCCCTTTTTGGCACGCGAACCTAAAAAGGTTCGCCATCACTGCCCTATACCATTTCAGACAAATGGTTGTCCTATCTCTTCTTAAAAACTTCCAGTGTTGGAGCATTTACAACTTCTGGAGGCAAGTTGTTCCACTGATTAATTGTTCTGTCAGGAAATTTCTCCTTAGTTCTAGGTTGCTTCTCAAATTTGTTACTTGTTATTCCATTGCAATTGTCTCTGCAGTACAGTCCCATATCTTTCAGAAAATATAGATGCTTACAATATTAAAACTAAGTATAATATCATAAGTAACGCTTTATTTTAGAACTTTGGCACATTTTTTGAAGCCCTCACTTTTTGTCTACCATCACAATGTGTGTATATAAGGCCACTCCATGGAAATATTGATTTATTATCTGCAAGGGATGGATTTGGACTCCCATGAATTGAAATATTGCTCCTAAAAGAAGAGTTATAAGTCAAGGACTGCCTGTTTAAGACCATTGCAACCTCTGCTTTGCCAAGATCTTAGCTACATGAGGGGTGATATTGCAAGTTTCAGGGTTTCCTTCCCTCAGCATTAATCCGTCTTGTCCTGAGCTGACCTTATAAAGTTTTCATTTTCTGTAAAAGTGTTTTATAGAACTCATTTCAAAACACCTGGTCCTACAATACAGGTGTTACAGCAGCCAATGTGTTGCCAGCGAATTTAAAGAGCCTTGATAGGTTCTCAAGAGCAGCAGACTACTCCATCAACCTTAGCAGGCTTTACTGTGTGTGGAATTCAATGCTCAGAACTCAACTCCCAGCATGAATGCTGAGGAATTCTAGGAGTTGAAGTCCCCATATCTTAAAGCAACCTGGTCCTATGAAGCTGACTAAATAGTCCTGAAAAAGTGGAGATCAGAGGTGGGTTACTCCCGTTTCTATAGAACCGGTAGTGGGAATTTCCCCCCCGCTTGCCGAACATGGAGCGATCGCCGGTTGGCCACGACCCCCGAACTGGCTCTAATGGCAGCACCATAGGCCCCACCATTTTGTTTTTGGCTTCTGCACACTCGCAGAAGCTTGGTTTTAGGCACTGTGCATGTGCGTGCGTGCGTGCATGCGCAAAGCGCATGTGCCCACGTGGAGCGGGGGGAAGTGAACCGGCGGTGAGGTAAGTTAGAACCCACCCCTGGTGTGCTTGTATTCTTTAAAATCAAACACCCAAGAGCAGCGTTGCACAATTTTACCCTCTGCAGACAAACTTTATTTTTGGGTGCGAGCGACACAGTTATACTTCTATGAGGGCCTTATTACTCCCCTGCTTATTGAAAGGAAAGTAGTAGCTTTCTGAGGCTTAAAATATTCCTTCACGAATTGAATCAAAAGGCAGAGGAAACAGAAAAAGGAAGTGAGAAAGCTTCAGCAGAGGCCATGAGAAAGTGGCCCAGGAAGGTTTGCTATGCCAATCTTAGATTCTGCAAGACTGTATTCTTCCAGATATGATGCAGCAAATAAAATGTGGTGGAATTCCTTCTGGAGTGTTATGGATGGATCTATTAAGATAAATTTACAATAACAATAGAGTCATTCTTCTTGTATGGACTAACTTGAAGGGCTAACATCAGTCTTGCAAGTTTGAAAATATTTGTTCCCTCCTTCCCTTTTATCCTCCAGAAAACTAGGAGAAACTCTCCTGGACCATTCCCATACTCTACTTCTGTAGATTAAGATATTTTATGCATGATGGTTGTCTAGCCTACGGCTGTTCCTCTTGTTACCCCAGGTCATTCTCACATTTTGACTTTCTGGATTCCCTAGACACATCCCTGAACGTGACAGAACTTGTTTATGTGGCAGTAACCAAGAATTTCTGTTTTCCATAAACTCAGTGATACATCCTGAACATTATTAAGGAACTTACTTCTCTTCCTTCTTTTCTAGCCTGTCTCATGGCAAATGAGGAAGCCCCAAGGAATGTTATTTTATTTGCTGCTGGCTTAACAGTGTTTATATGATTATCTAACTTCTCCCATGCTGAACCATACTGAACAAGAGTACATATCTGAAGGACTAGAAAGGCCCAGTAAGAGAATTAAGTGGTTTTGTGAACAAAACTGAAGTGATATTTGTAAGGCATGATAATAAAGAATAGCTGCTCCTGTACATAGTCAACTTGCTACGATTGTTGAAGTAACTAGGGGGCTGTCCATATAACAAGAGTAATAACTAAGGATGCATGGAAGAAGTAAGATATAGAAAACGTTTTTACAAGTTTGAAATGACTTTGCCACATATTAATAAAACAGATCCATTGATACATGGGCAGTTATATAAATTTGATGAATGAATGAATGAGTGAGTGAGTGAGTGAGTGAGTGAGTGAGTGAGTGAGTGAGTGAGTGAATGAATGAATGAATGAATGAATGAATGAATGAATGAATGAATATTAAAACCAACCAACCTTCAGTTTTGCCCTCTGAAGAGATTCTACTTTTGTTTAAAATTATTGTATGGCTTCAAGTTGCATCAGAGTATGATGAGTAAGTTAAAGGATTGAAGAAGTGAAACAACTTGCACAAATAAGTCCAAGTAGGTAAGATCAGCAGAAAATAAGGAACGAGCAAACAATCTCTTAAAAAAGCAAAGTCATTAGCAAAGATGTAACGATAGGTGCCCAAATATACACCAGGATTTTCTTGCTGTTTCATAAAAAAACTTTTGCTTGAACTGACCAGGACATTTTCAAATGCTAGATTTCCACCTGAAGGCCAGAACACGGAACACCTTACTTACTTAGCTGGATATCTTGTTTTGGTTCTAAGAAACCATATGCCTTCTGTAGTATTTATAATTTTGTAAACAGGAATATTCATTCATTCATTCATTCATTCATCCATTCATTCATTCCAAGCCATTTATCTGGTTGCCCATCTCACAACAGCAACTCTGGGCATCTAACCTAGGATTAAAAGTCAGCAAGACCATAAATAATAATAATAAACGAACATATATTGGCAGCTGAGGACAATGACAATCTTTGCAACCAGCCCTCCATTTCATGAATGCTATAATTCTTATGAACCCATTATTACAGTATATGCAGTTAAGGGCGGCACATTCTTATCAATAAAATGGAACTGTAATTTTTTCCCCTTGTGTAATTCAAATTACTCATTCTAAGTGCATGGCATGCTTATCCCTGGTAAACAATTGTTCTGATTAGAGTTGTCACCTACATATCAAATCCCAGCTTCCTTATTCAGTCTCTACAACCACCTTTTCCCTCTGTGTTAAAACAGTGGCAGTCAGAAGGGAGGCATTAGTGGGTCAGAAGGACTATCTTTTTATGCAGAAGAACAATATGGTATATGGTTAAGTTTCCTGGAGCCAGCTCCTCTTCTCAGTAATCTTTCTCTTCTTGCTGTCTCAAATTGAACGCAGATAATACTGGTGGCTTGTAATTATATTTTTAAAGGTCTGCCAGGTTGCAAATATATAATGAGCTCTAATTGTAGAACAGCATGGAGGCAGGCTTGTCATTGTGCAGTCATTAATCCAGTTAAACACAACACCGTCTCTTTCAGCTGTGCTGTGACACAGTGGAAGGATTAAGCTGGCAATTAGCAGTCACCACGCACCAGACAATGATGCTCCCTCACTCCTCCAAATGAGACATTCTTGGTCTACCGGATCCAGGAGAAGGATTTTGCTGGTTATGAAGAATCCAAAGTCATAAGCATCCAGGTGAAGCGTAAACATATACAATATCTCCACATTTGCAAGGACATCTCTTTGCAAACCTTCACTTCGTATTCATATGCTTTACATATTACACATGGGAAAATTTGTTTGGACACATTACCTAATCGGAAATGTAGGCTGTTCCTATGTAGGAATGCACAATTAGTTCACAAGGAAACATAAACGACAAAGAGTGAGAGGGCACTAATTCTGTATGAAAGTAAAGTAGCTAAGATGATAACCCGAGAACCAGAAACCCTCATATTTAAATATTTTCTTTTAAATGGATATAATTAGAGTTTTAAAAATTGTGTGTGAAGGAAGAATAAAACTGCAGAAGAATATAGTTCTTGTGTCTTGAGCAAAGGATAGAAACAAAGCAAATCCCCTCCCCCTCCGGCCTTATGTGTCTATTTTCATAGTGTTATACAATAAATTGGCCCTCTTGGAAATTTGGCCTTCATATTCTGATTTATAGGCTTAATTTCTAATTTTTCCCCATTATTGCATGATATGAACTTCTGTACATGTTAATAGCTTAAAATGCCCAAAATGGAATGTGAAGATGGTAGAACTTGCTGAAATGGTTAAATAGACTTGGTCGGTTAAGGAAAGAACAATAATTACTTTTATAAAAGATTGGAAACCTTTGTGGACTTTTTGCTAAAAATGGTCAAAAATGAATGAGTGATTTCAGAATTTACTGTTTCAGAGGGTTGTTTATGGGAAGAAGGGAACCAAAATATATAATTTGGAAGGGCAGAAATGGCAATAATCATGCTATTAACTGCTACAAAGATCACAAATCTGTTGAGTATTTTCTTTGTCTCTGTATCATTATTTCTTTTATCTTTATATATGTTTTATATCTTTTTTTTCTAAGTTTCTGTAGTTTTTAAATTCTGTGAATGACCATTCGTTCAGCAACCAAAATTATGACAGGGCTGAATGAAGGAACATGTGTCCTGTGTCCTGTACAAAAAATTATGGCAATTGCCATGCCACCATGGAGATCTGATGAAAATGTGGAGACTTGGCAATCTACCCTCCCTAATTATTGTCAGTGGGGATGCTACAACTGCCACCTATCTTCCCCCCCCCACCCTACCCCACCAGTCCCAGAGAACGTGGGCCTCCTCCCCACCCTGTCACACCTTGCTCTACCTGCCTCTTTTGAAGATTGCTTTTCCAAAAGAGTGCCCAGCTGATGTGATGTACAGCCTTCCTACAGAGCTACCTCACAACATTTTGGAGGCAGGCACCCTTGTCACAATCTCTCAGAAGGGTGCAATTTTGTGGGAATAGCAGCCACTTCCAGAATAGTGTAAGGCAGCCTTGGTAGGAAGGCCATGCGTCACATTGGCTGGGCACTTTTGTGAGAAGACAATCTTTAGAAGAGCATCTTTGTGAAAGAATGCCCAGCCGATATGATGCATGGCCTTCCTGTAGAGACATCCTTGTGCCGTTTAAGAAGTATTTATTTTATTTATTTATTTTATTTATTTTATTTGTCAAACATGTACAGGATAGTAGTTGTTTGTATAAGCATAACATAAGTAAAAAGTACCGATAAAAGAGGACAGTAGGACAGGGACGGTAGGTACAGTGGTGCGCTTATGCACGCCCCTTACAGACCTCTTAGAAATGGGGAGAGGTCTACTGTAGACAGTCTAAGGTTAAAGTTTTGGGGGTTTGGGGAAGAAACCAGAGAGTCAGGTAGTGCATTCCAGGCACTGATCACTCTGTTGCTGAAGTCGTATTTTCTGCAGTCGAGTTTGGAGCGGTTTACATTAAGTTTGAATCTATTATGTGCTTGTGCATTGTTGCAGTTGAAGCTGAAGTAATCATTGACAGGAAGGACTTTTTGATATATGATTTTATGAACTACATTTAGATCAGATCGGAGGCGGCATAGTTGTAAATTGTCTAATCCCAATATTTCAAGTCTGGTGGAATAAGGTATTTTATTGCGAGCTGAGGAGTGGAGGACTCTTCTAGTGAAATATTTCTGGACTCTCTTGATTGTATTAATTGTATTTCTGATATGCAGTGCAGTTCCAGACAGGTGAACTGTATTCCAGAATTGGTCTAACGAATGTTTTGTAGGCACCATTCTCACAATCTCTCAGAAGGACGAGATTTTCCAATCTTGGTGCTCCAACACTGGAGGTTTTAAAGAAGAGATTGGACAACCATTTGTCTGAAATGGTACGGGATTTCCTTCTTGAACAGGGAGTTGGACTCGAAGACCTCCAAGGTCCTTTCCAACTCTGTTATCCTGTTAGCTCTCCCAGTCCACTGGTTTAATGAATCCTTAATCACAGCAATGCAGAAAGGCTTTGGACTGTAATAATGCAGTTCTCTTTGATATTGTGTGCAGCTCTCAGAAAAATTTGTGGGGCTTTTGAAAGCTTCACTGTACATGTTGTACATTTCTTATGTCTCTCTACTGCTGAACAATGGGAGGAAATCAACATATTGAGAAAGATGTAGTTATGGGCGATAAGGGATGCCAGCAAGCCAATTTTTTTCTTCTTTTTCTGGAGAAGGGATTCAAAGGGTTTTTGTTTTGTTTTGTTTTGTTTTGTTTTTTGGTTATTTCATGACTCAATACATGAGGGAGCCTGGCCAGTAGTACGCCCAAGAGACACTCAGATATTGGCCAGTGTGGAGGCACATATTGTCTGCATGTGCCCACGATTATAGTGCTGCAAATATCACACTGAATACAGACAATGTGGAAATAGTCCAACTGGATGTTCAAGTGCATTATAAACATGTAAGAAATAGAAAAGGTGTTCTCAAAAGTCCCAATATATGTAAAAACAGAGAAGTCGTTTTAACCGATGTGTGTGTCTTATTGGATGAAAAACCGGTGTGTTACCAGCATGAGACAATCAGACTAGATTAATCTGGAGTTCTGCTGATTTAGGTAGAAGCATTAAGTACTTAGCATTTTTTTTTTCATTTTAAAATTATATTTCCAGTGAGGTATTGGCAGAAAGCTAAACTAAATAAAAAGTTAAAATCTTAGCTTAAAAATCTCCTATTATATAACTTAACTGTTTGAGAAAAGTACAGTATGATCATAAATGTCTATGTGAAGTAGAAATAGTATACAATAACTATACATTAATTGGATTAGAAAGTTTATCAATGGTTAGTACAGGGAACAAACCACTGGTTCTTGCTGGATGGTTTGACTGGATGAGTGGATGGGTGCTTATTAAATTGACTCTCCCTGTTAATAGTTTGGTTGCTATATTTTTCACCAATTGCAGTTTCTGGATCACTTTCCAGGACAGGACAGGTCAAGCATGATGCAGCAATCTAACTGTGTGGTACTAATCACATGAGTCACTGTTGTATGGGTTAACTTGTTCATATAAGCCCATAACTGATATACCAACCAGAACTGGGTAAACCACACAAACACTCCTTGGCTAAAGTTTCCAGCTCCCTCAGGCAGGAGGCCAAGTCCAGAAGGACCCCAAGTCATGGACTTGCTCTTTTGGACAGAAGGTAGCCCAATGCAAAGCCAGCCTCAAAAGCCAGAGCAAGCCAGAGCAACTCCATCTTGCGTGGTTTTAATTTCAGCTCATTCAGATACCACAGCCTCCAGGATTCAGGATCTCCACAGCACTTCCAGCTCAGTCTAAGGTGCCAATGTAAAATTGGAAATCTTCAGCATGTTAATAATACCCATTTACATTAATAAAAGATAGCGGTGGGTTGCTCCCGGTTCGACCTGGTTCTAAGAACCGGTAGTGCCGGCGGCGGGAAGCTCCGCCCACCCACCCAGAACACTTCTGCGCATGCTCAGAAGTGTCGCAAGCGTGCGCGCCAGGGGTGGGTTCTAATTTACCTCGGTGCCGGTTCACTTCCTCCCGCGCCGTGTTGGTGCTCATGCATTGCATGCCACATGGGTGCGCCGTGTGGGAGTGCGGTTGCTTCACATGCGCGTGCATGAGCAGTGCTGCAAACTGAGCTTCTGCGCATGCACAGAAGCGAAAAACAGAATGGCAGCACCTATGGTGCCGCCGAGAGAGCCGGTTCGGAGGCGTGGCCAACTGGCCATCGCTGCCGGTTTGGCGAGTGGGGGGAAATTCCCGCTACCGGTTCTATAGAACCAGTCCGAACCGGCAGGAACCCACCTCTGGAGCGCGCGAACCAATAGTAAAGGGTTTTAGAACCCACTACTGATCAAAGAGTGGAACAGACTTATGAATGGGTGAACTGCAGTGTCCAAAATAGGTTGCACTGACTTATTGTAGATTAGGTCATAGCAAGGTTATCAACTGGAACTGTACGCTGGCTAGTTTGGAGAGGTTGCTTGTTTGTGGTCTTATATAATTGATATAATACAATACTTACTATATTTATAATGCAAACGAGGACCAGACATAAATGCAGGGTTGTTATAGTTGAATGTAAGAAAAAGAAAACAGATGGACTTTATCATTTCTGTTTATAACAGAAGCCCATGATACAAGTTTACAGTATAGCCTTATACTGTAATTACGAGGGAAGAGGGAGGTCATGAAGCCCTTGAAAAAAAGGTTTAAAGGAAGTACATATGCCTACTCTGCTGTACAGGTTGTAAAAGAGAACTGTTATGGTGTGTGTGTGTGTGTGTGTGTGTGTGTGTGTGTGTGTGTGTGTGTGTGTGTGTGTGTGTATAATATATATATATATATATATATATATATATATATATATATATATATATCATATACACACACACATATATATACATATACATATACATATACATATACATACATACATACATACATACATACATACATATATGTATGTATCTCCCTTTATTTTCATTTATCAGCAAAAAATCCTACACACACACACACACACACACACACACACACACACACACACACACACACACACATATATATATAAACATTAGGCTTCAGCGTGCAGTAAGACATTTTCAATTTGCAAAGAACTTCCCTACCCAACGTTGCACTTAAATGTTGAAAAGGGGGTAGGAGGTATCAGAGGAATTCCATTTTTTCCCTACTGTTTCAAAGACACTTCCACTGTTCTAACATTAATTGCAGGTCATCTAGTCCAACCCCCTGCCCAAGCAGGAGACCCTACATCTGCCTCTACCTAGAATTGAACTCACAACCTCTTGATTTGTAAGTTAATACCATAAGATATGAATATGCATGAGTCAGTAGTGCAGAGGAATTATAGTAATAGCTTCTAGATGTCTAGAAAAAAGATAGAATAGAATAGAATAGAATAGAATAGAATAGAATAGAATAGAATAGAATAGAATAGAATAGAATAGAATAACAGAGTTGGAAGGGACCTTGGAGGTCTTCTAGTCCAACCCCCTGCTTAGGCAGGAAACCCTACACCACTTCAGACAAATGGTTATCCAACATCTTCTTAAAAACTTCCAGTGTTGGAGCATTCACAACTTCTGGAGGCAAGCTGTTCCTCTGATTAATTGTTCTGTCAGGAAATTTCTCCTTAGTTCTAAGTTGCTTCTCTCCTTGATTAGTTTCCACCCATTGCTTCTTGTCCTACCGTCAGGTGCTTTGGAGAATAGCTTCACTCCCTCTTCTTTGTGGCAACCCCTGAGATATTGGAACACTGCTATCATGTCTCCTCTAGTCCTTCTTTTCATTAAACTAGACATACCCAGTTCCTGCAACCGTTCTTCATATGTTTTAGCCTCCAGTCCCCTAATCCTCTTTGTTGCTCTTCTCTGCACTATTTCTAGAGTCTCAACATCCATTAGTGCATCGTGGCGACCAAAACTGAATGCTGTATTCCAAGTGTGGCCTTACCAAGGCATTATAAAGTGGTATTAACACTTCACGTGATCTTGATTCTATCCCTCTGTTAATGCAGCCTAGAACTGTGTTGGCCTTTTTGGTGACTGCTGCACACTGCTGGCTCATATTTAAATGGTTGTCCACTAGGACTCCAAGGTCCCTCTCACAGTTACTACTGTTGAGCAACCACATATAATGTACCTGTGCATAAGGGCAGTGTTCACACAGAATACTTGGCTAGGGATAATTTGCCCAATTGACTGTTTTGGGTTCGTACAAAACTCCATCCCATACACTAATTGCACAATTCAGCTCAAGCTGGCTTCAGGTGTCATGAGAACAAACTCAAAATATTGAGAGGGAAATAACACTAAATAAGAGCAAGGGAGGAGGAGGAGGAGCTGGCAAGGAAAATCTACTATCTACATTTTAATTTATTAATTTATTACATGAAGTCCAACATCATCAATTATCTGTATATTAGAAACAGATACTGTAACCCCATTTGAAAGTGGGGGAGAATTGTAGTGGGAACAAAAACTAGAGCTCGCTTTTGAGAATACACTGACATTATTAGCCACAAGGAAGGCCTTTTCAGCAAGATGACTTGGGACCAAGAAACTAATTCTCTAATGCTTTCAGATAGTAAAATATGACGCTCTTATAATCAGTAAAAGATGGGGAGGGAGGAAGATGGCAAATCTGGGTCCAAATATTTGGTTTCAAAATGTTGCAAGCAAATTGTTGGCCCTCAGCTTCACTTCCTAGGCTTTGGCAGAGTTAATTCTAATGAGGACATCATTTTAAAGAGCCAACCCCACATACGGCCCTTTAAAAAAAAAGTACTTTCCATTTGTCTTCCAAATTAAATAGTAAAGCTGAATGTGGAGAGATGCAGATTTACATGTGCTATGCAGATGGTTTCTTACTTATGAGTTCAAAGGGCAACCAGGCTTTCCATGTTCAAATATTAATGCAGAGAAGAGAAAATTCATTTCAGACTTTGGCACTTCTGAATGTTTGAAGATGAAAGGGAGATTGGGCATTTTAAGATTCATTCCTAATATCATTCTCCAGAATATCATTCTCCATCTCAGATGAAGGTTCTCGGTTTCTCTGCAAGCCATGCTTTCTTTCCCATCGATCAGCTGCCTCTCTTTGACATGCTTTGACATGTTTTGATGTCAAGTCAAATGGATGTCATAAAGGAGAATGCAATTGGTAATGATTTCATAAAACACTTACTACTGTATGTAACTGCTTACTTTTTCTCCTTTAATCAGATGATCTGTTGTTACCATAGTCCAGCCTGATCCAAACTGCTTTCTCCAGATGTTTGGACCAATAGTATTTCTCCCATCAGATCCAGCGATACAGCAGTGATGAAAGTAGATGGAATTCAAAGCTGAAATATTTAGGTCAGGCTGCTCAAAACCTTTCAGAAGCTACTCCTTTGTACACAAACTTTCTTATCTGTTGTATTTTCTTCAGCTTTGGGTGCAATGCATAAAACAATGCCTTCAGTCTTGTATTAGATATTACGTTTGACACATTAATCGTTTCCATATGGCTTTTAGCAAGAAATCATGTTTTGTTTTGTTTTTTTGCTTTTACGCAGAAATGTAAATTCAAGCTTCTTATGCAGTCATTTCCCGAACAATTTATATATAAACATTTATTAACATATATTAATAGAACAAACGTGAAAAAGCACAAGCAAAAAGAAACTTCACACTGAAATCAGCTCAAACCAGCATATTGAAAAAGCTCTAGGAAGAAAAAGCCTGAAATTTAAAAAATTAGCAGGGAAAAAAGTACCATGTTAGTTTTCCAGCTCTTCTTTTTTTTTTTTATTTCCAAAAAGTTTTATTAGTACAAAATTACATAGATAATAGCTAAACATTAAATAGAAAGTACAAACATTTTTTTTAATTTTTCTCCCCCCTAACCCACCCCTTTCCCTCCCCCCTCCCCCCCCGGACTTCCCAGAGAGAGTACAGGGCATAATATCAATAAAATAAATTTAAATTAAATTAAAAATTTTTTACTTCCACCTTGTTTTTTTAAAACTTCAACTCCAAATTGTACACTAATAAAAATTCCTTCCTCCTCCTTTCAATCATCTACCCTTCACAACATTTCTTCACTGTTAACTAAGAATTAAATGATTATTACATAAATGATGACTAAGTATTAAATACAAAAACCTTAAACTTCATCATAAAATCAATCAGTATATAAATAACATACTATTACTATATATCAGATTATAAGCACTAATTACAAATTTTAAATAACCTTCCTCCCAAAAAAAAAATGTTAAATCTAATTGTAATATTTTATAACTGGATAGATAACAATTCCAAATCTTTCTCACAATTAAATAAAACTTAAATTGATATTACACAAAAAATAACTAAATAATAATACAAAAACCTTAAACTTCATCATAAATTCTACCACTCTATTAGTAACATAATGTTACTATGTATTAAATTATTAGGTTCAAAAAAGTTCTAAATCTTTAAAAAGAATTAATAATACTTTGAATAAGCCCCCCAAAAAAAACAAAAGAAAAAAAAAGAATGCAAGAAGTAAAGAAAAGAAAAAAAAATTAAGGAAAGAAGGGAAAAAGAAAAGTACAGTCATAATGGCAACCATCTGTCCAATAAACTTCAACACTGCATCTTGTTGTATCTTGATGATGGTTGCATCTTTTTGTAACTTGATAATTTTGTAGTTGTCAGCTCGCCTCCCATCTGACCCCGATCTTCCATCTCCTTTTCCACACTGTAGACATCTGTCTGGCTCTGCCAATCATTTAAATTTTGTAAATCTGTTTCGATTTGAAGAGGAAGGGATGGCTTTCCCTCCTCCTCCTCTTTTGTTTTCATACATCTTTCCTCTGGAATCTTGGATATATCAGCCTTTAAGACGTTGACATAAAATTCAGTAGCTTTCTTTGTTGTATTAAGCCGATATCTTTTTCCCAGAAATTTCACTGCAACTCCTGTTGGTGCTTCCCATTTGTAATGTAAATTTAACCTTTTAAATTCATCAATCAGAAAGGTATAATCTTTTCTGGCTTTGAGCATTTTAGAGGGAATTTCTTTCCATATCATCAGTTCCTGGCCATTCACCTGCAGGTTATTCTTAAACGTCGCCTGTATAATCCTATTCCGTAAAGCTCTTGTAGTAAAGTATATTACAATATCCCTTGGTAGGTGTTTTTGTTTTGCATACCAGGAGTTGATTCTATATATTTTATCAATTTGCCTGGCTAGTTCTTCTTTAGACAGTCCAGACACCTGCTCCAAAGCTTCCACCATCCTTCCTTTCAAATCTTCATATAATCCTTCTTTCAACCCCCTGACCCTTATGGCAAATTCCATGGATCTGAATTGCGTCATTAACACCTCTGTTTCAAAATTTGCAATGTCATTTTGTATTTTATCTATGTATTCTACTGAAGTTGTCAAAACTTGTTTGTTTTCTTCAATGCGGTTTGCCAAAACTTCAATATTTGTTGCTAGACCTTTACATACCTCCAACACATCATTTCTAATTTGTTGGTCAATATTCTTTAAAGCAGCCTGCATTTTATTATCTATTTCACTAATTTTTTGGTTAAATTCAACAATAAGTTCATCTTTCATAATCTTTAAGGTACTTATTAAATTTTCAGGTGTTAAAGACTTTGGGGGTGTTAACTCAGTGGTAAGTTGCATTTTAGAAATATAACCAGATGAATAATCCATTCTTTTATTCAAAACCATCTTTCCAGATTTTGAAGCCATTTTAGTATTTCCAGTGGTGAACAAAGAAAAAGCCAAGCCTCTAGTTAAAGTTCTTTTAAATTTCTTTTAAAATTCTTTCAAATTCCAAAGCCAGATAGAATTTTATTTTTAAAAAATTGTCAGTTATTATTTAATCCAGAATCGGGAGACAGAGAGAGTAAAGCCAACTTTCAAAATCAAAAATTTCCATAAGAAAAAAAGCTGCTAGGGAAACGAAAGTTACTTTCACTTCTCCTCCCACTTTCTCCGATCGCCATGTTGTAGCCTAATAACTGTTACTTAGTTTCTTCCGAAGTGAAAATCAGCAGTGGAGTTGAAAGAAAAAAAAAATCTGTACTTGCCCTTTAAAATCCTGTCTCTCTCTGTCTGCTTGTTTAAACAATTAAGTAGTTGTAATCCCATTCACGAAGCAGCGGGTGGTCACAGCATCTTGCTCCGCAAAAGCGGAGGTTTCCAAGTCCCCGGAGCAAGAGACAGGCTGGCTGGGGAGCCCTCACCTTTCGCGCCCCTGGCTGACACTTGGGGCACTAGGGGGGGCTCTACCCCACCTGTCCGGCTCTCATCTCTCCCCTTTGCCCGGGGCAGAGACTTTCAAGCCGCCAGACAGCTGTTCTGGCGGCTTTAACGGGGAAAAGGAAAGGCGCTCAACGAGGAGCGTCCGCGATGCAGCGATCCGGAACCGGAAGT
This sequence comes from Diadophis punctatus similis, assembly GCA_023053685.1. Taxonomy (NCBI): domain Eukaryota; kingdom Metazoa; phylum Chordata; class Lepidosauria; order Squamata; family Dipsadidae; genus Diadophis; species Diadophis punctatus. The sequence continues at coordinate 87,350,989 of JALIGW010000002.1, forward strand.
CAGTTTTCCAGCTCTTCTGACACCCATCCAATCTGAGACAGATGTTCCTAGGAAAGAGCCTCTAAAAGCCCCCTTATTCTATGGGCAAGTCCGTGTGGGAATATTTATAGACCTCAAGATCCAGAACTAAGTAAAATGCTATCAATTTGACTTATACCAAAAATAAAATAATAAAATAGTAAAATAAAATAATAAAATAATAAATAAAACAAAACAAAACAAAACAAAACAAAACAAAATAATAAAATAATAAAATAATAAAATAAAATAAAATAAAATAAAATAATAAATAAAATAAAATAATAAAATAATGAAATGAAATAAAATGAAATAAAATAAAATAAAATATAAATGAAATAAATGAAATAAATGAAATAATGAAATTAAATTAAATTAAATTGAAATAATGAAATGAAATGAAATGAAATGAAATGAAATAATGGTTGGCGAGCCAATAAAAATATCTGGGAAAAATTTGGGAAATTTCTCTTCCCTGTGGCTTCTTCAGATCAGCTATGAAAAGCAGGTATTTTCCGCCAGCTGAAGATTTTGAAATGTCTTTATAGATAGGGTTGCAGAAGCCCAATCTGGGTGTTCTGAGATAATGGATAGAGTGGGGAAATGATCCTAGAATGTTCATTGTGAAATCTCCCTGCCTCTTCCTATCCTATCACATTTTAAAGAAGTCCTGATGTTGTTGGCATCCTCTGAAAGCAGCCACCTCCTCAGAGACTGATCTATGTCATTCCTTAGCCCAAAAATCTAATGTTTAAAAAAGAATAGCTACCCTATTTATTTTATATCTTATTTATTATTTTATTTGACTGTCTAGACCTGTCTCTACAGTTGTCTTGGCAAGAATTTGAAAGTGGCTTGCCATTGCCTTCTTTTTAGGGCTGAGAGAGAGTGACTGGCCTAAGGTCACCACACTGTGCGTAAGGCGGGACTTGAACTCATGATCGCCAGGTTTCTAACTTGGTGTCTTAGCTTACCATAGCCCAAATATGCTTTTTCTGGAGGCAACTGGACTTCCTTGTTTTTTTCTTTTGAAGACGTTTTGCTTCTCATCCTAGAAGCTTCTTCAGCTCTGTCAGGATAGTCGGGAATGGAAGCTGAAGAAGCTTCTTGGATGAGAAGTGAAACGTCTTCAAAAGAAAAAAACAAGAAAGTCCAGTTGCCTCCAGAAAAAGCACCTTTGGGACAACCATGACCTGGATGACTGAGAATCTCTACAGACTCTTAGCTACCATAGCAAACTGGCTTTCTATGTTCCCTCCATTCCTATATTTTAATTGTGGGGGAGGCGAGGCAATATGTAAGGTGATCTCTTCTGAGGCTCAGCCCCATCTGGATTGACACTTGGGCACACTCTTCTGACATTTCCCTCGCTCCCCTTTTTTTATGTATTTCCTTCCTTTCTTTAGAGGTTTCTCACAAGCCCAGTTTTGCAAAGAACTGAGAAAAAGAGAAACCAAGGCTTCCTCAGGAAAGAGAATATTTGCTATCAATATTTACTGGATCTGTAGGAAGTCCTTCTGCTTTTGGGGTTAAGCTGATGGGATCTTGCTTTATTATGCATTTGAATTTTTCTCACCGTCTCCTCTCATCTGAGGACCCTTTTGGTTCTTTCTCTCTTTCTATTTGTCCATCAGGTCAAGCTTCCATTTACCGTATTTTTCAGAGTATAAGACGCACCTTTTTCCTCCCTAAAAGAGGCTGAAAATTGGTGCGTCTTATACTCCGAATGTAGCTTTTTCGTAGCTTTTTTTTTTCCAGCCCTAACTAGGTGCTTACGATCTTCCCCGCTTCCTACTCCCTGGAAGTTTTTTTCCAGCCCTAAGTCTTTGCAGGCTTGTTTTCATTCCTACTCCCTCTGAAAAAGGTCTTTTCAGCCCTAACAAGGTGCTAACGATCGTACCGGCTTGCAGCATTTTTTTATTCCTACTCCCTGGAAGTAGTTTTTTACCAGCCCTAAGTCTTTGCAGGCTTGTTTTCATTCTTACTTCCTTTGAAGAATATGTTTTTCAGCCCTAACCAGGGAATAAAATAATGTGCTGAAGCTGAACAGACTAAGGACGCTAGCCAGATAAATACCTGGTAGGTAGATTTCCCCCCCTATTTTCCTCCCCCAAAACTAAGGTGCTTCTTATACTCCGGTGCGTCTTATACTCCGAAAAATACGGTAAGTTCTTTTCCTGGTGGTTTCCTGTGTCAAAGTAAACCATCAATGTTGGGATTGGAGCTCTTGTGTCTCTTTCTGTCGGTGGAAAGCAAGACCTGAATGCCAGACAGGCCACAGGTCTATTGGTCCCAGATAACCCATCCCCCTGCATGCACACACACACACACACACACACACACACACACACACACACACACACACACACACACTAGCACTAGTGGAACCGGGAATCCTGCCACTCCTTTTTCGGTAGAAGAGCCAAGACAAGGCAGCTTTTTTGGCAATTGCTCAGGACTATGTGGTTTTGCAACCTTTTTTTAAAAAAGGGAAGTAGCTACTGCTTTGATAGTGTCGGGAAAAGGAGGGGAGGAGAAAAAAAAACTTTGGGAACTCATTAACACTGCTACTCATGTCAGAGGAAGAAAGGAGAAATAACTTCTCTGAATTAAGAAATGATTAAGGGCAGGGAGCAAGAGGGAGAAGAGAAAGAAAGCTCCTTTGGGGCATTAATTACTTGAAGCAAGTGTCTCTTCCCCAAAAGAAAACCATGAGCAGAATGAAATAACTGTTCTGAGGGGGGGGGTTAAAATTGTGGATGCACAGAATTCTTGAGAATTTCCTGTTTGTCCCTTTATTTTTTTCCCATTTACCAAACAATCAAATCTTGGGCGCTACTGAGGAAAGCTTAGTCCGGATTCTCCTTGACCTCACAGAATGAGGCCAAAACTTTTTCTGGGCCTTAAAAATGCAACTTGACCTCAATCTCTAAACAGAAGGAAAGGACCAAGTTGGCATCAAAACTCTGGACTAGCATTGGAACAAGTCCCACTTGGATAAAGCTTCTGGTCAGCTGCATTGGTTAAAAGTAATATTTTACAATCAGAAAATGGTTGGTTATATGGTGGAAAATAATCTACGTTAAATATATTTTAAAACAGATGGTGCTTCTTTCAAATAAGACATATGACACTCTGAGAGATCATACAATCGTCATATTTAGGATCTAAGAGTACCCAATTGCATCTACAAACACACAGATAAAATATGTGTCCTTGAATAGTTCATGGGACAGAAGTTGAATAACCATTTCTGATCCAGTATCGCAATTGCCCATAAGGCAGTATTGTCCAAATGTATTAGGACTTCAGTGCCCAGAATTCCAAGGATAGGAAATCAAACTTGAGGATTCTGGGATGCGCAGTTTTAACACACTATGACAGGGGTGTCAAACTCGAAGCCCGCGGGCCGGATGCAGCATGCGCTGGCCATGTCCGCCCCCGATTTAGTGAAGGGGGAAAAAGTCGCGATACATCACGTGACAACGTGACGATGCGAGTTTGACATCCATGCACTAGGATGGTCTGCAACACGCGGCTCTGGAGCCGCATGTGGCTCTTTCATCCCCCTGCTGCGGCTCACTGTCATTCAAAACATGTGTCACAACTGCCAATGTGCGACACCCGCCAGCACGTGATTTATTGAGCTTTTTGACCCATCTTTTTTTTTCAGAGTTCAAAATGTTTTTGTTGCATGCAGAAATAAAAACGTGTTTTCTCTGTAGCAGGTCATTGATTTCATAAATGCAACACACTATAGGTTTTTTATACATAGCATAAAGGTAAAAAATGATTTATGCAGTCAGTGTTATCTTCATTTCAGATGTCAAAAGGGTTTTGTGGCTCCCAGTGTTTTCTTTTCTGTGGGAAACGGGTCCAAATGGCTCTTTGAGTGTTTAAGGTTGCCGACCCCTGCACTAGGAGGTTGAGGGTGGAGAACTCTGCAAAACTATTACAGTACTATAACATTCTCTTCTCACAGATTGAATAAGGAGAGTTTAACTTTTTACCTAGTTAAAACAATAGCCAGCATAGTAATATAGTAATTCTGCATCCAGCAAAGGAGGAAAGCACAAAGCCTTATGGGAGGGGGGAATGATTAAATTGCTAAGGATGAGTTTCAGGGGTATTTCCCATAGATCTCCCTATGCTCACAACAGTTCGTCCCCAAAATGTCCCTCCCAAGTCGAATACATGAATATGAATATATTCACACGTATCTTACATAACTCTGGCACGGGGACAGGAATAATTAGGGGCGGGGCCATTACTCAGAACATCGCAGATAAATTATTTGCTTCTGTTGCTATTCATAGACTAACATTATACAATACAGAAGGAGGAAATCCAGACTGTGCCAAAGGAAAGCTCATTTCACATGAAGGATCTCTATCTGTGGAACATTGGGCAGATCTTTCCATCCAGCTGCACTCTGGGCACCGAGATAGAGACGGAGATAAATACAATCAAGGGGAGACAGTCCTAAAACAGATTAAGATAAAGTGAGATTCTCTTCTCCTTCAGTCACGTAGCCCTGTCAAAGTATATCAATGCCTATGACTCAGAAGAAAACAATGGCCTTATCCATCATTCTAGATAAGTAGTTGCCATAAAATTAAAAATAGCTTTCAGTCAATATGCCATGGCACCAGTGGCATTTTAGTCACAGCTATTTTCTTCATAGGCTCAGCAGAAAGAAAGAAAAAAAGGTTATTCAAGCCTCTGATTTGCAGTCACTCACTTATCTGCAATTACGGTGTCCCCTGCATTGGTGAGTTGTTCACACTCTGCCATCTCACCTTCATGCCAGCCCCTTCTTGCTGAGTCATCTATCAATCATCTTCTTGCTAAAGGCCTCCCTACTCCTGTTTCATCCACGTCACATAAATGAATATTCTGGTCAAACAAGGACAAAGTTGCCTGAGGATCTATTGCATTATTCTCTTTCAAGAAAAGTGTACAGTCCAAATTGCCTGGATTTGCCATAAGGGCAGGGTTGTCTCGGAGGGAATCAGAACAAAGAGTAGGACAAGACCATCCGTGACAAGGAGTAAAAAATAGAACGGCCATATTCCAAGGGACTATCCCATGAATTAGTAGATCCTGAAGTAGCAGAAGTCTGGTTTGTGAATGTCCAATCAACTCTACCCAATTCTGAGGTACTCTACACAGCCTAAAATTTTCGGTCACCTCAGATCCTACAGGGACAAATGAAATAACTTGAACAAGAGCATTGCCTACCGCAATAGTGTGATGATCCATTTGAGTCATCAGTTCTTGGAATGCTGAAACCAAACAAATCAGTGATCAGATCCTGAAAAGTCATATTTGCATAATTAACTTTACAGTGGTACCTCAGTACTCATCCTTAATTGGTTCCGGGAGATGCAATGAGTATCAAAAACGATGAGTATCAAACAAATTTTTGCCCTAAGGAATAATATAGTGAGTCACAAGGCAACCTACACTGACAGGTTCTATCTTGTATATCGAGTACACAACAAATGATGAGTACTGGGACAAAATTTTCATGTCAAAATGCACTAAGTATCAAATTTGAGTTTCAAAGCGGTTGAGTACCAAGGTACCACCATATAAGGAAATTCCATTTACTGTATGCTACTTCTTTTACTACGGAGTTTGTAAACAGCCCCATCACAAGTGTCTTATTAATAATTATCACAGTTAATGGCAACTGGAGCGATTGCTGTTAATTTGCTCGAATGAATATTCTGAAGCTACAATTTAGTGTCTCTGAATTAACACTTCAAGACTGTACCTCTGCTATTGGCAAATAAACATCTTAAAATGTTTCTGAATCCCTTTTCAAAACATTGTAAATTATGCTATTAACCTTAATTTAATTAAACTTTATAGACCCCTAAACAATTATCCCCTCTGAACCTTTTCAAGTACCAACCAGAAATGAGGGTCATTATTCTGTAAAAGTTATCTAAATAAGGGATTGTAAGAACGTTAATTTTAAAAAAGGGGTTATTGCAAAGGAACAAATCACTATTGGACAAGATGAAGTATTACATTCTGATCAGGATGAGTACATTACTCTTACTGACTTTTCCATGTAGAGCTTTGAATTATTTCATTATGGGTTGCATTGCATTATTACGATCTTGTTATTTTTATATTAAGCTAAGACCATTTATGTGTTGCATTTTAATTGGTTTGTTCTGTATTTTATTTTTTATTCATATTGTTAACAGCTTTAAGGGCTACTTTTTTCTAGTCAAACCGAGGGGCATAAATTTGCAACAATAACCACACTTTGCCCGCCTTTTGCATTACACAAAAGCCAGGAATAAAACTTCCAAATCTACATTAGTACAAATGAAGAAGAGACATGATTATACCAATAGAAACTTCACAAAACATTGTAGCTTTCAGAGCAGTATCTGCAGGAGAGACAAAGGCAGGTACAACCAACCAATCAAAGCATTACCCCTTTTGACATGTAGGTATGCATACAATTCATGTTAAAAGGGGCTGCAATTGCCCAATCATCAACAATTCTGATATTATTGACACCCCCCCTTGACAAACTCCCCTGTTGTATTATGGCCAAATATTCCATGAGAGTTTTGGTCACCACACTATAAAAAAAGATGTTGAGACTCTAGAAAGAGTGCAAAGAAGAGCAACAAAGATGATTAGGGGACTGGAGGCTAAAACATACGATGAACGGTTGCAGGAACTGGGCATGGCTAGTCTAGTGAAGAGAAGGACCAGGGGAGTCAGGATAGCAGTCTTCCAATATTTGAGGGGCTGCCACAGAGAGGAGGGGCTCAAGCTGTTTTCCAAAGCACCTGAAGGCCAGATAAGGAATGATGGATGGAAACTGAACAAGGAGAGATTCAATCTGGAAATAAGGAGAGATTTTCTCAATCAACAATCAACCAATGGAACAGAAGTTGCCTTCGGAAGTTGTGGGAGCTTCATCACTGGAGGCTTTCAAGAAGAGACTGAACTGCCATCTGTCAGAAATGATGAAGGGTCTCCTGCTTGGGCGGGGGGTTGGACTAGATGACCTACAAGGTCCCTTCCAACTCTGTTAAACTGTAAACTGTAAAGCAAAAGTCATGATAGGATGCTTTCCAACTTTCACAAGGAAAGAAGAGAGATAGGCAGGTAAAGACCAGCCTGGAGTGTTAAACTTTTCCCTTGTTCTGGATATGTCTAGTCTAATGAAGAGAAGAAGTAGGGGTGACATGATAGCAGTCTTTGAATATTTCAGAGGCTGTCACAAAGAAGAATGGAACAACCTCTTCTCCAAAGCACCTGAGGGCAAGACAAGAAGTAGCAGAAGGGAAACTTATCAAGGAGAGATCCAACTTAGAACTAAGAACAAACTCCCTGATGCTGATGATAATTAATAAGTGGAATCAGCGGTGAAATCTAGGTACTTACCTTCCCTACTGGTTCGGAAGTGCACGCTTTGCGCGCGCACACTTGCTTTGCATGTGTGTGCTTGCTTCGCTCACGCGTGCGCTGTTTTACCCTCTGTGCATGCGCAGAAGGCTTTGCGCATGCGCAGAGGGTTAAAAACAACAAAATGGAGACGTCCGGGCGGGTGGGCAGAGCCTTGTGTTGCCACTGCTACTGAAGGAAGTGCGCAAAATGCGCACTTCCATTGCGATGCGAACCGGTAGGGAAGGAAAGTGGAACCCACCCCTGATTACCACCCTCTATCCAATGGAAAAACTCAGAAAAAGGGAGATGCATTGTGTTATGCTCAAAATTGCAGCAGGTACTTAGTGGATTCAGTTACATTTTGATAAAGGTAAAAGTGATTAAATACCAACCATTCAAGACCAGGTGCTTATTCTGATGATTTCACTATCCTGGGCCTACCGTATTTTTCGGAGTATAAGACGCACCTTTTTCCTCCCTAAAAGTGGCTGAAAATTTGGGTGCGTCTTATACTTCGAATGTAGCTTTTTTTTCCAGCCCTAACTAGGTGCTAACAGATCTTCCCAGCTCTTACCTTGCAGGCTTTTTCATTGTTACTCTCTCCAAAGAATGTTTTTCCAGCCCTAAGTCTTTGCAGAATTTTTTTTCATTGCTCTACTTGCTCCGAATAAGTTTTTTTCTAGCCCTAACCAGGTGCTAACTATCTTCCCAGCTCTTACCGGCTTGCAGGCTCTTTCATTGTTACTCTCTCAGAAGAAGGTTTTTTAAAGTCCTAACCAGGGGATAAAATAATGTGCTGAAGCTGCTCCGAATAAGTTTTTTTCTAGCCCTAACCAGGTGCTAACGATCTTCCCAGCTCTTACTGGCTTGCATGCTCTTTCATTGTTACTCTCTCAGAAGAAGGTTTTTTTAAGTCCTAACCAGGGGATAAAATAATGTGCTGAAGCTGACCAGACTAAGGATGCTAGCCAGATGAATACCTGGTAGGCAGATTGTTTTCCCCTATTTTCCTCCCCAAAAACTAAGGTGCGTCTTATACTCTGAAAAATACGGTAGTTTTCAGAAAGGGACTGATGTCTTGCTGAGCATTTAGATAGAAGATTGCCTGAGCATTCGTACCAATAGTTCTAACAGCTGTGTTATAGATAAAAGGAGCAGCAATTTACATTTTTAAGCAATCAAATGACATGGGAATCAGTGGGGAAAGTATTAATAATATATCTGGGAGGGGAGGGGTCACAGCATCTTGCACCACTGGCCTTGATTGGTGGGTGGGGGAAAGATGAGCAAAAATTCTCTTTCAGAAGTACCGGGTTTGGCTGGGATTTTTCTATTTTTCTTAGATGCACTATGTACTATTGTAGTAATGCACTATTGTAGTAAAACACATTCAGGCTCACTTTCACCATTGGCCTAAAGTCTGTTGGATGACTGTATACCATGAACTTAAGACAGAGAGCTTTCAGTCAAGTAGGAGCCATGATATCATATCAAGGTCTCTTAATTGTTTGCATTGTTGATACCTGTAATCTGTTCATTGCCCTGTTCTTCAGATACCTGGCTCTGGAGGCAGAATCCAACCCTAAAGTGGTTATCATCTTTTACCTGGAAATGTGATTAATTACCTGTGGCTGATAAGGAAATTTTAGAGCACCGTGACTCCTTCTCAACCATCAGGTTGTAGCCGCAACGACGATAATAACAAAAGGTAAGGAAGGCGCCAGTCTATTCTGATGCAGAGTTCTCATCGTGACAAAAATCTCTATATTCGTGTCATCTCTTCATGCTACCAACAGCAGGACATAGCTCAGGTGTTACATTGATGTGCTAAGAAGGAAAAACTGCTTTAGAAAATCAGGGATTTAACCCAATGATTTGATAATGTGCCATCAAGTCAGTGAGAGCCGCTAAGCAATTACGTAAAGAATTTTTCTCCAGGAAGATCTGCCTCCAGAGGTGGGTTCCTACCAGCTCGAACCGGTTCTATAGGACCGGTAGTAACTTGGCGGCCTGGGTCACTGAAAACGGCAACGACCCAGGCCTGCCACGCCCCCGAGCTGGTTCTCTCGGCAGCGCCATAAGCGCTGCCATCTTGTTTTATGCTTCTGCGCATGCGCAGAAGCTTTTTTTTTGGTACTGTGGATGAGTGCACGCGCATGAAGAGTGTGCACAAAGCACAATGCACACACGGCCGCACGGCGCGTCCCTGAGCAAACCAGCAGTAAAGAAATCCAGAACCCACCCCTGTCTGCCTCCAATGTGGTCCTTCACCTCTTCCAATGGGGTGTTCTCGTTGCTGCTGTAATTGAACCCATCCATTCACCTTGCTACTGATCAAGGCCAACTTTTGCTTCCATAGAATGTCACAGGAAAACCATTGCCTGCACAGTTCACCTTTGTAGATACAGTATGACTCTTATATTAGGAAGAAGTTAATTTTACCAACCCCAAGGAATTCTGTGTGGGAAAACATGTCCACATATGATGCTAAAAGACCATTCTGTTGTTCATGTTTCTGATACAGCCGTTAACTTTTATAGGGCCCTGGATCTAATCATAATGTGGATGGCAAAACGCGAGAAGTACTTTAAATACAGGTAATCCTCGACTTACAAATGTTTGTGTAGTGACTGTTCGAAGTTGGAACGGCACTGAAACAAGCGACTTATGACCGTTTTTCACACGACCGCTGCAGCATACCCATGGTCATGTGATCAAAATTTGGATGCTTAGCAATTGGTTCATATTTATGATCATGTGGGGGTTATGTGATCCCTTTATGACAACCAAATTCAATGTGGAAGACAGGTTCACTTAACAACCGTGTTACTAACTTAACAACTTCAGTGATTCACTCAATAACTGTAGCAAGAATGGTCGTAAATTCACTTAACAAATGTCACTAAACATCAGAAATGTTGGGCTCAATTGCATTCATAAGTTGAGGACTACCTATAACAGATCTTTTTAATATTGCAGGTGGATCTGATTTTTCGTCCCTCCCTCCCTCCTTCCCTCCCTCCCGCCTTCCTTCCTTCCTTCCTCTCTTTCTCCCTCCCTCCCTCCCTCCCTCCCACTCTCCCTCCCTCCCTCTTTCTTTCTTTCTTTCTTTCTTTCTTTCTTTCTTTCTTTCTTTCTTTCTTTCTTTCTTTCTTTCTTTCTTTCTTTCTTTCCTTCCTTCCTTCCTTCCTTCCTTCCTTCCTTCCTTCCTTCCTTCCTTCCTTCCTTCCTTCTTTCTTGGTTCATTTGTTGCTTTCTCCTTTAAACCAGTAAGGGGAAAGATCACATAAAACATCACGTGGATGGACCGGTTTACAAGACGAATATTCCCACTAAGTCTTGTTTATTTTTCAGTTCATTTATTATTTGGCCTTTTGTCTATGATTTCTCACACCTGACTATTGTTATTAAAGCCCAATTTCAGTATGTTCAAAACAGGGCTTGTCCTGAGCACCCTTGCATTCTTACCACTATGTACTCAAGCGTGTGTGTGTTTTTCTTTTTTCTTTTTCTTTTTTAGACTTCATGATTCAGAGAAAATCAATATCCGGTTGACGCTTCTAATTTTACTCCACGCAACCAACCTCTGCACCATTGGCTCCCTCGCTTTTCGTTTTGAACTCTGTACAGTGTACCCACATGAGAGTTTATGAACGGTTCACCCAGAAAAGAGATTGAGAAGAAAACCAGGAGGAAGGAGAGGGCTTCAGCAGGAAGTAGGCAGCTTGCATCGCACACTCTAACCCCGAACATTTGTGCTGTTTTAAGCCATTCTTCAGATAGCTTAGAAAATAAGGACTTTAGACTAACAAGTCGGAAAAGGCAAAGACCATGAACTTAAGACTGATACTCTTGATAAAGAGCAGCGCCACTACCAGTAATGCAAGACCTGGAGACTACCTTTTACACACAGGCAAATAAGCCTCGCTTCGTGCAGCTATTGACGAGATCTTTGCCCTTAAGTTTGAACAGGAAATCTTAAAATGGAAAATACGCGGTGTAAAGGAAGGGGCGAGGCTGCCTTCATAAGAATGTGCAGAGGGAGGGAAATCCACAGGTTGTTCAAAATATGCAATCCTACTTCATTTCTTTCTTTCTTTCTTTTTTAAACGAAGCCCTTTTCACTTCTCTCCCTCCTTCGGATTAATTAATGCACTGACCAAAACTCGCTCGCTATGCATAAATCATACTTTACATTTTTGCCGTCGGAAGAAGGTGTAGTTTTATGTCACTACTGGAGAGAGAGAGAGAGAGAAAGAGAAAGAGATAACCCCCCCCCCGTCATGCTTGTTTAGTTTGTTGGGAGGTGAATAAAAATCTTGGTTTGCATAGTTCTGTGCACATACATAGAGAGCACGAGTCTGAACATCTGTGTAAAATCGTACCGTAATAAGGCAGGAAGAGATTAACAACAAGGGGCTGTCAACCAATTTGGGGTGCTGGGAGTGTAGGGAAGACAACCTGTCAGGCAGGCATCAGTGGGTCCCCATTCTATTTCAGACAGAATAGTTCTTTCTGTCTCCAAGAATGCAGTTGAACTATTTACAGATTGATCTGGAATTGAGGCAGAAGTGCCATAAAATCTCTTCCAAGGAAGCATTTTGTTTTGTTTTGTTTTGTTTTGTTTTGTTTTGTTTTGTTTTGTTTTGGTTTGTTTTGTTTTGGTTTGGTTTGGTTTGGTTTGGTTTGGTTTGGTTTGGTTTGGTTTGGTTTGGTTTGGTTTGGTTGTTTTGTTTTGTTTTGTTTTGTTTTGTTTTGTTTTGTTTTGTTTTGTTTTGTTTTGTTTTGTTTTGTTTTGTTTTGTTTTGTTTTGTTTTGTTTTGTTTTGTTTTGTTTTGTTTTGTTTTGTTTTGTGCCTTCAAGGCCGTCTTGACTCCTAGGCAAGTCCCTGCATTTTTCATGGCAAGATTTCGGGAAGGTTTTGCCATTGTCTGCTTCCTAGGGCTGAGGGAGAATGACTGATCCCAGGTCAACCAGCTGGTTTGTGTCCAATGAAGGGCTAGAAATTTTTATTTTGTATTTTTATTTATTTATTTATCTGTCTGTCTGTATATATGTCTCCGTCCATCCATCCATCCATCCATCCATCCATCCATCCATCCATCCATCCATCCATCCAATCCTATCTATCTATCTATCTATCTATCTATCTATCTATCTATCTATCTATCTATCTATCTATCTATCTATCTATCTATCTATCTATCTATCTATCTATCTATCTATCTATCTATCATGTTTTCCACAAAATAAGACCCTGTCTTATATTTTTTGAACCCTGAAATAAGTGCTTGGCCTTATTTTTGGGGAGGTCTTATTATTTTGGGGTGCGTGGAGCAAGACGGGGCTCCTCTTGCCATCTTACCTGATTTCCAGCTCTGTCTCCCTAACCCTAACCAGAGGAAATGGCAGGGACTGGCTGCGCATGTATTTAAATATTTTCGGGGAGGGGTTATTTTCGGGGGAGGGCTTATTTTGGGGGGAAGGGTTTATTTTCGGGGGATGTCTTATTTTCAAGGAAACACGGCATCATCCATCTATCTATCTTTCTTTCTTTCTTTCTTTCTTTCTTTCTTTCTTTCTTTCTTTTTTGTTTATTTTTTTATTGTTTTTCTTCATTAAACATCCTAATATTTTAATACAGATCTACACCTGTTTTTAAAACATTATTATTTTTCATTTATGCACAATGAAAATGAAGATATGAGACTTTGTAAATATATGATTTATTTATTTATTTATTTATTTATATCTATCATCTATCTAATCTTGCCTTTATTGTTTTTACAAATAACTCAAGAGGGCAAATACATCTAATGCACCTTGTTCTTCCTATTTTCCCCACAATAACAAGCTTGTGAGGTGGGTTGGGCTGAGAGAGGATTGGCCCAAAGTCACCCAGCCAGCATTCAGGGCTAAGGCAAGACTTGAATTTGTCTCTTGCTTTCTAGTTTGATGCCTTAACCATTAGACTAAACTGGCTCTCTCCAAGAAGTATACCAGCCTACTTATAGAACCTGTTTATGTTGCAGAACTGTAGCTGTTGGCATGCCTTGCCATTGGTCATAGTCTTCTAGTCCTCATTGACATTTTTGCAACCAAATAATGGGAAGAGGTTGGATCAAAATTGTTCTGTCTTTGAAGATGCAAAACTTGTTTGCCATGGTGCAAATACATTTGGAGAAAATGGTGGGGAGAAGCACAAGTAATTCTTACAAATAAAATCTTCTACATCATAGAATTAGAAAACTCCGGGAAATTTCAGCCTGGAGGCTACAGTAGAAAATTGAAAGCATATCCTGAAAGAAGTCCATGGCAAATGATTTCTGTGTTGCTGCTATGAAAACTGGTTGGATGTGTCTGTGAGGTCATCAAATTCAACTTAAAAGGGGCTTTGAGTGGGAGAATAAATGAAAAAGGTAAAGAAATAGGAAATATCCCGAACACAAAGGACACAACTTTAATGAGAAATATGAATCAGATGTCCTGCGTTCTGTTTATTATTAATAAATAATAGTAGCTTATTTATAATAATACGCAATTGTAAAATTTATATCCTGGCTCTCCTCCAGGAACAGAAAAGCTACATGTCTCTCCCCCATCCCATCTTGCACCGTAAGAATAACTCTGTAAAGCAGAAAGATGGGTGGCTTCAATGTGAGTCATATTCAAATAACTTACATTTTATTCTTATTGATATACTTCTTCAGCTTAAATGTGAACATTGAAACTGACCCCAGTTTTATTGTGTTTGGAGTCAGTTCGTGTTCAGCTAGGATTAAAGCTGCAGGGGGGAAAATCATTTGTTATCATCTAAAACACAAAAAAAGGCAATCAGACTTCATCAAAGACAAAGTGCAGCCAATCAAGTGGCTTTATATCAAATACGCAGAAAAATTCTTTCAGATCTGCAATTAATGACTCTTTAAAGTCATTAATGCCTTCATAATCTCACTAAATCCTCTTCCCTTAATCATGTCTTTCTCTGGCTTTTGACAATTAGATTACTCCAATCACAAAGGCAGTCTTCCAGACCGTCAAACAATGTTTTTCATAACCTCTTTGGTGCTGGGGGATCTGGAAGGAGCCAGCTAGCATCCATACAGTATGATGTTTCAACATGTTTTTCATTGTATCTTTTTCTCATAACTGAAAACATCCTCATGGATTTACATATACAGCAGGGGAGGGTTCCTAATATTTTTACTACCACTCCGTGGGCGTGGCTTATTTTGTGGGTGTGACTTGCCAGCCATGTGACCAGGTGGGCGTGGCTTCTCAGACTGCTGAAGGGAGGGGAACTGAGATAGGTCCTGCTGCCCATTCCCCCTCCCCTCAGCAGCTCGAGAAGCCTCGAACGTGCGAAAATGCCTAGGATCATCACCGCGTATTCGTGGCTTCTCGGACTGCTGAAGGGAGGGGAATGGAGATAGCTCCTGCCGCCCATTCTTTCAGCGTCTCACACGCTCCCTCAGCCATCCTCCCCTGCTTGGACTCACTGTGGGGTAGGAAGGAAGCGCATGAGCAGTGCCGGAAACTCGGCTTCTGAGCATGCGCAGAAGAAAATTTGTAAAAAAATTAATTTTTTTTTAAAAATGGCGGCGCCCAGGCACCGGCAACCGACCGCACCGGTACTGTGACGTCACCAGCGAGCCGCTACCGGTGCTATAGAGTGGACCGCACTGGTAGGAACCCACCACTGATATACGGTATTTCCCTTATCTTGCATTCCCAGCAAGAATGGGTTTATACATCAATAATTCTCTTACAATTCATACAGGTTCAACTAATCCTATAACAACATTCCATAAAATTCTCTTTAGCAGTTCTGTCCAAATATATGAAGAAATGGTGAGCCATTTAGAGAGGAAACATGAAAACCTTTCCCTAGGAAAATGGGAATATGAAAAAGGAACTCAAAAATAATTCTATTTGGTATGATAACAAGTTGCCATACCCGATAACAATAACATAGAATTTCTCTAAGCCTTGCAGTATTTGTTTCTTGACCCGGTCTGCCTGAAAGGGCTGACAATTTAGAAATTAGGGTTTTTCCAGGATATCCTGTGTTATTTCTGACCTGATATTCAAAGGTGAGACATTTCCACAGCTAGACTAATACGGCACCAGTTTAAATGTTTGGAATATCCATCTCTTTCTCCTTTACAACTGGTTTCTTTTAAAGTTAAACTTAAATAACTGGGTTTTTGCTAATTGCAAAGCATATTTTAAAACAGTTCAGTGAGTTGGTAAGTCTTTGTTTACTCAATTTCTTTTCTCTGGACTTAATTCATCATTTCAATAATGTTTACCTTTTTTAAAAGGATTTCACCTAACTGTAGGAGTTAGTCATGAGGTGCTTAAAGCCAAACACTGCCTTCATTTGTGACAGTTTATAGCACTGGATTGCATTTGATCTGATCATGCCCTATTCATCCAATCCTATATGTCTAATTTAAAGGTCTGTAAAATCCTCCGTTTCAATGACCAAATGCATATAGATAGACCTCCAGCTGCTACCATATTGGAGTCTGCCAAGCATGGTTGTAACTCATATCAGCCATAAATTGAGTCAACCATGTGACCAACCTTTTTTGCATTGGTCGTTGTGGCAAAACTATCGTAAAACACAGTTGTGACTGCAGGAGGGTGCAAATGTTGCAAATGTGGTCTAGTTGCTGACTGTACAAAGTGCAATCACATGACCATGGGGAGGGGGCATAGCCATCAGAATCCGGGTCATAAGTAGCCCCCTGGGAGATCTGTTGTAACTTCTAAAGGTCACTAAATGACTGGTCATAAGTTAAGGATGACTTATGCTCTGTTTTCCATAACACTATACCCATGATGGCGAACCTATGGCACACATGCCAGAAGTGACACACAGAGCCATCTCTCTGGGCACGCGAGCCATCGCTCGTTGCTCTTCCAGGTTCCACCACGCCGGCCAGTTCCTCTTCACGCGCATGGGAGCACCAAAAACTGAAAGAGCAGCTGCCTGGCCACATGGACCCCCAAAAGGCAAGGCAGAGCTGGCGCATGTGCACACCAGAAACCAGAAGATCATCTGCTTTTTTGGTTTCTGGCGCTCCTATTTCGGCACTCAGTGCCGAAAAGGTTTGCCAACACTGCACTATACTCTTATTAAAGTTATTAAAGTTATAAATGTATTAACAATACTCAGCAAAGTCTTGCTTTATCTTTTCACTTAAGCTTATTGAAATCTGGGTTGGCTTGTTGGCAGCCCAGGTTTGAGAACCAAGCTCCACACAACGGGGTGAGCTCCTGTTCTTGCCCCAACTCCTGCCAACCCAGCAGTTCAAAAGCATACAAATGCAAGTAGATAAATAGGTACC
The DNA here is from genome assembly GCA_023053685.1 of Diadophis punctatus similis. Lineage (NCBI taxonomy): Eukaryota > Metazoa > Chordata > Lepidosauria > Squamata > Dipsadidae > Diadophis > Diadophis punctatus. The sequence goes on from JALIGW010000002.1 coordinate 87,367,788, forward strand.
ACTTCAGTGGGAAGGTAACAGCATTCTGGCCACATGACCACGGCAATGTCTTCAGATGGCGCTGGCTCAACGGGGATGAGCACTGCCTCCTATAGACAGCAACTACTAGCGGAGTAAAATCCGCAGGGACTCCTTTATGGAAAGCTACAACTGTGCACTGTATCATTGATTAATTAAATAACAAAAGCATAAGGACTATAACATGAGAAGAAGCACATTTTTTTCCTATTTGTCTCTGCAGCTCCGTATCATGAACTAATTGAGCTTACATGAAATAGCCGAAGTTATGTTTATTTTCAAACTGTCCTATGTGGGATAAACATTTTGACTGTATACAATTCAAACATCCCACTGAGCAAAGGTGGAGGGGAAAATGAACACCAGATTGTAAACGCTACTTAATTAGCATCAGAAGGTAAAACTGCAAAAAGAATACTGAAGGCCAAGAGAGATGCGTGCTACCTTGGAACCTTCCCAGCTACTTGGCAAGCAGTTCTGAATGGTGACAGTGACATGTATATGTTACATCTGGAGGAGGAGGTTACATATTAGAGCTGTTCACACTTCAATAATGTTTCAAAAGAATGCTTCAGACCTCACACAAGTAGGAGTACGACATCTCTCCTCTGTTCATAAAATCAGCCCCTTTTCTTTCAGGCTTCTATCCAGACTGAAATGAAGAATGTAGATGCTTTTAGAGCTGTGTTACCTTTATGAACCAACTCCTTAAAGCAGCCACATCTTTTCTCAAAGATGCCTTTCCATAGAAGGCTGGAAAAAGGAGTGGATGAACATGGATGAGTTGGGGTTTTTTCCCCCAGATTGCTTCTAAAAGTGCACCTTTGGCTTATACTCTGTGGAGAGACAGTTCTGATAAGTCATAACTGCCAAGACCTTGGCTGAGCTGAAGGCAGACAGACTGAAAGTAAGTTCTGTTCAAACCCTCCCAGTCCAGAAATAAGGAACAAACAGTTTTACTGCCTTTGTATTTTGAAATCACATCGGATTTAAGTGTTTGAAAATTATTTAGGGCTATGTCAACCCGACCTATCTCTGGGTCAACATTCTGGGCAGCTTTTTAGTCTGGCTGGAGTTTACATGTGGTGTGACCTAGCTCCTCCCTTACCACACACTTTCTCTACTCCTTTCTGGATTCTTACAGCATACCTCTCTGCTCTTACTGGCAAATCTTGGAGTAACACAGCTGAAAGGAGGTTTAGAAGAAAAATGCTCCTCATTCTTACCTACTTTAGCATCTTTTAAAATTAGAACTCTGTTAAGAGTCCCTTCTGTATACCTTATCATCACTCACCAAAATACAGTAAAACACAAGAAACGTACTGTCCTCCTGCATCACCCTTTGGCAAAAGGCAATATATTTTCCACTGCTGTACAATCGGTGTTTCACGATGAAACAATAACATTGCTGTTAGGCCTTAAACCATGCTGGTTAAATAAACAGATTGGCAAAGCACTCAATCTATTGAGTCCCAAAAGACTGACATTGAGATCCATGTTTTATATTCAGAGAACCCACTGGAAATAAGCGTAAATCTATCAGTTGAAGAGAGATCATAATAATATTTTTATTCAGGCAGATGAGCCCTGCTTCCTCCCAATGTCGTAATTTGCAAAACAAACAGAAAGGCAGCGGTGTAGTAGTGAATTCTGAAGAGCAGAAGCTCCTACCCAATATAGTATATTCAGCAGGGTCATAATTTGTCACGTAGTGAATATTGCCAGTTGTATGTCTATGCAGGGTGATACACCCCTATTCTAATATTATGGTATATTCCAATACAAGCAGAACATGTGATATGATCTTGTACGCATTTCCATATTCCTGATCCACCATTAATCACTTTTGACTTGACTCTGACCTGAACGGTCGCATTTTCTTAGCAAATATGTAATTATTCAGGATTTATTGTTTTTGTACCGAAATAAATATTTCTATTAGACTTTTAATCTCGGCTTTATTTCTAACTGTCAGAATTCCAAGCAAAGATCCAAATCGCCTCTATGAGATTTATTCTCATCCCCCAACATAATTTTATGCGTGAATCCTAAGTAGCAAGCCTCACTGTACTTGGTGAAGTTTATGGTGACACACGAGCTTTTGGAAAAGATCTTGAGCGTATCCTTTGGGAAACAGTCTTGCACTGTTTAAACATCTGAGTGAAGCGGGAACCCATCAAAGGAAAAAAGGAAAAGAAGTAGCCAGTGTGTGCTTGATTATTTCCTTGTTCTTTGGTTTCCTCTATGCTAATCTGTTATAAACAATAGTGAACCTGGAAAGCTCCCATATTACTCATTTGGTTGCCAGGCCAAAGAGCTTCTGTCAATTATGTTGTCACTTTGGCAGATTATATCACTTCCAAGCCCTGAAGAAAAGTCTGAGGCTGCCTTCCCCCCATTCTTCCAGCCTGTCTCAGATGTCAGTCTTGTCATTTCCCCACAAATTCACCTGTATGATACAGTAAGCCTTTGTGATTAAAAACAAAAAACAAATGGAAAATCTGTTACTTGAAAAGTGGGGTTTTCAGATCATTGTATACATTACTACATTGTCTAAAGGCAGCTTTGACTGAAGGACTGCAGATGTGTTTGTTTTTTTTCCCCAAAGCTGAAAGAATCAAGTCTATTTGTATTATTATACTGAGTTTCATTGTTTAGCCATTCTTACAGGAAAATTTTGCATAATGAAAAGTACATAATCTATCAAAGTTCAGGGGAAACCACTACAAAACCAGGTAAGAACATGGATGTGAAGAAGCAGAATGGGGAAATTGTTGTATTACCTAGGTCAGTGATGGCGAACCTATGGCACGCGTGCCACAGGTGGCACGCGGAGCCATATATGAGGGCACGCGAGGCGTTGCTCTATGTCAGCTCCAGCATGCATGCTCGCGCTGGCCAGCTAATTTTGGGTCTTTTCGGCCGTTTTCGCTCTCCCCAGGGTTCAGGAAAGCCTCCTGAAGTCTGGGGATGGCAAAAAACGGCCCAATGGTCCAACCGGAAGTTTGTTTCCAAACTTCCGGTTGGCCCATTTGGCCATTTTTCGCTCTCCCCAGGCTTCAGGAGGCTCCTGAACCCTGGGGAGAGCAAAAAAAAAAGCCCAACGGGCCTACTGGAAGTCCGAAGGCTTCAGTGAAGCCTGTGCACAAGCGCGGAGGGGCAGCGCAAGGGGTTTTGTGTGCATGTGGGGGGAAATGCGGGGGTTGTGCGCATGCGCGGGGGGAGGGCATTGCATTATGGGTATGGGCACGCGCACATTCGCTATTGCGCATGCATGTGAACCCTTTGGCACCTGAGCCAAAAAAGGTTCGCCATCACTGACCTAGGTGCATATCTCATGTTCTTTAGAGGAATTATATTCATTTAAATTATATTTATATCATAAAGCCCAGGACCAAAAGCACTTCCCTTTGGGACAGTGGGAGGGCTGAGATGGGTACACAGCAACAGTTGCAGGACCTGATTCCGTTATCCAGGCAGGAAACCATGGGTCATTACTGCATCTTCCATGGCATGGCTTTTGCTTGGTCTCATGCCAGGAGGAAATTCCCACCCTAGATGACCAGGCTCTTGGAAAATTTGTGATATATTGGATCATCATTATTGGGGGGGGGTATTTTCCTATCAACTGATTTTATGGAAACAAGCTAAATATGGATGTGTGCGACAATAGGCAAATGAATAGATAGATTCCATACAATTTCACAGGATCTATCATACAGGATAAATTTATAAATTTACGTGGTATGAGCAACTGGTGTACAAGCCGTGGCTAAAACTGCCAGATAGTCTTTAAAAGACCTTAACACGGGGGTGGCCAAACTATGGTTCTTTGAGGACCTGTGGACTTCAACTCCCAGAATTCCTGAGCTAGCCATGCATGCATGGCTAGCTCAGAAATTCTGGGAGTTGAAGTCCACAGATCCTCAAAGAACCATAGTTTGGCCACCCCTGCCTTAACAGTTCACCCTCCTTCCTTTTGTCCCAAAGGTGCTTTTCAAACTGCACTTTGTTTTTCCTTGAAGACTTTTGCTTCTCATCCAAGAAGCTTCTTCTATTCTGACTGAATGGTGGGGAATGGAAGGACTTACATTCTTTGCATTCATCTGGTCGTTAGAACTCTTAAGGTTGGTCGTTAGCTCCACACGACTGCAAGGAATATAAATCCTTCCATTCCCCACCAGTCCGAAGGCTTCAGTGAGGCTTGAGCGCATGCATGGGGGGGAGGGCATTGCATTATGGGGGTAGGCACACACGCACGCACGTGCTATCATGCATGCGCGCACCCTTTTGGCACCCAGGCAAAAAAAGGTTCGCCATCACTGCTCTAAGTTTTGGTTGTTCAACCTTTTGATTTCCTGAGCTACATTGAGTGAGGAGGAATTGCTTTGGGCCACATATAAAATATACTTACTGTATGTAATTAACAAACTTCTTTTATTTTTAAAATATTTTACATTATCTTGTGGGGCTGCATAACTACCTGTCCAGGGCCGCTTGTGGCTGGCTGTGCTCCGTGGGTTGGATATGCCTGCTCTAAGTCATCAGGTATAAGCGTATTCTTATCTTCTGATTTTATCTTGATCTAGAATCTAGAATCAGCTGAATCTATCTTGACCTACGCTGTAGGTCATTAACTCTCATGGCCTAGAAATGCAAAGAAAAAGATGATGTAAAAGATTCAGCTCATCGGTGGAGAATAGACTGATGAGAAGAGATAAGAACTGCAGTAAAAAAAATCTGAGGTAAACTTCTAATATCTTTGTTAGTGCTGACAAAACCAATCCACCACTTTCCTGTGAACATGTGGTAGATCTGATTTTTTTTTAATGGAACTCCATATAATTTTACTCCCCCTTTGTAATTATGGGCCCTTATAAACTGAGATTAGAAGCCACAACAAGGACTTTGCCAATCTGTCAGCTGAGAAACCTCTCATTAATAATAAGATAGTTAAGTTAATAATAATAGTTAATAATTTATAACAGTTAAGGAGAAGAAAAAAGTTAAGAAGAAGCTGGTGGCAGGTTTCCATACCAAACCATTTTAGATTTGGAAAATGAGGACAAAACATGAATTGGTTTCAGAAACTGAAAATAAACTAAAACAGATAAGGCATGAACAGAATGAACGGTGCTATTTAATATTTTGATGATTTCTTCTGAATGAACTTGAATGCTTTGAAATATCTTCAGAGGCAAACATGAGGTATTTCAACAAATCTGAAATTTGTTTTAGTTTAGTTTAGTTTAGTTTAGTTTATTGTCATTGCACCTTGTACAACGAAATGAAATCAAATTTGTGCCCGCATAGCAACTTTTCAGTGATAAATTCTAGCCCAGATTTTATATTGATATATATTTCAAAAATACCAGCATTCATGTCTCTCTAGAAATTTGAATGTAGGAATCACAACCAAAGTATCTGTTTCCATTTTCATGTAAAAATGTTCCTGATGAGTATCATGTAGATTTGCCCACACAATATTTTAAGCAACTATTATTTGTACAAAATTGTGGACGGATATTTATAACTGTAATATTTGTTTTTCAGAGCCATGAAAAAAATTTTTATTTGGTTTTAAATCTTTGTTTAGAACATGCAAACAATATTAGTTATATATTAAACATTTTCTGCTTGGCATGTGGATTTCTGAAGAAGGATATTTACTTAACAATGAATAAGAATGAATTAGTCAGTGAGAGTATGACCTAGAAAAACCTGAGGTCATTCCTATAAAATCTGAGACATCCCAGTCATTTTCAATAGGGAGATGGGTCAACAGTACATATCAAAGCACCACAAGAAATGAATACAAGTTTTGATAGCTTGCGGATTTACTGTAGAAAAACTAGAAAACTAAAAGAGTTATTACTTTGGATATTAGCATCTAAAAGTGTAAAATGCCTTTTATGAGAGCAGCAAAACTTTTATAGAATTCTTTAACTAAAAAATTAGTTTATCCACATTTGGTCTACATTTTTAGTAACAGAAACAATAGATTATTCCATCTAATAGGTTATTATGCAAATGGCATTTTGGAATTGAAACATGGAATACGAATGTTTAAAATGTTGCCTTTCTCTTTACTATTGCAAACTTATTATGATCATGGTGCTGTTTTCTATTTGGCCGTTTCTTTTTTATTAACTTTTTTATTTGTTCTTATGTAGTTATTTTCAGTCACTGAAATGCAACAGCTGGTTTCAAATATTCTGAACGGAATGTGTCTCTTTAAACAAACACCAAGGTCCAGAAATTTAGTAATGGAAGTTTGAATGTTGCTTTACCTGCATATTGCTTTATTACTGCTGCTGGATTGGTCTTCTTGGTGAATCCAATTTAATAGGTCAGGATGTGCCTCATGCATCTGATACTGCAGTTCACAGGAAAATAATAAATAATACAATGTGCTAGTTCGAGAAGGTGCTACAAGATTCTTTCTGACTTTTTGCCATCGCACGAACACGACTCCCCTCCTACAAATCCAACAGAGTAAATGAAACAAACAAGTTGTGTTTCAATGCTGTTTTGCTTTGGTGTTTAGGTTCAACCACTTCACCATTGAAGGCAAGGCTGGTCCGTCTTAACCAGTGATGATCTTGCCTTGAAAGGATTTCCTTCTAGGCAAGTCATGGCTCATCTGCAGAAATCCCTCTCTGACTCTCTCTGTAAATGAAATGGCCACCCTGCTCTATCCCTTAGAACAGGGATGTCAAACTCAAGGCCCGTGGGGTGCTTAGATCTGGCCCAAAGGGCCGCCCTAGAAACAGCGAAGGACTGGCCCATGGTACCTCTGTGTGTGGCCCTCCCGAGCTCTGGTTTCACTGGCAAAGGATTGCAGGAGGCTGTCGCAGCCGAAAACATTTTCACTGGCAGAGGATTGCAGGAGGCTGTCGCAGCTGAAAATGGAGCTCAGGAGCCTGGCAGAGTGCTCAGGCCACCACAGGCGCCCCGACACAAGTGATGTTGAGCTGGCCACGCCCACTCTGGCCACACTCACCCCAGACCCCCAAGGTCAAACACAACCCTGATGTGGCCCTCAATGAAATCGAGTTTGACACCCCTGCCTTAGAAGGTGGGATCTCTTCATGCTTTGAGGGTGGGGCTTTGTTTAAATGCATCACCAGAGAAAAGTCCCCCTTTGAAGCTCCACACACTCCTACACAACTGCACCAAATGCTTGTGATTTCTAGAAAATGTGCACCAAAGTTCTATACTTTGAAGTATCACACTGACCACTCCTGTAATCTGAAATGATATTTTCCCAAATAGAGCTGTTTGGTTTGTCTAAATCATGTAGTTTAACTTTCCTTCAAACTAGGATGGAGCTCTAAATATTAACTGAAAATAAGACCAAAAATTCATTCAGTGAATGAATTATTGAATGAATGAATGAATGAATGAATGAACGAATGAACAAATGAATGAATGAATGAATGAATGAATGAATGAATGAATGAATGAATGAATGAATGAATATACATGAATGAATGAGTTTATAGAACATGAAGGAATGCATATTACTTATCCAAGTGATCTGAGATTTCAAGGTCCATCACCTAAACATCTTCTCAGCTTCCAGAAGCACATCCACAGAACACCATATGCTAATTTCACCTTATTGTGAACCATATCATTGGAGCAAAGTAGCACTTACTAATAGCTTTGCTCATAAAAATCCGATAGAAAACTCAAAATAAGAGAATTCCATATTAGGAGACGATACATATTTATGTCAGCATGACTTTTTTTAAAAAAATGTTGGTTCTGGCTGTTTGGTTTAAAAAGTACAAAATTATATTGCATTTACATTACCACCTCCAAGATAAAGAGGAGAGCAAAACACATCTAAGAGCACTAGCGCAGACTTATATACCGCTTCACAGTGTTTTACAGCCCTCTTTAAGCGGTTTACAGAGTCAGCCTATTGCCCTCAACAATCTGGGTCTTCATTTTACCGACCTTGGAAGGATGGAAGGCTGAGTCAACGTAGTGTTAATTAGATGGGCTTGGAGCTGATATAGTAAAAATTTGATAATTGAAAGCAAAACTGTATCTCTAATAGAGTCTGACTGAGAGAAAGATGGTGACATTGTTTTCCCTAGCAGTGCTCCATAGATGGTTGAATTTTTCCTTACATTTATATTTAATATAAGTGAACAGTGCAAACCTTCCAGTTGGTATTTGAGTGCAGCTTCCATTATTAGGAGCCGAGGTGGCGCAGTGGTTAAAAGCAGCACTGCAACCTTCAGCTGATTGCTAGTTCAGCAGTTCAGCTGTTCAAATCTCAGCAGGCTCAAGGTTGACTCAGCCTTCCATCCTTCCGAGGTGGGTAAAATGAGGACCCAGATTGTTGGGGGCAATACGCTGAACTCTGTAAACCGCTTAGAGAGGGCTGTAAAGCACTATGAAGCGGTATATAAGTCTAAGTGCTATTATCCCTGACCAGAGCCTTTACTAGCAATAGAGATGGGAATTGTACAACGTCTGGATGTGTCACATGTTGTCCATCACTGCTTCAAAGGATCAAGAGATGAATCGGAAATAAATGGATTGCAGTGTCAGCATCAACTGCATCTTCATTGAAAAGGTATTTCACAACTAAATCACAACAAAGAAAACACCCCCACTTCTCATGACTAAACGGAACTAGAATATCTAAAGAATTTCCTTTGAATAATGTAACTAATAAGTCTGATCCTGGAAGAAGCAACCCTTAGGCTTCGTCAGATGCTTGCTTGAGCCGCATGGATATATCGATGGAAGAGAATATTGAAATGTGGGGACCTTGGTGATATCTGAGCATGGTGGTTTTCCTGCAGACTCTTCATTACCAAACTAAGTAACCCAGGGGTGAGTTCTGCTTACCTTCCCCACCGGTTCACATCGCAATGGAAGTGCACGTTTTGCGCGCATGGGCTCACTACGCTCACGCGCACACGTGCATCCCCACGTGCAATTTTGCTTCTGCGCATGCTCAGTAGCTTGAAATCAGCCCAACACAGCTGAGGAGCTGATCAGCTGGGCTTCGGAAGAAGGAATAAAGGTCAGTATAAACCCGGGGGCGGGGCGGAGGGCCCTCTTTCAAGCGGCAGAACAGGAAAAACCTTCCCAAAAGTAAAAAATTCAAAAAAAATTCAAAAAAAAAGATGGCGGCACCCACGGACTGACACCGACCAATCCAGTTCAGTGACGTCACCAGCAGGTGGCTACCGTTTCGGGCGAATCAGTCTGAACTGGGAGGAACCCACCACTGAAGTAATCATCAGTGTTATCTGATACCTACAGCACTGATGATCTTAGCAATAGCAATAGCACTTAGACTTATATACTGCTTCATAGTGCTTTACAGCCCTCTCTAAGCGGTTTACAGAGTTCAGCGTATTGCCCCCAACAATCTGGGTCCTCATTTTACCGACCTCAGAAGGATGGAAGGCTGAGTCAACCTTGAGCCGGTGAGATTTGAACAGCTGAACTGCTGAACTAGCAGTCAGCTGAAGTAGGTTGCAGTGCTGCTTTTAACCACTGTGCCACCTACTTTGGTAATGAAATGTCTAAAGAAAACCATCAAGCTCAGACCCCACACTACCTAGAGGTATTTATATACTTTTCTTGACAGCAGGATGGAAGTGATTTGCCATTGTCTTCCACCAGGTTCCCAAACCATTACTATTATTTTATAATAATATTAAATAAAAAAGGAAGGAAGGGACATGCCAATTATGTTAAGTTGTAGACAACTGCTGAAGTTTTATATCATGACTTTTTTAGGATAAATGTTATGTTGCAATTTTAAAACAAATGTAAAGATACGTTACATAGCTATTTGAACTCAGTTGGGAATAATGAGTAGTCAACAAAGAAAACAATTGAGTAGGAAAAAAGAATTTTAGAAAGGCTATGGCTATATCTTGATCCATAGTGCAGATTCATTGGAAAACAGCTTAGAACTCAAACATCTGTAGCAACTATTACTGAAAGGATCATATAAGCATTAACAAGAATGGAAACATGTGTAACAAGAGGTGTAGCGATACAACAAGGAATTCAAATACCAGCAATTTCACATCCCAGTAGTTCCTGAAAACAAACAAATAACTACCGGTAAGTAAATAGAAAGAGGGTTGTTTCCAACCCATTTGGCCTTTAATGACATTGCTGAAGGAGCCATATACTCATATTGTTATAATAAATGGGTGCTATTAAAGTTAAAGGCATACCAAAGCTAACCATTCATTGCTGTACTAATTAAAAGTTTCATCAGAGTTTGAAAATAAAAGCCATCTTAATCAAAGAGAAATGACTGAGTTTACTCACTTTCACTGATCAGCGCTAGCTGACCTCTGCTTAGCTCCATCCATCCTTTTGTTAAAAGAGAGCGTTTGACACTGGGACACTTTTGATAAGTGCTGTAGTTGGACCACCAGAAAATCGGTGGAAATCATAGGAAAGACAATCAAGAATGTGGACTTCATTTTGTTGTATGTGTTGTTTTAAACCAGTTTCCTTGCAAGATTAAGCAAAAATGCCAATGTCAATGGAGATTCTCAGTCTCTCAGGTTGTGGTTGTCCCAAAAGTGCTTTTTCAAGAGCCAATTGGACTTTCTGGTTTTTCTTTGAAGACGTTTTGCTTCCCATCCAAGAAGAGTAAGAATCTGAAGAAGCTTCTTGGATGAGCTGAAGAAGCTTCTTGGATGAGAAACGAAACATCTTCAAAGAAAAACCACAAAGTCCAGTTGCTTCTTGAAAAACCATTTTTGGGACAAAAATGCCAACATAAACTCTTTTCATTGCCTGCTTGGATGAAAGCAAAAATGAATGTAAATTGTTAGGTTATAAAAGGGGGGGGGGCATTTTTTTTAAAACCTATCTTTGTAAAAAAAAAAAAAGAGTCAAAGTTTCTAGCCACTGATAGTTCCTAGAAGTTTTCCTTTGACTGAATGGACATTGCTTTCTGAAGACTTTTAAAGGGTAGTCAGTGAAGTTGACCAAACTTGGTTTGTAAGAACTCAGATGACCAGGAGATGGAGACAGAGAAATAGTGAATATTCTAGCTCTATGCTGCCATCTACTGACCACCTAAAGTTCTGCAGTCCAAATCTGGCAATCCTGGAGGTCTTTTAAAGTAGACTGATACAAATGTGCCTGCAGTTAATATCCGAAGGAGACTGAGCAAGGTGGGCCCTCTAAAAGTTGAGATGAACATGCAATGTTTATGTATGTTAAAGAGGAAACTATCCAATATATGGGGGGGGGGGTTCTATTATTAATCATTTACTTATTACAATTGACTCGGATCTGACCCCATCTTCGATATATTCACCAGAAGTTCATTGCTGCTTTCTACCTTAACATGACTGCATTCACCTGTTCTAATTTGATACGATACTCCTGTATTGCTCTGACATATTCCAAATTTGAGGCCTGGCATTGTAAACAGATGCTAGGGTTAACTACAGATAGACTAAAGTTCAAATTATTCACTGAGATGTGCCAAGAGGACTCTCAGTCCCAGGGCAACTTCCTTGCTTTCCTGGATTCTCTTCAGCCCAGGAGTCCTTTTTCCTTCATTCCCTCTTTTGGGTCTCTTTCTTTTTTCTTTAGATCAAGAGCTCCAGAGAATCCCATCTCCATTTCTTATTTCAAGTATAGACTAGTGTAATGCACAGTTGTCTTTGATGTCTGTAAGAAGTTGCAGCTGGCAAAGAAGAGAACAGCTGGCCCCCCAACAGCACTGCATATCCAACAGCAAATTACCTCAGCATCTGCTCTGGTTCTCCGTAGCCTCCTAGGCAGAGTTCAAAGTAGTTGCTTTGCTCTATAATAGCCAAAATTATTTAGGCTAATAGCCAAAATTATTTGGGCTAAATAGATTAGTTTAAACACAATCTCCTTCCCGGGTTATGCGGAGTACTTAGAACAGGGGTGGTTTCTAACTTACCTCGCTGCCGGTTCGCTTCCTCCCGCGCCGTGTGGCCGTACTGCATGCGAAGTACCCAAAAATTAAACACCCCCCCCAAAAAAAGCCAAAAACAAGATGGCGATGCATGTGCAGTGCTGGAAACCTGGCTTCTGCGCATGCGCAGAAGAGGAAAAAATCTGGGGAAAAAATTTAAAAAAAAAATTTAAAAAAAAAATTAATTTTTTTTTTAAAAAAAGATGGCAGCGTCCACGGACTGGCACCGACAGAACTGGTTCGGTGACGTCATCGTGACATCACCAGCGGCTTGCTACCGGTTCAGGCAAACCAGTCCGAACTGGGAGGAACCCACCTCTGTTAGAACCTCAACAAATGATCCAGGTTATAAGAACACAAAGCAAGGAGTGTTCAGAAACTGTCCAGTCAACGGCATACTTTAAGCGATGAAGGTCCTAGTCTTGCTGTTTTATTAAAGCAGTATCAAAATATGCACCTCATACATGAAAAAAAAAGAATGCATTAAACCTTTTTAAAATCAGGAATGAAGAGGTGTGCAATGACTTACTGTCAATAATGACTCATGCATTACTTTGAGGGGAAATTATACAGCTCAGCTTTATGTAGATTCGTATTCATTGCATGTATTGTGATGCCATAGAAGACAAATTCAGACATTTTATAGCAGGGTTGAAGTCCAAAGATCAATCATAAAACCAGTCTAGAATAATAAGAGCAAGTAAAAATTGAGAGAGGCCATTTATCATTCCACTTGCCCAGAAAAAAATATATCAAGATTTGTCATATATTTGAAGCCCCCTCTTATATGCCTGCAACACACATTTAAAAAGAAATTAAGTTGATCGCTTACTTGCAACTCTTGTTGTGTATTTAGTCCCTCCATAGATATCCCTGCATTTGTCCACAGCTGGCACCAAATATCTTGGAATGTGGAGCACAACATGTGTATGTATATGTGAGCAAACTTAAAATCAATTACATGTTCATTTCAACAGTTCATTTAGTGACCATTCAAAGCAACAACTGCACCGAAAAAAGTGACTTATAACCATTTTTCAGTTACAACCGTTGCAGTCTCATGATCAAAATTCAGATGCTTGGCCACTGACTCATATTTATGACGGTTTCAGTCTCCCGAGGTCATGTGATCCCCTTTTGTCAAGAAAACTCAATGGGGAGGCCAGATTCACTTAACAATCGTGTTACTAACTTAACCACCGTAGTGATTCACTTAACAACTGCGGCAAGAAAGGTTGTAAAATGGGGCAAAATTCACTTAACAAATGTTTCAGAAATTTTGGGCTCAATTGTGGTCATAAGTTGAAGGCCTATCTGTACTTGTTTCAAATTTAAGATTAAGTATATACCCAGCACTTGGTGATTTAATAGGAACATCTTTATTTATTCTTAATTCCTTCTATATCCACTGGATAGACAGGATTCAAATTGAGGGAACAGCAGATTTATTGCTGTAGTAGCAGATTCCTGCACTTGGCATGGGGTTGTAGGTGAGGTCCAAGCCTTAAGTAGGATGATTTCACGGAAAGGCAGATAGGAGAGCAGATTTTTATGATATGCCAGAATTCATTTGGGAAACATGAAAATTTCAGTAGGCAGGAGTCATTCTACATTAAATGTAAAACCAGCCTCCTTTTCTATACAAACTCTGCAATATTGTATTGGGTGCTCCTTCAAAACAAGTGTCATTCAACTCAATCAAGTTAAGTTATTAATGATACCAAACTATATAGTTAAAATACAGCCCTGCTGAATTGATTCTTTCTGTGATTAAGACTCTAGTTAGGCAATTTTAACTAGGGCAATTCCATAGAACAGTTTCCAATGATTATCTAGTATATGAAGATAATCTATGTAAATATATGGCACCCTTGGTTACTGATGCACAACAAGTGAAGAAGGCGCACTCATTAGCTTGGAATGATTGCTAGAATTTGCATAAGGCCTGATTGACATGAATATTCTTACTAAAAGCCTTGCCAGAAAAAGGAGGACTTACCACTGCTTTGTAATTACCATTGTGCAGTAGAACGAATGCGTTGATGCTTTACATTTACTTTTTAAATGTATATGTGTTTTCTCCAAGAGCCTGATATGAGAATATGCCTTCAGTTTATCCCTAAAACGACACCGCTGTGAAGATGGATGGACTGAATGTTGAGGAACTGGTCCAAAATCAATCCCATGTTTGAGGTCCAGCACCCTAACCACTATCCCACACTGTTTCTTTACAATATACATTGTATATTTGATAGAACAATCATAAGGAGGTATGTGGAAACGTTAGTTTTTGCTAAGCGCTATCAACTTCTGCTAGTTAGGGCAAAGTTGAGGAAGTTAAGATTAGTTGTACCTCTTAACCCAAATCTCGTTCCAATGAGAGGTAGAAAATATTATGGCAACTCCATAGCTTATACTTATCATAGTAATATATCCAGATTGCAACGTTTGGTCATAGAGACTTTGTCTTGTATACTTCAAAGCATGTAACAAATGTTAAGTAGTATTCTAATATACAGGTATATCAGACCTATGCTATCCTTCCTTTTAAAAATGTTACTGTATACTTTCCAACTCATGTTAAATGCAGGATTATATAGATATTGCTTCCTATTGAAGTGAACCTTCACAGTAAAATAAATAAAAATGGAGAAATGGTGAAGACTCAAGTTCATCCTGAAAACTTTGTGGCTGAGCAACTTAGAATATTCTGCTAAAGCTCAGCCCTCTGTCCCCTGCATTTGGTCCACCTTTGATTGTCACAAAGGAGAAGTGAATAGAGTCCAAAACATACCAGAACATTCTCTGAATGAGCTTTATTATAATACTGTGATCTTTATTTATTTGGGAATTCTTCTATGCCGCCCTACTCTCTAAGGACTTTTACACTATTGTAGGCCGTTTGGAAGTTTAAGCTACTACGATGAACACCACTGTTTCTCAATATAGCAATAGCACTTAGACTTATATACCGCTTCATAGTGCTTTACAGCGCTCTCTAAGTGGTTTACAGAGTTCAGCATATTGCCCCCAACAATCTGGGTCCTCATTTTACCTCAGAAGGATGGAAGGCTGAGTCAGCCTTGAGCCTGGTGAGATTTGAACAGCTGAACTGCTGAACTAGCAGTCACTGAGGTAGGTTGCAGTGCTACTTTTAACCACTGCACCACCTCGGCTCCTACAGACATACTGTATATGGAGAGTGAAACAAATAATGCCACCTGCCTTATCAACAGGCTTCTAACCAGCTAAGGTTTGCATTACTTAAGCCTAGGCCATAACTCCACAGGGATCACTGATAAGAATTCAAATGTCTGCTTACCCACAGTAAGAATTACTGGGAAGAAGTTTGGTTCCAAAGTACCTTCCTGAAACCTTCATAATGTGTCATGAGGACATGAAACTAATTTGAGCACTTAAGGAAACTATATGACTTTTTTCTAAAAAGTTATCCATTTATCAATTTCAGGTCTCTTCCCCAGGCTGAGCAGATATGGTAGAAGTTTAAGGTGACCAGACGTCCCAATTTTGGCGGGACAGACCCGCTTTTTCATCATTTGTCCCGCGTCCCGCCCGTCCTCTAAAAAGTCCCGATTTTTTGAAAGAATGCACGACTAGGGCATTCTTTCAAAAAATCGGCCTGAAAGGCAGCAGGCCTCTCAGCTCGGGCCGGCCGTGGGCGGCGGGCGGGCGTCCCGCGTTGTTGACTCCTCCGGCGGCGGCTGGAAGCTGGGGGGAGGGGGAAGGGAGGCTGCTCCTCCTCTCCTTCCCCCGCCCCATCCCTAGCCCCGCCCTCGGAGGCGCCGCTGCTGTTGGGAGGGGTGAGGGACGAGGAGCCGTCGCCGCTTTGAGTTTACGAGCGGCGCAAACAGCCCTTCCTCGTCCCCCTCCCCTTTCTTCCCCCTGTCGCCTCGCTGCCGCCGTTGCCCTGGGGCCAGGCGGGAGACCGGGAGACCGCGGCGCTTGGATGCTTGGAGCAGGTAAGCTGCCGGCTGCCTCCTTTCCCCGTCTCCCGCCTCCCGTTCGTTGCTTGCCAGCCCGGCCGAAGGGAAGGCGGGAGGTGAGGAAAGGCCTCCCGAAAGGGAGGCGCAGCCCTTCGGGAGCCCGCCTCCCTTTCGGGAGGCCTTTCCTCGCCTCCCGCCTTCCCTTCGGCCGGGCTGGCAAGCAACGAACGGGAGGCGGGAGACGGGGAAAGGAGGCAGCCGGCAGCTTACCTGTCGCGAGCTGCAGGCATCCAAGCGCCCTCCCGCCTCCCCCCCCTCTCCCCCCCTCTCCCCCCCACCTCACCTGGACGCCGACATTTGCTGTTTTGCCCTCTGCGCATGCGCAGCATTCTGCGCATGCGCAGAGGGCAAAACAAATGGCGGCGCCCAGGCGGGGCCCCCCCGTCCCGCTTAAAAATTAAAAAATCTGGTCACTTTGTAGAAGTTCCAAACAGTGTTGGTTTGCCACCTGGTTAAACGATTGCAATTCAGGCTACATGGGGCTGCTCTTGAAGACAACAGCAACATTATGGGTATTCTCTTGATTTTTATATTTCAATATTGTAAGCTACCTAGAGTCTAAGAAATAGGGAATGTGTGTGTGTGTGTGTGTGTGTGTGTGTGTGTGTGTGTGTGTGTGTGTAGCATTTTTTGCTGATAAATGAAAATAAAGGGAGACTATTATAGATCTATTTCGCTCTCGTCAGATAGCCATACCCTTACTGGGATTTGAACCTGGGCAACCTGCCTTGTAAGGCAGCAGCTTAGCCACTAGGCCACAGGCTCTATTCCCAATCAGCTCTTCACCAGGGAAGGGTTATATATGTTTTTCTGTCGTATCATCCTGGTGTACCCAAATATGGGAGAAAGCATCACAGCTTTCTTTTGCCTTTCGACCCCTCTCTGGGACCATCCAGGTAGTTTCTATAGCCGACACACTATTTTCTGCATGGCTATATATATATATATATATATATATATATATATATATATATATATATATATATATATATATATATATATATATATATATATATATATATATATATATATATATATATATATATATATATATATATATATATATATATATATATATATATATATATATATATATCCACACAAGTAAATACTGCTGTCCATTCAAACAACCCCTTACTTGCTTCCCACACTTGACAGACTGTGAGAATCTAACTGCATGGTTTGACTACATTACCAAAATGGTTGTGTTTGGCTTTCCAGCAAGGCATCATAGTTTGGTGCTATTTATAAATTTTGTTCCCAAGGTTTTAGTACTTTCCTTTTATTGTTTTGGGTGAAGTCAGAGCCCGCAGTTGTCCTTCAATTTAAACAAACAAAACAGCTTTTAAATACAACTGGGAAAGGCCCAGGTTTTTATAACAATAAACTGTGCAATTGCTTCTTTCTCAACTCCGACACACTAGGACAGCACATCCAGTCAGAATTTTGCTCTGGGCACTTTTACTTCTGAAGGAAGTTCACAATCTGATTTTTCAAAAGTCATTGCAGGGAAAAGCAGAATGAAACTGTGTACTGTCTGTAGACAGACTGACCGATTGACCGACTCTGCTTTGTCGTTATTTAAAAGAAATATTTTTGGATAATTTTTCTCTTCTGGAAATGAGGGCTGTAGTTAGCCAAAGAAAATGAAACAGAAAATGTAAGGAACCTGGGGAAAACAGCTGATGCAAATGTTTTTATGGCAGTGGGGCATGATAGAAACATTCTTTCTGTGTTAACAATCATTTTTATGATTGAAGTTGGTGTAAACTTTTGTCTGCTTGGAACAAAGTGTAGGTCTATTAAAATGGCCATTTTGCAACCCCAAAGTGACGATAACAAGAGGGATGGATGCTTAGAGAGCAAAAGAAGATTGCATTAATGCTGCAACAACAGGCTTTAAATCCCAAGATAAGAGGATGTGTGAGAAAAATGGAAGATGGAACTTATTTAAGGATTAGCATAAGTATGAAGAGGTTCTAATCTCTATGAATGGACATTATAATTAGAATTTCAGGCACATATTGGATGGGGTCTCTATCTGCACCTCATTTTGATATTATCCGATGAGATGTTTATATAACACCAAGAAAGAATAAAAGAACTACTACTAGTATGTATCGGCCATAAAAATGAAAATTGCAATGGTGTGACCTAGAACAATGGGTACATTTGGGTAACAATAGGTTAATATGTTTGCAAAGAGTAATATTTATTTATAGCGAACAACTGCCTCAAGAAACTTGAATATAAAGTTGCATACAGACATCATTGGATGGCTGGTGTTGGAATAAAATAAAATAATAAAATAAAAATAAAATAAAATAATGAATAAAACAATGAATAATAAAATGAAATAAGGAAAACAAAGATGGAGAAATGAAATCAACCAATCAGAAGATTAGTTCTTGATGTAGATTATGGATTATAGATTATGAAACCATGAATTACTGATGTTAAACATACAGTTTCACAGTTTAAACATTACAGTTTTTAGAAAATTGAAAGGAACCAGGTATATCAAGAGGATACAATGAGAGTATAGAATCAGAATATATGTTCAATGTAAAAAAAATAGAATTTGTACATTTAACTTACGTGAAAGAGAATCTGAGGAGCTATGGGAAAAGAAAACCAAAAAGGGGCGGAGTCAAAATTTCAAAGATAAAAAGATCCAATTAGCTTTTAGGTTATCGACCCACTCAATCTGACAGACAGGTAGGAGGACGGACAAGTAAAGGAAACAATGATAGCATGGGCAAAAAAAATTGGTTATACAATCGAATTAGATAAATGGCAAAAATTGTGGGATAGGAACTATAAATTAATAATGTCAACTGTATAGAAAGAAAATTTGTATAAGATGTTCTATAGATTGCATTTTGCACCAATGCAGTTGGCAAAGATGTGTAAAGATAAATCGGCTAAATGCTGGATGTGCCAACAGATACCTGAGTCATATTATCGTATGTGGTGGACTTGCCCAAAAGCAAAAAAAGTACTGGACAAAAATACATATGTGGTTGGAAAAAATGATAAAACAGCATATTGATTTAAAACCAGAAATGTTTCTATTGGGGATTCTACCTGAAAAATACAGTAAGGAAAATGCATATTTAGTTATTCATATAGTAACTGCCACTAAAATTGTATTTGCACAAAGTTGGAAGAGTGAAGAGATACCTACAGATGAGAATGTGATTAGGAAAATACTAGAATGTGCAGAAATGAACAGATTAACATTGGCAATTAAAGAGAAAGAGCAAACTGAATGCTATATGATATGGGATCTATTTTATCAATAGTTAAATAATAAAAATGGAAGATAGAAAGAGGGGAACAAAATAAAGAAGATATGTTAAAAGAGATAAGTAAATATTATGATTAGTATGTTGAATATTACTATTTTAATATTGTAGAATTAATATGTAGAATATTACTATTTTAATATTGTAGAATTAATATCAATGTAATGAATGATGTTGCAAATTTTGATTATTGTTCAACAAAGATATTTGTACCCAAACAACACACTGTTCAACTGAAGATGGAATTATTATATTAAAAATAAAAAATGTGTTTTAAAAAAATCTGACAGACAGGTCATGCTGGGGCCCCATCAGTCAAAGAGTTTCAGCTGGTGAGGTCTAGGAGGAAAGCCTTTCCTGCTATGGCCCCCACTCTTTGGAATATCCTACTGCATGAAGTGAGGTCTGTCCCCACCCTTTCTCCTTCTGGAAGGACATTAAAACATGGCCCTGCCCAGTGGTGGGATTCAAATAATTCCACCACCAATTCGCCAAAAATGGGAGCGCGCGCATGCGCGGCTTCCGCCATGCAGCGAGACTTGACCGAGCAGCCTTTCATATTCAAATTCAAATCTTTATTGTCAGAGTACAACATTCGGGGCCTTCTCCCCTCCATCTCTGCTCTCCGGGGAAGTGGCTGCTTCTCTCCGTACTGCTGGGAGAGCATTTTGTGCAATTTAGCAGCTGTGAGCCGCCACTGTCCTCTAAGTTCCATCTGGAAAGCGCTGCGGCTGAGAGAAACAGTATTCAACATGGCTGCTGCTTCTCTGTGCCGCAGCGCTTTCTGGATGGGACTTAGAGAAAAGTGGCGGCTCACAGCTGTGAAATTGCACAAGATGCTTTCCCAGCAAGAGCAGCAGCGGAGAGAAGCAGCTGCTGACCCGGAGAGCACTTGGAGCATCTCCGCGAGCGACTGAGGCTTGGCAAGGGATGGAAGAAGCAGCTGCAAGATCTCCACTGCAGTGCTTACAGGTAAGAAGAACCATCCGGTCCATTCCCAAACTGCTTCGGCCCTCCTGCACCCACACCCCTCCCACAGCCCTTCGGCCTAGCATGGCAGGCCGCAGGCCTATAAATTGCTTCGGCCTGGGAGGCCGTAGTTTGAGGCCAGAGGGGGGAGGCGGCATGTGGGCAGAGGCCCGGGGCAAGGCCAGAGCAGGGAAATGGTGTGTTCCCCGACCTGGCCAAGGCGAACGGTGAGCAGGCAGAGTCTCCGGGGCAAGGTCGGGGCTGGGGAATGGCATGTTCCCTGACCCAAGGCAAAGGGTGAACAGGCAGCGTGAGCAGAGCAGGTGAGGCACAGAGGTGAGGCGTGGAGATTAGCTGGGCCATGTGGTGTAGGTAAGATATATAGGGCAGGGTGGGGTGGGTGGGTGGGGCAGGGCAGGGCAGGGTGGGCGGGCAGGGCAAGCAGTAGGAAGGCGGGTGGGTGGGCAGGGGCGGGGCCAGGCAGAGGTGGTATTTGCTGGTTCTCCGAACCGGGGTGAAATGCTCCTGGTTCGCTCTTACCTGTCGGTCGTCACAGAGCTGATGGAGCCGGTGGCGGTTGCGGTGCGGGGCTTCCCCCGCCCGCTTTCCCACCTGCCTGGACATCGCCATTTGAGTTCTTTTGCCCTCTGCACATGCAGAACGCTTTGCGTATGCGCAGAGGGCAAAATAACTCAAATGGCAGCATCCAGGTGGGTGGGGGAAGTGGATGGGGGCAGCCCCGCATCGCGACTGCCACCGGCTCCATCAGCTCTGCGACGACCGACAGGTAAGAGCGAACCAGGAGCATTTCACCCCTGCTCCGAACTACTCAAAATTTCCACCACTGGTTCGCCCAAACCGGCTGAATACCACCTCTGGCCCTGCCGATTGGCTTGAGGTCCAAACAAGGGCCCTCTATGTTGGAGATGGCTGGTGGACTGATAGGAAAAATGCCACTACTGTACCATTCTTGCTTTTAGTTTCTTATTTTTGTACCTAATGTGGTTATTTTTTAATATTTATGATTTTAATTTTAAATAATTTTGCAGAATGAGATGGGAAGCATATAAATTTAAGGAATAAATAAATAATAGCCAGCATGAAAGCCTTGGGTAACAAGGAAGTAAGATGCTTAACACAGGCTGTCAATGTCAAAAAAATAAAGGACAAGTAAAAATACTGAAGAGTAACAGTATACAAAACATTCTGAATTTGAAGCGTTTCAAGCTTGAAATGCCCTGTTCTGAGCTTGACATAACTCTTCCAACCTTGCAGGAGGTATTCCAAGCTTGAATCCAATTTCAAACTTTAAAAAAACACCTATTTCAAGCTCAGGTGCACAGATGTTTCAGCTCAAAACACTTCTGGATGGCCAAAACAACTTGCTCAAAACTTGAAATACCTGTTTCTAGCTGAAAATAGAGTGTCCTGAGTTTCAAAATGTTGCACACCTCTGTTCAGAGGTAAACATGGCAAGAGACCTGATAGAGGCATATGAGGTCAAAGGAAGAGAGAAAGAATGTATTTGCAATCCATTATGAAGCAGGCTACAGAGAGGCAGGCAATTGATAATAAGTAGTCAAATAACACATCTTCAGATGGAGATATATTTATTTAATTATTTCAAGCTGTAGGAACAGAAACAGTTAAAATGCTAGCGGCTCTGAGTCCAAAAATTGTTGATGTACCCAGAATGAAGAAGCGGGATGCAAAAGTTAACATTAATGAATTGTTTAAAAATTCTGCTTCCGGAGGAGGAGGAGGAGGAAGAGGAGGAGGAGGAGGAGGAGGAGGAGGAGGAGGAGGAGGAGGAGGAGGAGGAGGAGGAGGAGGAGGAGGAGGAGGAAGAGATTCAACACAACAAAATTCCAATATTTGAGGGGCTATCACAAAGATGAGGGGGTAAAACTATTTTCCAAAGCACCAGAAGGCTAGATAAGAACCAATGGATGGAAAATAATCAAGGAGAGAAGCAACCTAGAACTAAGGAGAAATTTCCTAAAGGTGAGAACAATCAATCAGTGCAATGTCTTGCCTTCACAAGCCCCATCACTGGAGGCTTTCAAGAAGAGACTGGACAGCCACTTGTCTGAAATGGTATAGACTCTCCTGCTTGTGCAGGGAGTTGCACTAGATGACCTCCAAGGTCCCTTCCAACTCCTCCTCCTCCTCCTCCATATATATATATATATATATATATATATATATATATATATATATATATATATATATATATATATATATATATATATATATATATATATATATATATATATATATATATGCATTATATGCCACCTAGTTACCTCTAAGTGAGATGCAGCATATAAATTTAATAAATAAATAAGCACATATACACATACACATATTTGCGCACATATGTTAAATATATGATGCCATATCCTTCTATTTTTGTCTGAAAGTTTCCTGTGTGTGTGTTAGGTACATGTACACACACACACACACACACACACACACACACACACACACACACAGAGGCAGCTTTCAGAAAAGACAGAGTGATATGAAATACACAGCTAACATAAGATGGATAATGGAGAGGCTAAGAAACTTATTTTTTGCATCATTAGCTACAGTAGAGCCAAAATATGGAAAGCATTAAAGCTAACATGTATACTAGAATACCTGATTATCCTTCTGAGAAATCTTCACCGGGAACAAGAAAGTACACAAAAGAACCAACCAATCAGTCTCAGACCAAATAAGGTTGACTTCTCCCTTGAGAAACTCACACAAGTAATGCAATTGGATGAAGGACTAGGAAAAAGGCTATGCTTGGCCAGGTTGAGAGACAGGAAGCAGGCAAGACAATGGACAATGTGAATAGAGAGGATTAAAGAAATGGCTTTGGAAGAGCTACAATGTGGTGCTGGGGACAAGTCAGGACAGCAAACAAGCAACCATTCTGTCACCAACAGATGGGATTTATTTGATGGCATCTAACTACTAAATAATCAATAAAATGTTTTTTCTTTCTTAGAAATGTTTCTAGTCCCATCAATCAAACCAGTGTAATTATTTCATTATTCCAACATTATTTCATTATTCAAACCATACTATAACCCATACCATTTCTTTTGGTTAAGTACATTTTCCCATAATTTATTTAAAGCACTGGTTCTTAAATCATCTGACCCAATTATGCCTTCTCCCCATCTCAAATAATATAATTACCCATTCTTATAAAAGACCCAGACTCTTTTGTTTTACACAAGCACATTGGCAATAGCAGTCGCAAACTGGACCCTCAACTCACAAACAAGCAATTGCAAATTGCTCCATTACCCCAGGATAATTACCTCCAGTATAAGAACCAGTGATTTAGAGGCACAAGTATAGTGTGAATATGAATTTTAAGCCATAATATGGCCTTTGATTACCATTATTCATTTGACTAAAACATTATTCATAAACGGTGATCCACAAGCAAATAGTGCCTTGATTATATTTCCATACAATAAATAAGATTCAAAATCCAATCAGTCTATCTAGCGATCTTTATCTCTCTCGTCTATCTATCTATCTATCTATCTATCTATCTATCTATCTATCTATCTATCTATCTATCTATCATCATCAGAGCAAACATTGTTCAATATTGACAACTTCCAATTGCTTCTCTGTCTACGCAATAGATGAAACAAGGCAATTTGGATAGGTAGCAGATACCTATCGCTAATTTTATGAAGATACATTACTACACTGTTGATCAACATCTTATTATCCAGGTCTACTCCTAAAAAGGTTTCATTCGTGACTATTTCAGGAGAAGGCCTTAATTCAGTGGCAAATCATGCTAAGCCATATTCCCTGCTCTACTCTGGGGGGGGGGACTGATATGGCCCTCATAGAACAACCATAAATGGGATATTTCCACATAGTTCTCTTATACCTGGCTGTGACCTGAAGAGTTCTTATATGCTGTAAAGCAAAGGTGTCAAACTTGCAGCGTCACGTTGCCATCATGTGACGTTTTGGGACATTTTTCCCATTCACGGAGCTGGGGTGGGCGTGGCCTGCATATGACGCATCCAGCCCACATCCGCCAGTTTGACACCCCTGCAAGGGAATCAAATATAATAGCAGTTCATGTATTATACACAGTTGTTTTGCTAAAGGAAGGAGTAACACATGAAAATGCTTTTTGAACAAATGGGTGGCCCAAGACTTGAAACTGAAAGAAAAAATATCGCTATTACAACAAGGTGCAAGCACTGCTGCTTTTGGCAAGGGAAGCCACTGTGGGGTGGCTGCCATCTTAACTTTTTTGGCACCTCTCCTCCCTCTCTCCTTCCCTTTCCTCCTTCCGATGGTCACCCAGATTGCAGACATTCTCAGAGGAAAAGCAGATGACTTCTGGCAATCTCTGAAGTTTTTTATGAACTCCAAGATTTTCTATATTTGTGTTTTAAAATCTTCCTAGGCTATAATTCACTTCCTGGGGCATAAAACCCCTCAGGTGGGACTTCTAAGTAAATACTCCAACAGACTGTTTTATTACAGTGAGGTTTTGATCTTTAAGGATCGAAACAGCTTTACTACTTCTCTGAAATACGAATATAAAATATTTTGGCTTGACCAAAATATTCTTTGCCTCAACCAACAGACACTTTGAGTACAACAGATTTTCAAACCAATTTGTCTCACTTGTACAAACATGCACTGGTTTTGGTTTTTGTTTTGTTGTTTTTTGGAAATTCAGTTTATGGCCTCAAAAGTTGTTTCTTCTTCCAGGGCTGGTTAGATTTCTCTTTGTGTAAGTTATGCAAGTTTTTTTGGAGGGGAAAAAAAAGAAAAGAAAGAAAAACCGTCTAATCAACATTCTGTTTGAAAGAACACTAGTAACTCTTTTGGCATGTAGAAGAGAACAAAAGGAAATGGTGTAGATT
This sequence comes from Diadophis punctatus similis, assembly GCA_023053685.1. Lineage (NCBI taxonomy): Eukaryota > Metazoa > Chordata > Lepidosauria > Squamata > Dipsadidae > Diadophis > Diadophis punctatus. Next base: position 87,392,956 of record JALIGW010000002.1, read on the forward strand.
CATCCTGGAAGTCAGACAGCATTTGCAGTATTATTTGGATATTCTAAGGTAGGAAGACACTAAACCAATCCTATTTTTAAGACCTGCCTCACGCAAAAAAAATTCTACCAAGTTCAGAAGGAGCATTGTGTGAGAAAACACTACAGGAACAGGCCTGCATTCTTTTTCCATGTTTAAAATGACATGCTGTACTTGGCAGGGGTTCAAGTTTTGACTTCAGCTAAGGCTCTGCGATGCCGAGCAGCAACAAGGTGACTTAAGGACAAAGAAGCAAGCTAGGCTTCCTCACTGAGAGGCAAATCCAGATTTTCACCTCTCTTTACTAGGCCTAAATATAGGACAAGCACAATGATACTAGAGGGGAAAAGGAAGGTAAATAAAAGGAGAGGGTGGGGAAATGGGGCTCTGTTTTTGTTTAGCTGCGGTGAAAAAAGTGTTCTTGCTAATGCCAGATTAATTCTAGCTCTGTTTGGTGATAACTCCATATCATTCCACGAGAACCAGGAAACAAAATGTGTTCCTCAAACCCATACTGAGAATTTTGAAAACAAGTATAGGTTTTCTGCCAAAATGGTTACGGTGGCAGCTTGCTACTTACTAATCAGCTGCCGCAGTGGACATACCCAGTCATAACAGGCCAACAGATAAGATTGCTGCCCATCTTTAAGGTGACTGTTTGGCTCTATTTCTATTTCCCCACACTAACAACACAAATGTTTCCAAAGCAAGCCATTTATCCTTTTTACTTTAAAAAGGTGCCCATAGAACTCATGCAGAACCTAGAGACATTCTTATAAAATAAAAGTTAGGTAACTTCTCAATTTAAAAAAAGAAGGAGTGTTAAAAAATTAAATCGGCCCACACCAAGAAAATGGTTGATGGTCATGTTAACACCAAGCATCTCTTAGGCCAGTGATGGTGAACCTTTTTCCCCTCGGGTGCCGAAATAGTGTGTGTGCGCGCTATCGCACACACGTGCGTGCCCACACTCATAATTCAAAGCCCCGCACTCGCCCCACCCCCTGTGCATGCATGCATGACTTCCCCATTTCCTGACTTCCAGTGGGCCCGGTAGGCCCATTTTTCGCTCTCCCGAGGCTTTCTTGGAGCTTGGGGAGGGCAAAAATGCTCCCCCCACCACCCCAGAGGCCATCCGGAGGCAGAAATCGCCCTCCCAGAGACTCTGCACGAGCCAAAAAACAACTGGCGGGCAGCGGCTCATGTGCCGGCAGATATGGCTCCGTGTGCCATCTGTGGCACCCGTGCCATAGGTTCGCCATCACTGTCTTAGGCTGCTATCTTTGCTGTAAAAGACTTGGGAGACATTGAGGGACTTCTTTCAGTCCAATTATTTGACATTTCTTCAAAGCTTTTATAACCTTTGAAACTGTCCTTGGATAGTCAAAATAAGGATGTGCAGCTAAGAATTTCTTAGGAATCTCTTAGAATTATCTTTCTTAAGGACTGAGGAAAAGGTGAAGAAAAGGCCTTAGTACAGCAGCACTGGCTATGGCCAGGTGCAGCTGGAAACATACCCAATTTCTATTCAGCTCGAAAGGAGCAACTCATACATTTCTAAGTATTAATGTTGAAATAAAGTCAGTGACAGGGGACATACATCATTCAGTATTATTAAGTAATCAAATATCAAGCTATTCCTGTTGAAAAAGTTTGCAAACGTCAAACTCTAACTGATAATTAGACATTTTCTTGTTGAGAATGATAGTTACCTGAATGCCGGGACACTCCCCTTACAAAATAAATTGTTCACTAAGCCACTGCAGTGTAGTGTAATATTTTTCTTGGACATGAAAGTGATAGATTCATAACCCTAGTGCAGCTATGAAACTCACTGAGTATCTGCCCATCATTATTGTTTTCTATCCTGTTGGGCAGCCATCCGATATATCACTTCCCAAATTTCAAGAAATTATATGAAGTAAAGGAATGAAACCTGGTCTTTCCTAAGAGTGTGAGAACTCTATCACTCGTAGCAGGATTGCTACTTTTTTTTTCATCTGTAGAAAATGAGTCAGAAAAAAAGGGAAGTGTTGAATGAACGGAAGACTTTCTTTCTGAACAAAGATCTCCAAGTGTTCTCCAATCACACTGACTTTGTAGAAGGTTGTTGAGTCTTGTATTAAGCTTTGCTCTACTCTGATCTTCAGTGTTTGTTATTTTTCTCATCCGAGTATAGGCATGTCATAAAAGCTTTGGTGGAAACAATGAAAGGAGTTGTTTCTTTGTTTTGTTGGTTCTTTGAACCTTTTAACCAACCATCATTCTTCCAACCCCTCTCCAGCTTTTCAAACCTTTACTGAACATCTTTCCTCTTCCATCCCAACACATCCATTCATAACTTGATTCTTAACTTTCATGTTTCGGTGCTGCTCTCTCCCTGGAGTTACAGTATATGGATACTACCCTTTCCCTGTTCTGTGTTAATCAGTCTTTTTTAAACTAATGTGCACTATATCATTATTTCCCCACCCCACCCCACTATTCCAGAGCTCTTCTCACTCTTTCTTTATGGTATGTGGCCTCTCACCTTGTTGTGAATTATATCTAGCTCACTGTGATTGGTGCACAAGTAGAAGCAGATTTGTTACTGGCATTGTTAGATTCGCACGTAAAAGAAGGGGCGAGTCACAGGAACAGTTCAGCACCTTTATTGTCTATTAGTTAGGACTAATACGGACTGCCGGCAGGCTGCAGGGAAGCCACTTTTAAGGGCTTCCCTGAAGTCTGCTAGCCACTGACAGCAATTTATTTCTCCAGCCGCTAGATTAGCCAATCAGTGTCGGTTATGCAAATCGCTACTATGTCCATACGTACGTACGTACGTACATAACAGGCATCGTCCATCTTTTAACCATGATCACAACTAAAGTCGCAGTTGGCAAGCAAGAGCAGTATTTTTGGAACACACATGGCAGTTTCATTCCTGTTCTAGAGATGCTGCTGGTAGTAACCAACTGACTTCCAGTGCAAAGAGATGTCTCTTCTAAGCAAAGGCAAAAGTGGGGTGACGGTGGGATTGTATTCCTGAAAATGGCAGCTCTAGGACTGGAAAAAACAGTGAAAGGCCTTGTTAGAATAGATATTACACTTGGTCTTGGTTACAGTTCTCCGTCATTTAGCAGAGAAATATTCTTCCTGGCTCAGATATTTTCTTTGATTTAATTCCAAAGGAGGGTCTGCAGGAAAAAAACAAAAGGAACCCTCAACACATAAATAGTTGCTTCTTATCCTACTGTCCCTCTATTCCAATACTGCTTTGAGAATCAGATGCTGTTCCTGGAAATAATTCTCTGGAGTTATATAATGGGGTAAGACAGGAAATATCCTAACCCCTCTACTTTTAAATTTGTATATCAACCAATAATCTCTCTATTTCAGAACCTCTTTATCTCCACTCATCACCTCCCTATATTAAAGGCCATGTGCGTCTAGCTTTGATGTGCAAATGACATGATCGTGCCCATCTTCCAAATAGGAACGAGAAGGCTTTGGCTTTTGTTTGTACAGAGAGAATAATATTGCTTTTGAATTTTGGTGATTCTTGAGAGAGAGGTTCTTGAGAATACTATGAACAATCAAAAGAACAAACAAATGAACACTGAGCAAATCAATCAGAGTTATTGCTTAAGGCACAAATGACAAGATTCGAATTGTCATATTTTGGAGACATTATGTGAAACTCAGCTCCCTTGATAAGCCTATAATGCTGGGAAACATGGAAGGAAAGGAAATAAGAATATGACCAGCATCAAAATGGATGGATTCACTGAGTCCAACAATTGGGACACTCTAGGGCAGGGGTCGGCAACCTTAAACACTCAGAGAGCCATTTGGACCAGTTTCCCACAGAAAAGAAAACCGGGAGCCACAAAACTCTTCCCGTGCCTGACTATTTCCTGAGCAGCCACAAAACTAGCATATATAGTTGAATTAAAGATTCTGTTTTCTTCTGAAACTTTTCTTTTCTTGGATTTATCCATGATTGGCCTACTGTAGGTCGAAAAGCTTAATAAATTGCACATTAGTGGAAGTTGCACATTGGCAGTTGTGATGCATATTTTGAGTGACAGGGAGCCGCAGCAGAGGGATGAAAGAGCCACATGTGGCTCCAGAGCCGTGGGTTGCTGAGCCCTGCTCTAGGGGGACCTGAAGGACCAGGTTGGGTACAAATCATCACAAAAAGATTTATCTGGTCACTGATCATCCTGGAGAAGATCTATGTGGTCACTAAAAGTCAACATTGATTTGATGGCAGAAAATTAATCAGTCACAAAATATTGTACACAATTAATACATTTCTTACCAAATGCAATTTTATATACCGGTACATACATAGAAATATAGGCACTTAATAGTTTACAGATGTATTTTTATGTAAGTGGCAACCATGTCTTGAAGTGACATCTTATTTTGAGAAAAGGAAACAAGTTAGAGATGCATGTCTAAGTTTTAAAAAATCAATAAGTAAAGAAACTTGGCAAGCAAACTTTAACTCGTCCTCTTGGCAGGCTTTATACGAACTGCAAAGTTCATCCAGTTCTATCACAAAATAAAAAAAGAGAGAACTGTTTATGGATTTCCCATGGTAATTATAGAAGGTATAAACCTCTAGGTTCCTAAATTCATTCTGGAGTTAAAGCAGGTTGCCTTCCAAAGTAGGAAATCAGGATCTTATGGTTGATACATATTCTTATTGTTGGTTTTTACAGAATTCTTCTGATGTTAAAACATGGAGAATATATGAAAAGTAATTACAATCATTTGATCTTCTTGGGCAGAGGGCAAAATATACATATGTTGTACATTATGGTCTTATTGTGAATATTTCTTGCTCCTTTAACAGTGTTTTCACATGTACATCATGAATATTGTTTTCCTTTTCTGGATTTATAGTCTTTAATTTCCTATGATAGTTGATATCTGGCTATATTTAAGAATTTACTCCTACCTGAATACAAGTCACTATTAGATCCTATCCTTTTCTTTCTATTTATACTTCTATTTTTGTTTGCCAGGAAAATTCTATTATTCTCCATTGCCTGATTAAAACTAAATATTAAAGCTCTTCCGGAGCAAAGAAAAATATTTTATAATGTCAACCATATGTTAACATTAGATGAAAACAAACAGTTTTTTGCACTGGATATAGGACTGTCAAGTTGTTTTGGTAGAGAAAAATGTTAGGTTTTTTTTTTAACTATTGCAAAAATGCCACTTCCTTAATGAACATTCATGCTTTCTCCACCTAATAAAACATGCAAGAGACTTTTGCATTTTAGTCAAAATTTATTAGCAATCCTCAACAAAGGTGGAAGAGGACATCAAGTTCCATCACATACACTAATTTATTATTAGTACACTAAAGTACACTAATACTTTAAGGTCAGAGTGTCCAAGATATCTGTATAAAACAGTCATTTAACTGTTTAATGTTCTCAAATAAAAGTTTGACCCAGCTTTCCTCATATGCATCGAATATATAGTGGATTTTATTTCCAACTTTTTACTGCCTGATATAAAAAGAGGGATATTCTCTTCCAGCAAGCCCTTCTTTAGCTGTTTAGATGGATACCATGTTTAAGCTAGGAAAACTGCCTTATACTGGACTTCTTGCATATTTGAGTTGGGTAACCTACTCAACCAACAACCAACTCAGCACCAAGAACTCCACGGTTCAGCCCTAAGCTACATTTACAGTACTTACTGTACTCTCCTCTATTGGTATCAACAACAGTTTAATTTGTGAATTGGTCCACTGCTATCTGGCATACATGATTTAATAATTAACAAGTTATAACTTTTATTGATCCAGTCTGTCTTTAAAATCCTGCGAGCAGACCTTAGAACTTCATTTTTATTTTATTTTTTTACAAGTCATGTGTATCTGTTTTGAGGACAAACTTGAGCGAGACATTTTTAAGTTGCTTAGCCACTAATCATGCAAATGGGGAAGTATTAAGATGGGACTGCTCTTGAAAGTTCCATTGGCAGGTCTAAATTTCTTAATCTGATGGGAAAAAAAGATTGGATAAATTCATGAAGGACAGGTCTAGCAAAGATCTCTTGGTCTTGAAGACCCCCATGCTATCTGAGAGCTGTGGAGTAAAACAATGGGAGCAAGATACAGTTCCATTTCCTGCTTCCGGCTGGTCATGTGAGAAACAAAATGATGAACTAAGATGGTTCTTGGCCTGCTCTGTTTATTTTTTTAATGCTATTTTTTTTCCACTGTTGCAATAATGCTCACCTGGCTGTGAACCATTATAAACTGACATTCTGACTTTAGCAACTTTAATACATATCGGTATGATCTCCTCTGTAAAAAAAATCATTAAAAAACCTTGACATTTGTTGACAAGACATTGAGATGTAACAGTTCTGAGAAATCATCAGACATAGCCAATAGCACTACCAAACCAAGAAAGATATCAGCAACAGCTACTTGGCAAAACTGGACCAGGAGGGGTTTAATTAGTAAAATAACACTATAAACTTAACCAGATATCTAGGCAATTCTGTGTCCTTTCTACAAGTTTTCTCTATAACCCATTGAGTGAGCATATTTTGTTTGATAAATTTCTTTCTCCGAGACTGAGTGTACACACATACTTAACATAGTTAATCACTGACTGAGACATTACCAGTGAGTTTAGTAAAACTCAATCACATTAACTATGTCAAGAAACAACTTTTGGGAGTACAAATTCCCTGTTCACTTCTGGCAGACCAGTCTGGTGTCCCAGAGCCTTTGTATCAGGAGAATACTGGCTAGGCTTCATTAAAATCCCCACTGATTAACTTAATTAAAATATCTGTATTGGTGTAGGAAATAAAGAATTAAAAAGAGTGGAAATGAATTTATATGTTAAAGACAAAAAAGGTACATTATGATTGTGCATGATTTTTATATATGAGATTTGTTTAAATGCAAAATTTTTTAAAAAATATTACTTTAAGAGTTGAATATTTAATTGAGTTAAAATAATTCAGAAAGAAATTTTGATGATTAATATGAGAAATTGAAATGTATAACTGGGCATTTAATTTTGATAGAATAGAGGATAAGAAACATAAATGATGAATAAAGAGATTAAAGAAGTGGAGAAAGCAATATGGCTTAAAATTAAGAAGCAGGAGAAAAAAATAACTATCTTGGGAAGCTAAACTAACAGCGACTAATTTGGAAGGAAAATTTGGAACCAATAGGTGAATATCCCAGATGACAAAATTAGACCTTTTTCTTTTGTTTTTTGGAGGTAATTCTGAATTAGCTGCATATATCCAGAATAAATTATTATATACAAAGAATTGACATAGTAATAATAGAAAAAAATTGTAGAAGAAACATGACTAGTTTAAATTTGAGATTATATCATCAGTCTGTTAAATGTAAGATGAGTTAGTATAAAGAGTACTTAGGGAAAGGTAAAGAGGGTGAAAGAGGAAGTGGAAGGAGGAAAAGAGAAGGAGTAGAGAGAGGTAGAGGAGGAGTGAAGGAGTAAGAAAGTAGGAGGAGAAGATGGAGATAGAGAGAGGGGAGTGTAATGGAAAAAATTAGAATAGACTGATGATTGATGATGTAAGTGTTGAATAAGACATTGATCTTTGATGGATTGATTACAATGTAAAACTATGTATTCTGTTGTAACATTTTAAGATATATGTGTACTGAGCTGTATATAAAATTGTGGAGAAAAATTTAAAAAAAATATTTAAAAAAAATCCCCACTGATCAGTGAGGCAGCAGTAGACATAGCTTGATCATTATTACATGGTTTTTTTTTATTATTATATAGTATTTTGGAGGTATAGTCTGTGCATTCAAGCTTTGGCATAGACTTTTGTTATAGTGAAACTTGTTATAGTGGCCTTCTTTCTCCTATTTTTCTTTGAGAATTGACTTTGTGACTTTGGAAATTATCCCCCCAGTTAATTGGATTATTTGACACATGGCTAATCCACAATAGCCCAGGTTGTCTCAGTGCTGTCCTATACCACGTCTGACTATGGTTTTGGTGTCCATATAACACACTAACTCCTCTGTGGATTCAATCAAACATGTGATGCAAATTTAATCTAAGTAATAATTTTTGCTAAAGCTTTGCTTACTCGAGTAACAGCTATTTCTTTCAGTTCTTCTCAAGATCATCTCTTCAGTTTTTATACTTTTAGTAAATAGTACTTTCTGCCTTTTCTCTGTAATCATAAGAGATTTGTTCCAAAACTCAGACAGCTGTTGCTTTAATTACATTTCTGCCTTTTGATAAACTGCCAATTCACCAATTACCAAATCCATCATTTTGAAATTTTGCCATAATTAAGCATTACCTTCCAGCATTACTTTGCTCCCATCATTAAACACTATTTAATTTTAAATACCTAGAGTATATAACCTATATATAAAAAAATAGAAGGTTCAGTTATGGATTTATCTCACCAACTTCACTGTTTATTCCAAAAAATGGAGCAAGTAACAAAATAAATTATGCAAAACAAAAAAGTATACTAATTAGGTTAATTTTAAAGGCCACCGAAATAAACTCTTTCATGAAATAGTCTACACACAGCAATAAAATCCGATTTCTGTAACCTGTTTGATTAAAAATAAGGGAAGGATTGTATAACTTTTAATGAAAATTTCCCTGTCCTTAGTAATAGTTACAAACTATTCAAAAGTCTTGAGAAAATACATTAGCAGCCATGAAAGACTTCAGCAGAATAAGTTGATATAAACACACAATTCTATATAATTTACATCAATATTCCAAAAATTACAAGAAAAAAGTAGACCTGTATGTTGCAATGAAGGACTGTTGTAAAATACATGAGAAACATTTCCAAGCTCCCAAATATTTGTAATTGTGACTAAGATCTTGAAGACAAGAGAGTTAGATAGTAATAGGGGATTGCAAGTAAATGATGAAAGATTCCAAAACTAATGCAAATTAAAACCAATTAATTTTCATTCTTAACAGAAACTGGGTTCAGTGACGTATTCCTGTATGTTTGAAAACCTACAGTAGTTCTCAGCAATATACATCTACACATATAAAATCCATTCCTATACATCAGTTTGAAATGGCCATAGCCATCTGTCCTTGAAAACATTATTCAAAGTTTTCCCTCTCACTGAAGAAGTGCCATTCAGACAAAGAATAGAAACCAGAGTCATATTCCTTGGTTTGATCAAATACAGAGAATGGATGGGCCTGCACTCTGTCGGTATCACCAGGTCTGAATTCTATTTAGAGCAAAAGAAGGGATGGCCCACTTATCATTTTCTCTGCTCTTTTGCTTTACATATTTTCCAAATGAAAAACAGTTCCATTCTAATGTACCTATAAGTGAGCAAAATATGAATGTATTCTAGAAATATGCATATTGCATAAATATGTCCATTGGGAAACTTAAATCTATATGTATGATATAGGTATGGGTATGCTCGGTAAAATGGCGTGGGCACCAGCTCCATTTAATGACCTTCGAGTCCCATTTGACCAACAGTGATGAAAATTAGCAGCAGTAGCAATTACAAGGACGTCTCAGCAAAAGCAAAGGGGCAGTGCAATTAAACCCCCCCCCATTTGTGTGCATGCATGATGCCGACACACATAGCAAAGGGGTAAAGCTTTGTTCATACTGCCACACATGCCTCCCAGAGGTGGGTTCCTCCCGGTTCAGACTGGTTCGGCCGAACTGGTAGCAAACCACTGGTGACGTCACGGAGCCAGTTCAGTCGGTGCCGGTCCGTGAACGCCGCCATCTTTTTTTAAAAAAAAAATGGATTTTTTTTAATTTTTTTCTGATTTTTTTTTCTTCTGTGCATGCACAGAAGCCGAGTTTCCAGCACTGTGCATGTGTGGCCATCTTGTTTTTGGCTTTTTTTGAGGGGGGAATTTTTTGGGAATTTTTGGCACTGCACATGTGCGCGTGCGCAAAGCGCAAGTGCGGACACGCGGCGCGGGAGGAAGTGAAACAGCAGCGAGGTAAGTTAGAACCCACCCCTGATGCCTCCTGATTGATTTTCATACTTTCTACAGACACTGGTGATGACCACCATCATTAACTGCTCATTTAAGATGGAAATAATAAAAAATGTTGTAAATACCCACAAATAAGCATTAAAAATGCCCTCCTAAATCATCCACATTCCCGCCCCCCCAAATATCCAGGCACATCACTCATATATAATGTGGATTTATTTATTTATTATTTTGTTCCATTTCTTTGCTGCCTTATCACAATTCTCTGGGTGGCTCACCAATGAACACTACTATCAAACCACAATAATGTAGAGCCATACTATTGGTAATAATAATGACTACCTCAGCTTGGCCATTGCACCACTATTCCCAAATTAAAATCCAACACCCAATGGAAAAAGGGTTGTTTTCACTTCCATCCTAAATGCTAATAGGGTTGGGGACATCTTTACATTGGGGGAGGGGGGCTCACGGGTGAAATTCAAAAATTTTCCCTACCGGTTCTGTGGGCGTGGCTTGGTAGGCATGGCAGGGGAAGAATACTGCAAAATCCCCATTCCCTCCCCACTCCAGGGGAAGGATATTGCAAAATCTCCATTCCCACCCCACTCTGGGGCCAGACAGAGGTGGTATTTGCCGGTTCTCCGAACTACTCAAAATGTCCGCTACCGGTTCTCCAGAACCTGTCAGAACCTGCTGAATTTCACCCCTGAGGGGGGGATTAAAGCTTGCCCCCTTAGCTTTATATGGGTTAAGTAGGATATATAGCAGGCCTTCACGAGTCAAACACATAGGGCAGGCAGATTCTTTGTAAATGATAACTTTACAACATTGTTTATGTGAAAGAGATTATCCAGCCCTGTTGTCAAGGAACCAAGTTTATTCACAGTAAATGCTTTAAGTCTAGCAGATGAAAATCACTTTTAGACAATAAAAAGTATTGTTGCCACTGGGCCCATGGAAATTCTTATACTTTGTAACCATTTGATCATGGCCCTTAAGGGAGAACTCAAAACAGCAACAAATTTGGGATGAATGTAAAATTGGCAGTGGAATTAAATTCTGAGGGAAAGAGACAATCAGGTAGAAGAGGAATACAAAATGGAAATATATAGTGAGATTTAAAGCAATGTTTACAGACAAAGAACTTAGGGTTTCCAGTGCTATCAACCTAAACTTGCATACAGATAGTCCTCATTCAGCAACCATTCCACATTACTCCTCCAGAGACTTATGACCAGTCCTCAAAGTTGCGACCATTGCAGCATTCCTGAGGCCACGTTATTGTGATTTGGGCTCTAGGCAACCGGCTCACAATTATGACGTGATCATCACTTGCGACCTTCACTGCGAGCTTCCAACTAACAAAGGCAACAGGGAAGCCAATAGGAAGTCTCAAGTCATGGTCACGTGATGTCTCACTTAACAATAATTTGCTTTAAAACACAACCAAAACTGCCGTTATTGCAGTCATAAGTTGGTATGGTCACATGATTTTTCACTTTATGACCATATTACTCAGTTCACAGTCTCAATTACAGTCATTACTGAGAACTACCTAAATTGTTGATCACTATTGCCAATAGAGTTATAGCATGCAGGTCTTTAAAACATAGTACAAACTATTATGCCAAATCATAGTTGGGAGATGTTGTACATGCTTAGTCAGAATAGAATCTTTGATTTGCTTGGTTGCTTCCCAAACTGAATGCAAGAAATGAAGGGAGAAAGGAAATTATTTTATTAATTTCAAAAATACATCCTTGTCCTTCAGATGTTCCAAAGCCTTCAAAAAACTGGGAAAAGCGAGCACTCAGAAGTATTAAATCCATTATGCCCTCCTAATTAACTCTAATGATTCTAAAAAGTATTCTAAAAATAAATGTAACTTTGGGGATTTCATAAGGGAAAAAAACCTCATCGTTGGGCAAAATTGTTACTAAAGACAATGAAAATTGCAAAGCGGTGAAAATTAATTTTCTAATTCTCCAAAACTTATCAAGCAAGATGATACAAAAAGCAGAGGTTAAAGGATAAATTGGAAAATCTAAAAATTAGGCTAAATACTGTGGCCATTAGCTCTGCAGTTTAAAGTCAGTTTCAAAATACAGGAAGTCCACAACATACCACAATTGAGACTGGAAGATCCATCACTAAGTGAAGCAGTCATTAAGTGAGTTGTGTCCAATTTTATGACCATTTTTTGCCACAGCAGGTAAGTAAATCACATGGTTGTTAAGCAAATCCAGATTCCCCCATTAACTTAGCTTGTCAGAAGCCCCCTAGGAAAGTCAAAAATGGCAACCACATGACTCCGAATCATTGTAAATACATGCTGGTTTCCAGGTGCTTGTTCATGCGACTGATCATGCGACTGCGGTAATGCTACAATGGTTGTAAGTTTGAGGATTAGCTTTAGATCACTCTTTCAGTGGCACTGAAACTTTCAGTAGTTGTTAAATGAATGATCGTACAGTTAGCACAGTTAGCTGGGTATAGACATGTTAAACCATAAACCACGATTCAAAAGGAAGATATGGTAGAATATCACAAACCATTTTCTATTCCAGAAGAATCACTTCCAGAAAATACAAGTTTTGCACACCTAATTTATAAATACATTTGCCACTAGTAGGAGTTGCAGGCATCAAATTACAGTTAGCAATCTGGAAAAAAAAGGCAATAGCTGACCCCTTAAATCACGGGTTTCATACTCGATCGCGTCACGTGACATATCGTGACGTATCGCGACATCTTTTGCCTTTGCGGAGCCGGGGTGGGTGTGGCCTGCGTGTGACCTATCCGGCCCATGGGCTGCCGGTTTGACAAGCCTCACTTAAAATGAAAAGAAAAAAAAACCCCACAATCTCCTATGACTTTAATTATTTTTAAACTTCAATTGGTTTTTGTATTTAAGCCCTGTGAACTACTCTTCTTCAAAGAAAATAATTAAAATGCAAGATAGCGAGATCTTAGTCATTAGGTCATTTTATCAGAAGGTCCAGCTTGGGCCATTGTGAAACTAGTGTAGGGCTTTGTTAAAAATGGTTTAAATATATTTATCAAATGCAAACTGAAGTTTCACGGGAGAAAAGAGGAACAAATGCAGTCATGAGGAATATTTATTCAACTAAAGCTTATCTTATGTACCAGAAGCCCACAATCCAAATGTGTTTTGTGTGGCTTCCTTGGATGTGACTTATGATTCTCTCCAAATGTTGTCACCAAATTGTATTACTAAACTCGTTACATCAGCTCACAAGCAGAAAGTAAGATTTTCAGGATAGGATAGGCAAGGAGGGGGAAAAAAGGGTTAGGTTACAGAATATTGGAAAGTCAGTATGTGTACCTCAGCTCTTATTCATCAGTGAATATATTCAGGCGGGGCCTCTTGACTGCATGTGATATCTGGAGAAGGAGGCTTTACTCACGGTCACTCATGCCCTTGTCACCTCGCGTTTGGACTACTGCAATGCGCTCTACATGGGGCTACCCTTGAAGAGTATCCGGAGACTTCAATTGGTGCAAAATGCGGCTGCGCGTGCTGTGGTGGGTGTGCCGAGGTACACCCACGTGACACCGATTCTCCGCCAGCTGCATTGGTTGCCCATCGGTCTCCGGGTCCAATTCAAGGTGTTGATCACCATCTTTAAAGCCCTTCATGGCTTAGGACCAGGATATCTCCGGGACCGCATTCTGCCGCATACTTCCCTCCGACCGGTTAGGGCCCACAGAGTTGGCCTCCTCCGGGTCCCGTCGGCCAAGCAATGCCGGCTGGCGGGCCCCAGGGGGAGGGCCTTCTCTGTGGCTGGCCCCGTGCTCTGGAACCAACTCCCCCCAGAGACCCGAACCATCCCCACTCTGCTGGCCTTCCGAAAGGCCGTTAAGACATGGCTCTTCCTGCAGGTGGGGGGGACAGCGTAACCATCTGAGCTTACCCCCCAAGTATGTATGTGGTTGAATGGATGGATGTTGTTGTTGCTTTTATATTGTTTTTTTTTTTTTTTAATTTTGTACTGTTTTTAAATTGTTGAAATTTTGTCTATTCTTGTATCTTTTATGTTGTACGCCGCCCTGAGTCCTTCGGGAGTTGGGCGGCATATAAGAATAACAAAATAAAATAAATAAAAATAAATAAATCTTCTTTCTAATGGGGAGGAAGTAAATTGTTTCTTTGATTCCACAAAAGCAACCTTCTCCTCTTGTACTACAATATTTTTTAAAATAACTATTTGGGTTCCTGGGCTCAGAAAAATTTATCACGTGTATTTTTTTTAATGTGGTACAAGATTATTATTAAGGATATTCAGGAATAATCATGTCAACTTAGTTTTCACTATAATTTTGTTTTAAATTTATTAATTTGAATTTGAATTTGAATTTATTAAAATTACTATGCTGCCCAACTCCCAGGGGGACTCTGGGCGGCTCACAACAGGCCATAGAAACAACGATCAGTAAAAACAATTTAAAAACATATTAAAATACAAGCAATATTTTAAAAGAACTTTCACTCCAACATGCATACATGGGCTGATCTAACAAGACCACATCTAAGGGTCATTGGCCCCATGGCTGCCGGAAAAGCCAGGTCTTAAGCTCTTTCCAGAAGGCATCTTAAATAAGATTTAACTTTTGCTGAGACCACATTTTGGAGTGTGACTTTCAGGATGTCCTTTAAAAAATTGTGTCCTTCAATCTAGAGAGAAGCAAAACAACACAGTACAGACCTACCATTCACAAATAAGAAGTAATATAATATATCTTTGACTTTAAAGAATTCACAGGTGACAATAACCATTTTGGTTGGGAATAATGTGATCGATAGTGCCAACATATTTGGAGGCCCACAAATTGGACAAGACCAGTCAAGGCATGCAGCAGAAATATACTAGAAAAGGTTGCTTGATTAAGGACACGGGAAGAATAACTAATGTTAATCTTACATCGTAAGATATATGAGCCACTGCTTAAGTAATTCTTTTTAAACTATTGACTAAATCAGATAGCATTCATTTCATTCCACTTGAAAAAGAATTACAAACCCTCTTTAATATTTTTGCATGACTTTGAGTAAGTATGAATGTATACCTGTAGTAAGAGATTATTTTAAATATTAGGCACAAGCAGATACAAGTAAGCCTGATTCATGCCGGCCCACAGTCAATCAGATGCAAATTTTAACATATACATGAAACTGGAAAGCAAGGATTGACACAGAATATTATTTTGAAATCTTTCTCACTAGGTTCATTTGACATCAACTATGTGTTCAGCTTTCTAAGACAGATGGAATTTGATAAGAAAACAAGCCAAGCAGAGGTGGGCTTCACATACTGTAACAACCGGTTCGCCTAGCACTAGAAATATGAGTGCATACATGCGCACACGTGCGCGCCATCCACAAATGCATGCTGCATCACAAAACACAGCAATTCATTCATGCACGCCGTCCATGCATGCAACACCAAACAACACCGCCATTCGCTCACGCGCCCTGTCTGCGCATGCGTGCGGCATCAAAACCACAGCGATATAGCCCGGGCAGGTGCAACCCACCCGCAGGTTGCTACTACCGGTTCACCCGAACCAGTCCGAACTGACTGAATCCCACCTCTGAAGCCAAACCTTTTCAGTCCTTTAGAGATGTACTTTGAGTTGGTATCCCTCAGCATTATTAATCTAATGGATATCTTTTCAATTATGATGGAAACTTATACATTTTATCTATAAGCATGAGTAAAAGTTGCCAGGCTGATGAACTTTATAACACAGACTTTGTCCAATAGATGACATATCGCCTTGTGTTTACACAACACGGAAGAGCAGTGTTGACAAAGGATGACAAATGATATCCCTAGAGACTTTCTGTGAGTTGCAGGAAACTTGAACTGTCACTGGTGAGGCACAGCAGTAGATCTAAGAAAATTGCCCTTGATTTCCACTGACAAGAGTTCATAAACTGACTTCCTCCTCAGTATTCTCTGGAAGTAACATGTAGGAAATACTAGGGCTAAACTTGAAGTTTATCGCAGATAATGTTCCAGAACAAAATGTAACCATAGATTGCTTCAATTAATTTTATTAATTGAATTTTATTACTGTTTCAAGGATTGCCATTGTTGTCACTATAAAAATGGACGCAGGCAACCAATCTGGCAACATTACACTGCTAACCAGAGCATACAAAACATTTGTTAGACCAATTCTGGAATACAGCTCACCTGTCTGGAACCCGCACTGCATATCGGACATAAATACAATCGAGAGAGTCCAGAAATATTTCACAAGAAGAGTCCTTCATTCCTCTGCTCACAACAAAATACCTTATTCCACCAGACTTGAAATACTGGGATTAGACAATTTACAACTACGCCGCCTCCGATCTGATCTAAATGTAGTTCATAAAATCATATACCAAAATGTCCTTCCTGTTAATGACTACTTCAGCTTCAACCGCAGCAATACATGAGCACATAATAGATTCAAACTAAATGTAAACCGCTCCAAATTCGACTGCAGAAAATATGACTTCAGCAACAGAGTGATCAATGCCTGGAATGCACTACCTGACTCTGTGGTTTCTTCCCCAAACCCCCAAAACTTTAACCTTAGACTGTCTACAGTCGACCTCTCCCCGTTTCTAAGAGGTCTGTAAGGGGCGTGCATAAGCGCACCACTGTGCCTACCGTCCCTGTCCTACTGTCCTCTTTTATCGTTACTTTTTACTTATGTTTATACAAACTACTACTATCCTATACATGTTTGACAAATAAATAAATAAAATAAAATAAATAAATAAAATATCTTCGGTATTTCTGTAAGTTGAGATACATGACTTCTCTGAAACAATCCTTCTTAAGGCAAAACAAAAACACAAGTGAGAGCTTTATTTTTCCTATAATGTCTTGGGGGGCGGGGGGACCTTATGGTTAGTAACTGTCTTGCTAGGGCTTATCAGTGCTCAAAAATTATTTTTCTGTCTCTCCAAAATTATGAAGTAGGAAACACTAAAACGTGTGTGTGTGTGTGTGTGTGTGTGTGTGTGTGTGTGTGTGTGTAGCAAAAGAGAGAGAAAAATATGGAGTAGTTAAATAACATTAGAGGATAATTAATAGTATACCGTAGATGTATACAAGTTCATATCCAAGCTGTGTTTTTGCATTTTTAAGAGACCTACAATCTTCATACTAGGATCAAACGGGACCATCTTTGCTTGTGGTTTTGCTGGACTTCTGGTTGTCTTTGATCTCATCTCACAGACTAGGAGCAAATATTCCCTTTGAACCTTTGACCTCATGGCTAGCCTTTCCATCTGCAAATGAGAATGACATGGATAAATAAGAATGTTATTTTACTTGCATATAACAAAATCAGAACGATGTTGAAGGAAGGAAATGCATGAACAAGAACAACTGAAAGTATGAATTGGCTCTTGTTCTCATCATAGTCACCAAATTTACACACATCTAGCTTTCAGTAGCCTTTCCCATCTTCAGTGCCCTCCAAACTGTAGATGAACTGGCTGGAAATTATAATAATGATATGCCATCAAGTCAATGTCATCTCCTTGATATCACATATCTAGATGATCAGTTCCGTTTAGATATTCCATCATTCCCTCTAGTCTTCTGATTTAGCAATGATCAAAGTGCTGGTCTAACTTCATCTTCTAGTACTAGAAATTCCTGTATATAGAGAATACCTTCTAAGGTATCTAGGATGTTGACATTTCTAACATACAGAATTTCGGTCCTTCCATCTTTTTGATCTTTAAATTAGTTACTATCTGCCCATTCGCGTTCTTTAACACACCAGTTCAAAGTTGAAACCTCCTTCTGAGTTCAGAGATCTCTTTGTCTCTTCTAATAGCTCTCTGAAATTCTTTGCTAAATTCCTTCCTCGGGTTTTTATTGTTTTTTTGGCTTTGGCTTCTCTTCTGTTCTTGGCTATTTCCATTATTATTTTTTCTGACAATCAATTTACTTTTTTTCCTGTTACTTGGTCTTTGGCAGTCTCTTTTCATTATTCATCTTTAACAACTTCTTTAATTTCATTCCACAGAGCTTCAGTGGAAGAGATTCAGGGACTTTAAAGTAATTTCTGATGTTTCTGATGGACATGTCTGTTTTAACTGAGTTCATCCATCTACCTATAATATAGCCAATTTGATTTCTTCTGATGATGTCGGTATATGTGTCATTTTTATTATTGGAAGACTGTGATAGCAATGAAGAAGTCATTAGATTGACAGAAATGAATAAATCATTATCCTGCTTCATAGTTTCCTAAGTCATATATAGTCCAATTACATTTTTTCTTTTTAATATTTCCAGCTATTAGCCCCACTAGGCAGATGCCTAGAACATCAACCTATGGCATTGCTGCCAAGTATAGGTACCTACCTGCTAGATTTAGCTAGGCAGTTGCAATGACTATAATATTTTCAGTGACTCTTCTGGGACCATATACCTGCCAGGGTATTCCCAGTATTCTTTGCTCACCCCTCCCAGAAACACACACCATCATCATAATGAGGAAACACAACAGGACTTGAAGGAGGTCAGCTGACATTAACCAGATTTAATCATCCAGACCCTGAAGAAAGAACATACTGTCTGGGAGACAGGAAATTCCACTACACCATTCCTCACTCTATGAAGTGGAATGACACTCTAAGAACAGTATGGAGAGGACTTCAGGGAAGATGTTTCTCCTCCCACAAAGTTTGCCTCCTTAATGTCATCTTGGCCACTTGAATAAACCAGTTCCTAAGCCATATCTGATGCATACAATGAATTGCATTGTTTGGAGTTTAAATGGACAAGTACTTTAAAACATATAGCAGGGGCGGGTTCCTAATTTTTTTACTATCACTCTGTGGGCGTGGCTTATTTTGTGGGTGTGGCTTGCCAGCCATGTGACCAGGTGGGCGTGGGCCTCGGGAGCTTGGCAGCAGCCGGAGATGTGGGGGGGCATTGCCCACCTGCAACGCAGCCCCCTGCAGCGGGAGCAGCAAGACCACACAGTGGTTCTTCTAGGAGGCTCCGTCCGGCCTGAATGCTTCTCCCCATTCGATGATCCTAGGCTCCTGCCGCCCATTCCCCCTCCCCTCAGCAGCTCGAGAAGCCTCGAATGTGCGAAAATGCCTGGGGTCATCACCGCGCATTCGTGGCTTCTCAGACTGCTGAAGGGAGGGGAACTGAGATAGGTTCTGCCGCCCATTCTTTCAGTGTCTCACGTGCTCCCTCAGCCATCCTCCCCTGCTTGGACTCACTGTGGGGTAGGAAGGCAGCGCATGTGCAGTGCCGGAAGCTTGGCTTCTGGGCATGTGCAGAAGAAATTTTTTATGGCGGCGCCCAGGCACCGGCAACCGACCGCACCGGTACTGTGACATCACCAGCGGGCCGCTACCGGTGCTATAGAGTGGACCGCACTGGTAGGAACCCACCACTGACATATAGGTATAAATATTGCCTGAAGAAAGACCTAGTCCCTCATAAAGGTGAACTTACTGTATTCCAAGATTAGTTTTTGATGGAACAATGTAAGCAAGTTCGATTGTTTCTAGGACATTCTACATACTACATTATTTATTTGGGCTTTATTTGTCCCATTCATGCATATGGTTGTCTTGTTTTTAAATTCTATATTATGTTTAATTGTTCTGTTTCATTTGGTGGTTAGACCCCTTCAGCATCATTTTTTGAATGGTAAGGTGAGATCAAAGAAATAAATGCTGCTTTAACCAGTTTCAAATAGTTCTATATACAATGTAGTTGTATATTTCATCTGATTTTAAAAAAAAAACAATTGTATCCCCTTCTATTTTACATTTATTGTATGTATTTTAAAGATGGTTTTAATGAGGCATTTAGCTGAAAGCATTACCAAACCAAACTACCTCTTTGAAGCTACATACCATTCTAATTCTTATGTTCCTAAATGCCTGTCTCGGTTGCAAAATTCAACTCTTCCAACATCTCTTCATCTGTTTTCTATTGCTCTTATGATTCAATAATCAATTTTATTATACCCGCGGTAGTCTTCGACTTAGAATCATTCATTTTTTAAAAAGTTTTTATTTTTTTCCACAGTCTCCATATATACATCCATACATATACCATAAATCATATCAACATATATATAGTTATACATTTCTATCCAATATATCATAAACCAATATCCTAATGTTGCACCTATTATACTTCTGCCAGTCTGTTTCCCCTCATTTCATAACACTCCCCTCCCTCTGTCTCCCTCTCTTCCCTCTACCTTCTTTCTCCTTCTCTCCCCCTTCCTACTTCCCTTCTCCCCTCCCTTCCCTTCTCTACTTCCTCTTCCTCCCTCTTGTCCCTTCCCTGAGTACTTCTAATCGTAATTCATCTTATGGTTAACAGACTGGTAACATATATCCCTACTTCATTTAATTACCGATGCCCCTTTTAGACTTATATATTTCCTATATCCATATCTATACATATAATATATAATTTTTTTTTCTAGGTATATACTACTATCCTAATGCTACCTCCTTTACTACCTAATTTTGTCATTTGTTTATATGATCGATTGTAGTTACAACAGCAAGAAAAAAGTTACTTATGACCATTTTTCACACTTATGATGCTTGCATCCCCATGGCCACACAATCAACATTCAAACACTTGGCAACTGGCATGTATTTATGGTTGCTGTGTTCCAGGGTCATGTGATCATGTTATTCAAACTTTTGACAAGCAAAGTCTATGGGAAAGCCAGATTCACTTAACAATTGTGTTACTAACTTAGCAACTCAATGATTCACTTAACAACTGTGGCAAGAAAGGACATAAAATGGGGCAAAACTTATTTAACAACTATGAGGCTTGACAACAGAAATATCAAGTTCAATTGTGGGTCGTAAGTCAAGCACTACTTTAACATCCCAATAGGGTGAGCTCTATCAGTTTAATTTAAATTGGTTTTGGCATAAACTGTGTTTGAGAAAGAGAAAACAGTCTTCTACCACATCATGATACTGATGGAGTTTTAAATGAAAGGTAGATATGGTAAGTTGCAAGTGTCATGGCAACAAAAGGAGAACATGTTAGCAGTGGGTTGTTCCCAGTTCGGACCGGTTCTTAGAACCGGTAGCGCCTGCAGTGGGAGGCTCCACCCACCCACCCGGGATGCTTCTTCACATGCGCAAAAGCATTGCGCATGCGAGCGTGCACGCAAATTGGTAGCAAAAATATTAACAACCCACCACTGGAACATGTGTATAATAGGATTGTGCACGGCATTTGAAACATCCGTCTTTCTAATGTTGTGCCCTGGTGGAAGCTTTGTGTGGCTGTCCCCAGTAGTCTGCACCTGTGTAAGACTTACACAGAAATGCAGATCCTTTAATACTTCAAGAATTGTTTCTTTGCATCAGTGCATTCCACAAAGCTGCCAGTGGCCTACTGAACAATAAATCTTCATCATACCTCTCAGAGCCTGTCAGTTTGCCATGAGTGCACCAGGCTGAGGTTAGAGCATGACCTCAAGAAACTGGAGATGGAGTGATTGAAGCATGGACAGGCAAGGCCAACATCACTTATGGCTTCCTTGTTCTTCACAGATGCAACTGTCCTCCCCCCCCCCGTGCGATAAAATATATTTATGTAATCAATTTTTAGTCTGCTTTCCATTAAAATTGGAAGCAGAGGTGGCGCAGTGGTTAAATACAGCACTGCAGGCTACTGCTAGTTCAGCAGTTCAGCTGTTCAAATCTCACCGGCTCAAGGTTGACTCAGCCTTCCATCCTTCCGAGGTGGGTAAAATGAGGACCCAGATTGTTGGGGGCAATATGCTGAACTCTGTAAACCGCTTAGAGAGCGCTGTAAAGCACTATGAAGCGGTATATGACCTGGACTCCATTTGGACAGGGCAAGCCGAGATGACAGGGGCGAGTCTTAGTCCTGTTATATGGGACAAGTTTGATCCTGTCACTCCTGAGGATGTGGACAAGGCCATAGGAGTGATGAGCGCCTCCACTTGCTTATTGGACCCGTGCCCCTCCTGGCTGGTCTCTGCCAGCAGGGAGGTGTCACGCGGCTGGCTCCAGGCGGTTGTGATCGCTTCTTTGAGAGAGGGATCCATCCCACAGCCTTTAAAAGCTGCGGTGGTGAGGCCCCTCCTCAAGAAGCCTTCCCTGGACCCAGCGGATTTAAAGAACTTCCATCCAGTCTCCAACTTACCCTTTTTGGGTAAAGTTGTTGAGAAGGTGGTGTCGCTCCAACTCCTGCGGCTATTGGAGGATACTGATTATCTGGATCCCTTTCAATCGGGTTTCAGGTGCGGCTACAGTACGGAGACTGCTTTGGTCGCGCTGATGGATGATCTCTGGCGAGCCCGGGATGGGGGTTGTTCCTCCATCCTGGTGTTACTTGACCTCTCAGCGGCTTTCGATACCATTGACCATGGTATCCTTCTGCGTCGTCTTGGGGAGATGGGAGTGGGAGGCACTGTTCTACGGTGGTTCTCCTCCTACCTCTCTGACAGGACGCAGTCGGTGTTGACAGGAGGACAGAGGTCGGCCCCTAGGCCCCTGGTTTGCGGGGTGCCACAGGGCTCGGTCCTCTCGCCCATCCTATTTAACGTTTACATGAAACCGCTGGGTGAGATCATCCAACAACATGGGGTGAGGTATCAGCAGTATGCTGACGATACCCAGTTGTACATCTCCACCCCGTGTCAGTTCAGTGAAGCAGTTGATGTAATGTGCCGCTGCCTGAACGATGTGAGGGTCTGGATGGGAGTGAACAGACTCAGGCTCAACCCAGACAAGACTGAGTGGCTCTGGATATTGCCTCCCAAGGACTATGTCGACTGTCCCTCCTTGGTTCTGGGGGGAGAAAAATTGACTCCCTCAGAACAGGTTCGCAATTTGGGTGTCCTCCTAGACCCACAGCTAAAATTGGAGCAACATCTTTCAGCTGTGGCTAGGGGGACCTTTGCACAGATCCGTCTCGTGCACCAATTGCGACCCTACTTGGAGAGGGAGGTTTTGCTCACAGTCACTCATGCCCTTGTCACCTCACGGCTAGACTACTGTAACGGGCTCTACATGGGGCTACCCTTGAAGAGCATCCGGAGACTGCAATTGGTACAGAATGCAGCTGCACGAGCTGTAGTGGGTGTACCGAGATACACCCACGTAACACCTATCCTCCGCCAGCTGCATTGGTTGCCAATTAGTCTCCGGTTGCAATTCAAGGTGTTGGTTTTGACCTTTAAAGCCCTACATGGCTCAGGGCCAGGTTACCTGCGGGACCGCATCCTACCACATACCTCCCTAAGACCGGTTAGGTCCCACAGAGAGGGCCTCCTCCGGGTCCCATCGGCCAAACAATGTCGGTTGGCAGGGCCACGGGGGAGGGCCTTCTCTGTGGGAGCCCCATCCCTCTGGAACCAACTTCCACCAGAGATCCGGACCATCCCCACCCTGCTGGCCTTCCGTAAAGCCTTAAAAACATGGCTCTTCCGGCAGATGGGGTGAATAGGATAATCAGATTCCCCCCTGAATGTTGTGTTTATAATGTTTCTTTTTCTTTAATTATATTTTTAATTTAAATTATGATCATTGTTTTTAAATGTACGTTTCTTATTCATGCTGTACGCCGCCCTGAGTCCCATGGGATTGGGCGGCCTATAAGAGCGTCTAAATAAATAAATAAATAAATAAATATAAGTCTAAGTGCTAGTGCTAGTGCTAAAATTGAGCTTTGAAATTGAGCTAAATTTCCAGAAATTATCATCTCTTGCTATGAAAGTGGCCTATGCCAAATTGAAGACAAAACACTTTTTTATCTCTCTTTGAGAAGTGCCAATGCAAATTTTATTGCTTGGCAGTATTGGAAATAATTTTAGGTTTAGTTGCTTTTTCTGAGGGGATAAATCCTGCCAAGTGTTAATGATTAGGTTCATAATAACCAAACAAAATGTTAGGATCCAATTAATAAAGACTGTTGCCTTGTAAGTGGTCAAAATGAAATAGTGAAAAGGTAGTTAAGAGTTTTTTGTTGTTGTTACTATTGTTTAATTCAGGGGTCCCCAAACTTAGCAACTTTAAGACTTGTGGACTTCAACTCCCAGAATTCTGGGAGTTGAAGTCCACAAGTCTTAAAGTTGCCAAGTTTGAAGACCTCTGGTTTAATAGGATACTATGATACTCTTCTTTTTTTAAAAAAACCTGATTCATTGGAGACTTTTCTAACAATATACGAAAAGGGTTTAGTGGTATAGCCTTCAGCCTCAGGCAAGCACTTGAGTTTGAATTTGAGACCTTTGCTGTGACTTTTCTTCTAAAATAAGAAATAAGAGTTATCTTTTTTCCAATAGATAGGGAAAACATGGGGCCAATTTTGGTTAGAAAAACAAGAAGGAGAAATAATCTATCACCCTGGAACATTGTTCTGATCAAATGTGTTCCCTATAGCCTCATTCCTTTAGTGTTCCTTTAGTGACTGAAGTTACAACAGCACTGAAAGAAGTGAGTTATGAACATTTTTCACACTTACGACCATTGCAGAATCCGAATGGTCACTTGATTAAAATTTGGATGCTTGATAACTGGTTCATATTTATGATGATTGCAGTGTCTTGGGTTCATGTTATCACCTTTTGTAAACTTCTGTCAACCAAAGTCAAAGTTATTATTAGTTTGCCCAAATACTCCCAAAATGTTATTTCATTACAATTCATTCCATTCCTTACCATTGGCCATGTTTTGCGGACTGCTGATAACTAATATGTAACTAAATCTAGAGGAGAATTGATTCCCCACCCATAAACTTAGATCCAGAATGATTCTACCTAAAATGTAGTAGTAAAAGCTGTTTTGAAAATATCACACAATTCCATCTTTTTTTTCTAACTCACAGATAAATCTTCCATAATATAGTTCCCTCCCCACCCCAAACTCATTTTTATTGCTACTGGTGCAGGAAAATGTTCTAGGACAGTGATGGCAAACCTTTTATCCCTCGGGTGCCGAAAGCGCGTGCGTGCATACTATCACGCACATGCGAGTGCCCACACCCATAATTCAATGCCTGGAGAGGGCAAAAACAGCCTCCCCCGCCCCCGCAGAGGTACTCTGGAGGCCGGAAACGGCCCGTTTCCTGACTTCTGGTGGGCCCAGTAGGCCCATTTTTCGCCTTCCCCAGGCTCCAGAGATTTCCCTGGAGCCTGGGGAGGGCAAAAACGCCCCCTGTCCCCTGGAGGCCCTCCTGAGGCCCTCTGGAAGCCTAAAATGCCCTCCCAGAGCCTCCGCGTGAGCCAAAAATCAGCTGGCCATCGCGCACATGCACGCTGGAGCTGAGCTAGGGTAACAGCTCGCGTGCTGGCAGATATGGCTCCGCG
This sequence comes from Diadophis punctatus similis, assembly GCA_023053685.1. Classification (NCBI taxonomy): domain Eukaryota; kingdom Metazoa; phylum Chordata; class Lepidosauria; order Squamata; family Dipsadidae; genus Diadophis; species Diadophis punctatus. Next base: position 87,418,350 of record JALIGW010000002.1, read on the forward strand.
TGCCACCTGTGGCACGCGTGCCATTGGTTCGCCATCACTGTTCTAGGAGAACTACATATATTCTTATAAACACAAGCCCAAGACTTATTCAGCAAGAAAGACAAAAATGTATGAAGTATAATTGGCAGAATAATGGTACTGCCAATTCAAGGAACTAGGGAGCCTACACAAGCATATCTACTAGGCAAAACAGAAACAGATTATGCTTGGTTTCTTATTGAACCAAACATAATCTCACAATCATATACTTGAGTGTCCTAAGTTTAATGGCAGTATTACTGGTGATTTCACCTTTTGCCATTGTTAGGGGCCCTGACAAATCCCTGGCCTTGTCTATCTGTTTAGAATCTGTTTAGAAAATTGCCATTCCAATGGAGAAGAATTTTATATTCCTAAATCCTTTTCCTACTGTCCTTAACAATGCCAAAAATCTGTCTTTGGTTATAATATCAATGACTCACAATGCAGAGTCTATGTCAAAGATACTAAAGTTGTTTCCATATTGCTCTAATTAAACTATCATGTCTGTGCAAAAGACTTTTATCATAGGATAATGGTATCCTGCTGCTCTATAAATGCCAAAGCAAAGCTGGAGATATTTAAGGGGAACTCTTGAAGCAAAATATTTACTGTTAGAACAGAAACATAACTTTACTCTTCCAAGTCCCAACTCCCAAATAGATCAGATACAAGAGAACCACATAAAAAATAATGGGTCTGGAATTCTTCAGTTCATCAAGAAATATTCAATTTCTCAAAAAACTGTAGTATTCTAAAGGCATGCATTTGGAATTAATATTCTCTGATTTAAATGGTAATTTGAATTGATCAAGCCAATTTCTAAATATGAACCAAATCATTTAGATAAGTCAGATCTCCTGACCCACATATAAATACTTAATATACCGGTAGGATACTATATCTATGCATGCATTATAACACTAGATGTATAATTTCAATATATGCAAAATTGAATGCAGGTTAAACAGTGCAGTTTTCAACCTAACTTCTGTAAACATTTTTCTAGTGTGTTTATAAATATTTTTCAGAATGTTTTGTAACACAGTATATCCTAGACAAGATTTTATCATACCTGAACTCATAGTCTGTAAAGAGTTCCAGGTGTTTTCATTATCCATTTATCATCTGTTTTTTCATACTAGGAAAAATGTTAAGGTGAAAAATACAAAATAAATACATTTTATTGGGTACCATCAGGAACTGTCTATCTGAAAGCTCTCTGCAGCATTTTCTACCAAATGCAAAAAAAGGATAGATTTCTAATGATTTAATACATGTTACAGGGTTTTTATTTTTCAATAAACATTCAAAATGGAAAAAATAATACTTCTGTACAAGTATTACATGACAATGCAGTCGAAGACTTAATAATTCAACATATAATATCTAGCATATAACAAGACAAGGGAAAAAGGAAAGAGGAAAAAGGACAGAGGAAAAACAAAACAAAACGTTACTGTATGTTAGAAAATAACTGAGTAAACAATTATAAAGAATTTGCCTAGATCACCAAGATCACCAACCAATTAAATAAACAAACCTTTGGGTGAATGCAGTTTTATTTCCAATTGATAAGATTAAGCTGTAAAAATAACTTACATGGTACAGCTATTAAAAGACTTCTGCAATCCTCTGGCCTTATACGGTAACAGTTTTAGGATCTAGAATGGTCAATATGCTATCTGTGGGTCTCCTATTAGAGGGCTATCACATCCTTTCTAGTTAAGGTGACCAGATTATTTTTTTTTAAGCGGGACATCATTGACGGGGGGCGGGCCCGCCTGGACGCCGCCATTTGAGTTTTGCCCTCTGCGCATGCGCAGAATGCTGTGCGCATGCGCAGAGGGCAAAAGAACGCAAATGTCGGCGTCCAGGTGGGTGGGGGGGAGGCGGGAGGCCTTTCCTCGCCTCCCGCCTCCCCTTCGGGAGCCGGCAGTGGCTTGGGCTGGCTGGCAAGCGAGGGAGCGGGGCTGGCTTGGGAAGGGGAGCAGCCCGGAGATGGTGCTCCAACCCAGCGTCTCTTGGCTCTCCTGCTCCCCCTCCGCCAGCGCTGGGCTGCTGAAGTGACAGGGGGAGAAAGGAGATCAGGAGGCGGCGGTGGATCACAACAACCCCAGCAGCAGCACCAGGCACAGAGAGAGAGAGAGAGAAGCCGTGCGCGCTCATGAACACACACACACACACACACACACACAAGCACGCATACAGGCGTGCGTGGTGGAGTGACTTGCTCGCTCGCTTTTCTCTCTCTCTCTCTGCCTGGAGCTGCCGCTGGGGTTGTTGTGATCCGCCGCCGCCTCCTGATCTCCTTTCTCCCCCTGTCACTCCAGCAGCCCAGCGCTGGCAGAGGGGGAGCAGGAAAGCCAAGAGTAAGGTGACCAGACATCCCGCTGTTTCTTTTCAAAATGGCATTCTTTCCAAAAAAGCGTGACTTTGGACGCGGGACACATGCTTGAAAAGCGTGTCTGTCCCGCCAAAAGCGGGACGTCTGGTCACCTTATTTCTAGTACTATCACAACTGATTTGTGTGCCTCATATTTAGATTCCTATTTTCATCAGGAAGCAAAAACATAACTAATGTGTTATGCCCAGTGGTGGGTTGCCGCCGGTTTGGACCGGTCCGCCCGTACCGGTGGTGGAAATTTGTACCCGCTCACCAAACCGGCAGCAATGGCCGACTGTCCATGCCCCTGAACTGGTTCTCTGGTCACTGCAGCCCTGAAAAGAACGCTCTGCGCATGTGCAGAGTGTTCTGCGCATGCGCAGAGGGTCATTTCCGCAAAGTGACATGCGCACAAGCGAAGCGAGCGAGCCCGCACAAAACGCACACTTCCGTCATGATGCGAACTGGTAGGGAAGGTAAGTGGAACCCATCCCTGGTTATGCCTCAAAAATCTAAACAGACCGTTTGAAAAAAGGGGGAGGTGGTAGAAAGAATACACACAATATCAGTCCCATCTTTCACAATAGAAACCACCACAGCACTTAATTCTCAAAATAATAATTTTTCAAAATGCAGACTCTGAAAGCCAAGGTTGTTGTTCCTTCTAAGCACTCATTTCGTCATTAAATGAGAAGCAGCCAACCAGGAAACTCAAGCAATGGGGCTGCAGCTCTTGAGAAGAATCAAGGATTAATTGTCTGTGGTATTATATTTTATCGGCGAGGTGGAATGTCAGTTTATTAATTAAAACAAATAAACATTACCAACTTTAACAGATGCTTTTCTCACCCTCGACAAGGCCGTAAAGTTACAATCCATTTGTCTGCAAGGTGCTGGTCAACCTGCCCCTCCTACAAACTATTTCATGATTTTTAAGATGGTTCTCTGAACATCTTTGTGTAAGGAAAGATGGTTTTTCTTCAGTACATTTCAGAACGTGGAAGATAGGAACCCAGAACTGCAGTATTATAACTGCAATATACATTACATACTGAATTCTATCTAATTTGCAGTGATCCAGTGTCAACTTGTTAAATTATAGTTCTTTAATATATTCTGAATTAATGAATACCATAGGAAACATTATTACGATAAAACAATGAAGGTCATACTTTAAAATTCTGTACCTTCTGTTCCAGGGGTGGGATCGACTTACCTTCCCTACCGGTTCGCATCACGATGGAAGTGCGTGTTTTGCGCGCATGCGATCACTTCACTCACTCCATCACATCACACAAATTACTCTCTGCGCATGTGCAGAAGTCTCTGCGCATGCGCAGAGGGTTCTTTGCCGGCCGTGGTGACTGGAAAACCAGTTCGGGAGCGTGGACAGCCGGCCATTGCTGCCGGTTTGGCGAGCGGGTGGAAATTTCCGCCAGCTGTACGTGAGAACCAGTCCGAACGGCAGCAACCCACCACTGATCTGTTCTAAAAATACTAAATATATTTAACAATAATCGCAGAATATACCATCCAGTATCATTTCTGTTAATTTATGGCACTGAGAGGTATACCTTGGCTCCTACACTTTGTATAAACATATTTATCAAAACTCTGTCTTTATTTGACTTCATGCTATCCCATCTGTTATTCTTTTTCATGGAATACTATTTTTACCATATTACGGACAATATGTATATTGCCATCATACCTGTCAGATTCTTCTGAATCACTTATAGGTTTTCTCCCAGAGCAAATTACATATTATCTTTAACAGGATGTACATTATTTTAATGAAAACCGGTCTCAGTATTCTGTACTTTTGAAAAAAAAAAACCACTTAGTCTTTTATTTATACAGTATAAATACAGTATTTTCAAAAGTAAATAAAAACCTGGAACCAGAAGGCTATGAGTCTATGCAGAGAAAGTATGAAGCATTTTCTCTTATCTTCTCACTACCTCAAAATGGACAGCTTTAAAGCTTTAACTTTCATTTTTTTTAAAATCTTGACACTTTCTTATATCCATATTAACATACTTTACCTCTCTTTCAAACTACTATTGTAGCTCACAATAAAGAACTCAAAAACTCAAATTGCCAACCTATCCATTCCCTGAAAGGTAAACTTGTTTTGTTTCTGCAATATAGCTTTTCCTAAAAGTCTGTTATTATTATTTTCAAGGAGGTTGATAATTCCATAGATAGACCCATTATTTTACATTCAGAAAGCTCTGGACTGATTGAATGCATTTACGGATAATAGGACTAGATTACTGTTGCATTGCTGACCAAATGTAGTTAGTTAGTAAGTAAGTTACTAGTAATTTAGTAATAACATCTTGCTTTACTTGCTTTACACCTCACAGAGTAACTGCTCACTTCTCTTTCAAAAACGCTGTGCAGTATTTGTATCATTGGAAGATCAAGAAATAAAGAGGAAGAGGTTTTTCTACTCCTGTGTTTAACTTTTATACATATAAACAGATACAAATAATGATAGCTTGTCTACTTTCTGACACTTAGTCTGTCCCCAGGGCAAAAGCATAAACACAAATAAAAGGACATTCCATTTGAAAGCGAGCTTGGTATAGTGATTAAGGCAGCAGGCTAGAAACCAGGAGACTGAGTTCTAGTCCTGCCTTAGGTTTAAAGCCAGCTCAGCTATTTTGGGTTAGTCACTTTCTCTCAGTGCTTCTCTCAGAAGGAAGCAATGGCAAACCACTTCTGAAAAATCTTTCCAAGAAAACTTCAAGGACTTGTTCAGGGAGTCTTTGAGACTCAGAAGCGATTGAACAGAAGGGTGGGGGGGGACATTCCATTTACTCTGCAAGACATTCCCTAATTGCTATCCATGCATTTACACATCCCAAGCATGAAGTCTTGTTCTAGTAAATGCTGGATTATATAGTATTAATAAATGTAACTTGTTGGCAAACAAAAACAGCCTGCAATGAATTATGAAATTCATCTGAGATAAGGAAGTAGCCAAGTTTAGTTTAGTTTCTGATAACCATTAACACTTGTCCATTAGCACATTAAATGCAAGAGCAGGCAAATGGCATATACATATAAGGTTGGGAAATTGTTTTTTAACCGCTCAGAGTTTTAAAAAGCTGTTTTTAATTGGGAATAATGTGAAATCATTGGACCCCTGTAAGGTTCAAAAAAATTCCATGGAGAGTGTGAAGAAAAGAAATGTATAAGCAATGATATTGTAGGGGTCTCCAACCTTTGCAACTTTAAGCCTTGTGGACTTCAACTCCCAGAATTCCTCAGCCAGCTTTGCTGGCTGAGGAACTCTGGGAGTTGAAGACCACAAGCCTTAAAGTTGCCAAGTTGGAGACCCCTGAATAGAGTGTGGTCTCCAACAATTCCACAAACTATTTTGACTAACAGTTCATGAAATACTATTTCCTGAAAATTAACGTTGACTATACAGCATACAGTACGCACAAAAGCAATTTTTAATAAGGGGGAAAAAATCTCCACCTTGTTTTATTTCTCATGTGTCTGCATTAATCATTTGATATTAATGGTTCTCAGAACATCTTCTGTCAAGAAATGACCTTAACACAGGAAACATTTTGTTCTCAACAACCTTGGAAAATTAACTATTAATACGGCTAAACTTGAAATACAGGATACCTGAAAGAAACCAGAATATTCTATTATTTCATGGTTTAATGTAGTCATCAAAGGTTACTCACCCTCATGTTTATAAATTATATACTGCAGGATTAACTTCCCTGGATTAACCTGTTTAAAAATAACAGATTATGAGAAGGGAGGTTAGTAAACTTTATGTATCTGGAATTGAATCACCCAAAAAGGATTTACAGCTCAAGGCTTCATTCTTTCACGAATCTGTACCTGATATTAAATTTAATTTTATCACATAAAATGCAAAAACAAATTTACTGGTTTTTTTTCTTAGAGCTATAATTATTGATAAATAAATAAATAAATAAATAAATAAATAAAGAGAGAGAGAGAGAGAGAGAGAGAGAGAGAGAGAGAGAGAGAGAGAGAGAGAGAGAGAGAGAGAGAAAACACGGATTTTTTACAGAGGTGTAGATCCTATAATATACTTTAATAAAGAATAGACTATTGTTTTTATTTTTCTTCGCAAAGAATTAAATGATTATTACTTAGTATACTCCAAGTATTAGATTAGCAGGCTAGTCAAAGTACATTTCATCAGGAAGGAATGAACAGAATAGAGTTTAATCTAGAGAGATGTCAAGCAAAAAAAATATATAGTTTAAAAAAGATATTTTATCTTTCTTCAGAGTAAAGGCTCATGCATAGTATATCTTGGATTCTTCAACTAGACACAAGAACAGTTTTTTTTCCCGAACACCATCACTCTGCTGAACAAATAATTCCCTCACCGCTGTCAAACTATTCACTAGGCTGCATTACTATTACTATTAGTCTTCTCATTGTTCCTATTACCCATCTCCTCCCACTTATAACTTGTTGCTTGTATCCTTATGATTTATATCAATATTGTTTCCTGATTGCTTATTTGTACCCTATGACAATCATTAAGTGTTCTACCTCATGATTCTTGACAAATTTATCTTTTCTTTTATGTACACTGAGAGCATATGCACCAAAGACAAATTCCTTGTGTGTCAATCACACTTGGCCAATAAAAAATTCTATTCTATTCTATTCTATTCTATTCTATTCTATTCTATTCTATTCTATTCTATTCTGTGTGAAATGATGTACATTTCTATTTGAATTTTATGGATAAAGAACCTCTTCAGCTGCAGGGCATTTATATCACCATTTACTCAACTTTTCAAAACTTCAACATATCTTGCCAATTTCGACTGAAGTGTGAAACACAAGCTGGGAAGTGGGGCCATGGCAGACAGTCACAAAAGCACCATATGGAGCTCACCTTCTTTTCACAAAGTGGGTTTCAAATGTAGCTATTATATAGATTGATCTCCTCACATATTCTAAGGAATTGTAATCATCATAAATCTGATGAAACCAGGAAATAATGGACTTTGCAAATGTGAAATGCATGTACTCAGGCACACCTATGATAAAATTCAAGAGGGATGTGGAATTTTTTTTCCTGTCTCAAAAGAAAAGTATGAAAATGTTGCTAGCCATTTCAACAGATGGAAAATATCTAATCAAATGGGGGTAGAGGAGGTAAATCAGATGCACCTGGTTATTAATAACACAGATGCTGTCTGCTACATATGTTTTCAGAGCTTCCATCTTAAACTCAGATACTTAGGAATAAATTTTGGCTAATTTAGTGATATTTATTTCAAAATAAATGATTTGAGAGTATTTACCAAATCGAAGGCTATTCCTTTTCCCCAATTAAAGCACTGTGGAAAAAAATGGGTTGGAAAATTTGGAAATAATAAATAATCCTCCGTACATATTTTTAATGAATTTTAATGAACTTTAATTTTAAAGTCTGCAAATAAGAAGCCTCTTCTGAAAACTGCTTCCAGTTTATCATCATGATTTCCACTTTCCACTTACAATATGATGGTAAAGATTAAATTTAGCAGTTGTTTTTCAAAAGTTTCTTACAGCTTAATCTTATCCATTCTTTTTCTAATTCTTTCACTAGATTTCCTCTGTATATTTCTCTGGTTAGGTAGAAAAGGAAAAAGTACAAACTTCCATAAAGAGATATCTTGAGAGAGACACTGATTCAGTCTATTTTATCTGAGTAAAATTATTTGTACAATCTCAAATACTGGATATCACGTTACCATCCAGTTCTTGTGTATAATGAGTAATACTGACATTTCTCAAGTACTTCAAATCTTTTTCATACTTGTATGAGAAAATAGAATAAAAATGAGCAAAAATATTAATATATCTAAATTTTAATGTAAGTACATAGGTGTACATGAAGATATATCTATGAGATGCATGTGCAGGGCAGAAAGCAATCATTTTCTTAAATATGATGTAAATAATTGCACTTCATTGTATAGAATTTACAGTACACACTCAAAAGACCTAGATTAGTGAGGCAGGGGTGGGTTCCAGTTTTCTTCACTGCTGGTTTGCTCAGGGACACACTTCGTGCTCATGCGCAGAAGCAGGGGCGGGTTGCTCTCTTACCTTGCTACCGGTGCGCTGCGTGCGCATTACCATATTTCGTGCGTGTGCACACTTGCTAAGTGCACCCCCTCGCACGATTTTGCTTCCGCGCATGCGCAGGAAGAAAAAGCCCAGAAATTCTTGAAAAAAGATGGCGGCTCCTAGGGACCGGCAACCAACCGCACCGGGTCGGTAACCTCTTGGTGACGTCACCAGCCCGCTGCTACTGGTGCGATAGAGTAGACTGCACCGGTAGGAACACAACACTGCGCAAAAGCAAAAAACAAGATGGCGCCGTCTACAGCGCCAAGAGAACCAGCTCAGGGGTGTGGCAGGCCTGGGTCGCTGCCGGTTCCAGCAACCCAGGCCACCAAGTTACTACAGGTTTTTTAGAACCGGTCCGAACCGGGAGGAACCCACCTCTGTAGTGAGGTCTTGAACTGAGTTGAACTTTGAAAGAAAACTCCATTAAATTGAAAAGACATGCGATGTGCCCAGTTATGTGATTGGGAAGCAACTTTATTCCTCACAAGCATGTCCAGACATAGGTATCAAGTTATAGGTAAGTATAGTCAAGTACAGTTATACACACACGCACACACAAACATAAATAAATTATTTGTTCTGGTTAGTGTCAGAGTTATTTTTCACATCTCAGCAATTGCAAAATAAAAAAGAATCTTGTAATTGACAAAAAGAACAGTATATTCCATTTAAATATATTTTTGGAAGATGCTGTCAATTTAAAAAGCAGACTTTTCTCATAAAATAATGGACTGTCAGATGGAGAAGACAAAATGTTCCTTCTTCCTTTCAACAGCTAAAGCAAGGACAGTAGAATCGCAACCAAGTGACACATCAAAACTTGTGACACAGATGAATGATCTTAAAGCTGTTGTAACTTCTGCACACAAATTCCCTCACTCAAATATAAGTTTTACTTCTCTTCCCTCATTTTTAATCAATTCCTACTCTCTCAATCTTCTTCAGAATCCTTTGGATTAGAGTGGGTGGGCTAAAAATGTTTTTAATAAAACACATTTTTTTTACTTTTCTGCCATAAAATCATTAACAAAAACTGAGTCTTGATGGATATTGACACTTGCAAGAATTTTATCTCCACTAGACTTTGCTGCCAATTAAGAAGACTCTGACCTAAATTCAGGTGGCAGCTATAAAACTGGAGTTATCTTCTGTAACCTTTCCAGTATTCTTTTAAAAAAACATAATGAAGAAACAGTTCCCTCTCTTGAAATTGCCTGAATTGTGAGAAATTCTATTGCAATTCCCATTAGCATGGTCAAATGCAGCATAAGCTTTTTCATCAGTGACTTTAGTTTGAACCCAATTAGCTCTGGAGTTGTGCAGGTTTGATACTAGTCCAGGATGGGTCAGCCCCTTACATATTGAATATAATTTTTTTTAAATAGAATATAATTCTTTATTGGCCAAGTGTGATTGGACACACAAGGAATTTGTCTTTGGTGCATATGCTCTCAGTGTACATAAAAGAAAAGATACAGGAGACTGGTCTGGTCAGAAAGAGATTGGTCAGTATATCAAATTATTCTGGGGTCTGGAGGAGGGGAACATCTCACACAAGGCACAATTTTGTAGTATGTTAACCACATATTTTTGATTTGCAATCCTGTTCGGAGGTAGGTTGTTTATATCTTTATAGGGTTATGTCCTTGCAACAAGGGGTGGGGGGAATCTGAACATAACAAGGAGGTTCCAATTAGCATGACGGACTGCCAAGAGGAAGATGAACGAGTACACATCCCACAAAGAATTCTAATCCTGGGCAAATGCCTCCAAACTATGTCTCTCTCCTCTCGAGGATGTACCAAGCAAGACCCGTCTGCACGGAGTGGAGCGCTTCTCGGAATCGGACTCTCCTAATATCGAAAGCAACAATCCTAATGGGATTGCAAGCCGGACATTTGCCGGTCGACTTCCTCGAAGATGAGCCACCCTCACGGCCAACCCTTAGGCATCCCAACCCACAAGCGTCCGGCTGGGCTTTCCCTTTCCCGTGGCTTTGGGCAGGTGTGAGCGCTGCCCGGCGGGAGGAAGGGGGGAAAAAAGTGGGGGGGCGGGACTTCGAAGGCCGGCGAGGGCCTCACAGGCCCCTCCTCGCCAGCGTCAGCGGCGCGCGCGAGCTGCCAGCCAGCTGCTCCGCTGACGTCACGGCCCAACCCTGCTTTTTCTCTCTGTGTGTATGTGTGTGTGTGAGAGTATGTGCGTCTCTCCCTCCCTCCCTCGCTCTCTCTCTCTCTCTCTCTCTCTCTCTCTCTCTCTCTCTCTCTCCCTTCCCTCCTTCCTCTTTCCCCTCCCCACGTGTTGGAGAGAGTAAAGTTTGTTGTTTCCCGTCGTCAGGGCGACCTTTCCTAGCCCCCGCAAATGGGCGAGGCGAGGGCGGGGCGGAGCTGGCTTGGAGTTTATAAGTAAGGCAACAGCGGGCGCGCGGCTTGACAGTTCGGGCCGCGCGGGCATCCCTTCTCCGCCTAAAAGGTGGGGGGAGAGAAAGGAAAAAAAGAAAAAAAGAAGCCGGAGCTCGCGCGTGTGCGAGAGAGGGAGCAAAAGAAAAAAGAAAAAAAGAGAGCGAGAGCGGAGAAAGCGCCAGCCCCGCCCGCCAGTTAGCCAGCCAGCCAGGGACACGCGGCGGCTGTGGGAAACTACAGAAGTCCCCTCATGGCAGCGGCGCGAGCAGGGAATCCCCAGGAATTGCCTCGCGCCTTCCAGCTGTTGGTGTTGCCGCTGACGCTGCCGCCGATTTGCGAAGCGGCTTTGGCTGCTGCTGCTGCTGCTACTCTCTGGCGGGGCTTCTCCTCTTCCTCCTCGTAGGAGTCGCTCGCTGCAAGACATCTCCGCAGTCTTTCGTCCAAAGGACTTTTTAATATTCCACTTGCAATATACTGTGTGTGTATATACATATATATGTGTGTATATATATTTCTCCACAGATAGGTTAAACTGGATAGCCTTTTTCTGTGCCTTCCGACCACGCAGCGGCTCTTGACACGTTAATGAGGTGGGTGGCATTCCTCCCTCCCTCCCTCCCTGCCCCCTTTTTTTTGGTCTACTCCTTTTTTTTTTATCCTGCCTCGACCCGAGCTTGGAATTAAAAAGTTTCAGTGTGCAGAATCCAACGGCGGAGCTGCTCTTTCTCCTTCCCCTCCTCTCTTCCCTCTCTTCCCTCGCTCCCTCCTTCTTGGATGCAGCCGTCCCTCGTCGGTGGCTTTACTCTCCCCTCTGACATTTTTGCAGGCAGCCGCCCCCCGGCGAGTTTGACATGGCACTCAGCGGCACCCTCCTCCCTTCCATCTCCACCTTCGCCACGGCGGGCACGGCCGGCAGGGAAAAAGCCTTGAGACAAGCAGGTGGCCACAACGTGAGTATTCGCCGGGGTTGTTTGGGTGTAGCGGAGGAATTCTGCTGCAGCGTGTGGAAAGAATTTTACCTGGGATCAGCCCCAACAGCGCTCGAAGGAGAATATACAAATGCATGAGAATGTGCTTGAACAGGTGTAGAGTTCGCTTCTTGGGCCACCCTGAGAAAGTACTGTACAACGCGGGCGAACCCTCCCCTCGCTTTGCTGAAGAAAAAAAAGCGCTCGAATTAGGGAGGCTTTTTTTTTTTTGCTTATTTTTAAAGCAGTTGGGCGTTGATGAACAGTTTGGGGAGAAAATGGTTTGTTTTTTTTAAGGCTCAAATGACAAAAATGGAGCCAAAGAAACATGTTCCCCCAGAATCTGGAAAGCAATTGGATTCTGAGGAGAGTTCTAATCAGATTTCCAGAAATTAAAATAAAAGTTCTTCCCTGGTTCAGCTGTCTGAACCTACTGTAAAATAGGAAGCAGGCTTTTTTTAAAAAAAGTAAAGGAAGTCATTCTAACTTTTGTGATATAGTTTTATAGGTACGCCTATCTGAGCATTTGAGATTTTTCTCCAAGGTAATCCAGAGATTAACTGCCTTACTAAAAACATAACACACAAATCCACACTGGGTGCACACTAGCCCCAAATGCACCATGGCTAACTTAATCATGATGTACTCAATCAGACTTTCTGAGTTTGCCCAACGCAAGGAACCATCAGCTAAACTCCTGGGCTGGGTTTGGCAATCCATTCGGCTAAAATGTGGTTTGCTAGTTGTAGTTTGGTGTGCGGTGTAAATGCAGAGGTCTTTTTCTTTTTCTTTTCCCTCGATTCTTGGATTGTGGCAAAAACTTCTTTACCATTTGCGTAGGCATAGATTTTGCTTCGAGTTTAAACATCAGCATTTTGTATGAAGTGAGAGGAAACACCCATGGATAGAAAAATATACCATGAAGGAATACATTGAATTAAATAAGAAACTGAAGTATGTGGCGTATCGCAAACCAAAATCATGGGTGTGGATGGAGATGTTTAATACATTGGCAGCCTCTGGAAATATATACACCTACTCATGTGCCTAGGTTAGCTTTTCTTTGTATTGTTTCAGGCTGATGCCTTGCTTCTCTAGCTGCTATTGTATAATGCATGCAGCCTCAGAAAACGCCTACATGTGCCTAATTATTGAGTGCAATCTAATGCATTCATGTGGCATGTGCAGTTATTGCAAAATCAGTTTATTTGTATTTTCCTAAATCTATGACTACATCAAAAAAAATCTTTTTTGGGGGGGGAGGTTTCTGTCATGTATATTCATCACATTTATTGGGTCTGGAAGAAAGCTTTAATACATAGATAAAAGTACTGGAAATGTACATATAACCTATATACAGAGGCAGTATAGTAAGTATAAACTAATGACAGGATTGCAAAGTGATGCCTTTATTTTTATCTTGTGACTTTTGAGCAGAATGCTGCTCATGCTAGACACTAATAATTATGGCTTTAAAATGAGTTAGTTAAGCCCTGTAGTTTCAGACTTGACAGTTAAAATTCTGGCATAAGCTCATAAACTAGGACTACTTTGTGTCCCCCTAAAAGTCACGTAGCACAAAATGGAGAAGAAAAATGAGCAGTTCTGTGTTAGCGTGTGATAGTTTGAAAATTGTTTACACCTGGCCCTAAAAACTCATGTAGCAGATTTTTGAAAAGAAAATGCCTAACATATATTTTTGTAATCAGGTTATTTAAGTCAGTCTTTCTCAAAGATACCCTCACAATGTTGAATATTTAATTTCATAGCTCCACTTTTCAGCAGTTGATTTCTTTAGGCTATACAACCACTGTTTCAAATGTATACAGAGGAAGGTTTTTTGTAGTAAAAAAAAAAGAGTACTAACCCAGTGGCACTATGGTAGAGTTGCCAACTCAATTATATGATCCAAAGAGTCATATTTTAAGCATTTAAGGAATTTTTTTTGCTGTATGTCTATTAATAACTAGTACCTGTTTTTTTTCTTGTGCTTTTCTAGACTTAAAAAGTCTACTTGACGTCTTAGTTGATTTTTCCCGTAAACAAAAGGAGACTTTCCATTAATGCTACATTTTTATCTTCTTCACACAGAAGTGGAGGGAGGAGCTTTCTCACCTCAAGCGGATCCCCCCTGTACTGACAGGACGGCATTTTGACTTCTCTTCTGAGCTGGAAAACACCATAAACGGCAACAGTGGGGCTATGTCAAGGCGGGAGACGGAGGAGTTGAATGAGCTTCTGGACTTTGATTTCATCTTGTCGAATTCCCTGATGCCCCAGGAGCAGCCCACAGCTGCCGCCGCCGTTGTGAGTGCTCCTGGTTCTTCGCCCTCTGTCACAAGTAGCACCTGCCCTCCTGTGACCACCTGTGATTTTTCCTACCAGCAAAGGGAAGATCACCCCGGAGGTATAATGTACACTAGAGAACATGTTCCAGCTGCCCCTTTCAACCTGGCTGACATAAATGACGTGTCCCCTTCGGGTGGATTTGTAGCTGAATTGATGAGGCCAGATCTGGACCCTGTTTATATGCAACAGCAACAGCAGCAGACCCAGCAGCCACCTCCACCACCACCTCTTCCACTAGGCAGCCTTCATGGGAAATATGTGTTGAAGGCTACGGTGAACATGGGAGAATGCAATAACCACATCAAGAACAGTGTTGCCACTGCAGCTTCCCCCTGCACGGATGGACCTGTGCCCCCTTCGGTGTACAACCATGTGCCCAGAATGTGCCCCAAAATCAAGCAAGAGGCAGCCCCTTCGTGCACCATGGGCCAATCCCATGGGAATAGTCCAAGGGTCCAGCCGCACGACTTCTCTTTGGGTCGGCCGTTACCTAGTAGGACTAATCCTCCCTTGACTCCAGAGGAGATGATGTCTCCTAGAGACTGCCACCCTTCCCCCCAGGGCTTAAGTCATTCAACTCTTCCACTTCCTCCAGGCTACCATCCTGGCCCGGCCTACCCTCCTTTTCTTCCAGAGCAGCTGCCACCCAACGCCCTCCAGTATCAAGGTCAGTCTTACTATCTAAATGTTTTTGGAGAGCCTTTAAGTATGCCTCGCTTGGTACAAGGGATGATGCTGACTCCGCCCTCTTCACCTCTAGAGCTGATGCCTTCTGGGAGCTGCCACTCTGAAGAGACCAAGCCCAAGAGGGGACGGAGGTCATGGCCCAGGAAAAGGACTGCCACACACACCTGCGAATATGCAGGCTGTGGTAAAACATACACAAAGAGCTCTCATCTCAAAGCACACCTTCGGACCCATACAGGTAAGGGCAGTTTAATAATGCTTTGCTCTAATAGTACGAGAAGACTGTTCTGATACAGACAATTCAGCATTTTACTGAAACGCAATTGGGATTAGTCACGTTTATTGCTTGAACAGATTTAGACATCCTCTGCCACCTGGCCAGATGTTGTAGATCACATATTTTTCAGTGCGCAAAGTGTAGAGAAATGGACCCAGCCATTATCCCTCTGTTGAGTCCACACTCTAGTTTTTAGAGCCAGTGGAACCTGTCTGATGAGAGATCATAGTGGGTGGAAAAAGAAAGATTGTACACCACTTTCACACCACTTTTAACTATTACTTAGCAATCACCCTATGAATGTTTTCTAAGTGGTATCTCTGAGTGTGCTTAGAACTGCAGTTTTAAACTCCTACAACTCCAGCAAAAAGTCCTGGGAATTATTTGAGAGGTGCAGCATGATCCATGGCATATATGAGTGGACACTTTTGTCTTTTCCAAGAATTGCCTAACTAGGTTAGGGGTTGAGGGGGGGGACTTTGATAGAAACCTACAAATCCTGTTCAATGGGTAACAGTCACACTCTAAGGAGCCATGTTTTGCTCTCAAACCACATCCATCCCTGAGGGGGGGGAATTGCTAGTGTTTAGTTTGTGTGGATTAGAACACAACTTTGTTATTAACACAAGGAGTTAGAATAGCACCGTTTCACAACTGTATTAAATAGTGGGTTTTAGTCTTGTCCATTAACATAGGAGTTTAACTGTGAAAAGCCCATTACAATTATGGATTTGCTTTCAGATTGAAGGTATTGGTTAAAATGGCTCAAAATGACTCACTCCTGGCAGAGGAATTGTTTTGCAGATAGATGCTTAGCACTGCTTGCCTGGCTATGGCCATGTGGCTAGTTAATTACAAGGTAGCTAGAAATCCAAACTGAATTAAGCATGTTTATCCTGATAACATTATTGATATGTTTCTTCAAGGAAATGGATGCTGCAAATAGCCACAAATTGTTTATTTTCTTGCTCTTGTTTTGGGTTTATGATTCCTGTTCATTCTCATTTTCTATAAATCACCCAATCTTAGTTTACTGACTATGATCCAGGAAATCAAGTTTTATATGGGAGGAGTTTTGAATTTATTTAAACCAGACTGCTCTCCCACAAAATATTGACGGTTCTTTTTTTCCCCCAGTGCATAAAAGCAACTGCCAGTCAACAGTCCTCTTGATAATTAGCTCTGGAAAATCTCTAATTCTAGATTTTTCAGCCACCTGCACAAAGTGACAAAAATTACCAATTTAATTGGTTTTTGCTGCTAAGATTTATATAGGCCACAAGTTATGAAATGTTATTTTGAAAATTGTCAGTTTACTTCACATACCCCATGTTGCCTCGGAAGAAAGTATCTTAGTTTCCAAAGGAGCTTAATTTTAAGTCAATATATTTAAAATGGCAATGTGCATGTGGTTTCCGATTAACTGGATGTTAAAAGTGCAGGAACATGAACTCTATGTACCACTCCACCCCAATATTTTCTAAGTTATTCTGAAGGATTTATCTCCAGTTAAATAATTTGGGCTGCCTTGTTAAAGAAAAAACTAAGCAAGATAACCTCCTAATTTGAAACACTGATTTTCATTTATTTCAGTGACATTTCCTCAATATAAGAATGGTGGAGACTACCAGCCCATTTGTGGTAACAGTGGTATAAGTGCACAGTTCAGACATGGAATTAAACTCAGTGCTCCAGGTGGCTTAGGAGAATGAACTTTAAAAGAAATTTAACAAGTTCGATAGGTTGAAATTTTCATGAAAGCAACAACATATAGTTAAACATGAAAGCTTCACTACGATGTTTCTTAGTGCTATTTTTTTTTTGTCTGTAGCTAAAAGATGATAGGAGTACTATAGTTCCATACTACTTTAATCCAGAAGCAATCAGAAAAGAATTTAAGAAAAGGAGTGCATAGGTCATATTGCCACACAATCAGTAAAATTGTTTATTGTCTTTTTATGTTTCTATATATGTCCTGATTTCTGAGTACGGCACATAGAGGCTGCTGACAGATAATATTTTGCAATAATTGGTGATAAAGTTGAATCATTGTTACCTATAGCACGCGCTGATTTTTAAATAAGTCCTGGCCAACCATGAATGTTATCTTAGTGTAATCTTTTGAAAGTGGAAATACCCTAAAATAGTGAAAAAGAAAACAAAAAGTAATATGTGCCTCCTTGGATGCCCAAAAGCAATTCTCATTAGCCACAGGTGGCTCTCATGGTTACAGGTTTAGTATCCTATTCCCTTTCATTTTCTTTTATTCGGCTGTTTCCAATCACGTAATTATTACAGCTTATTTTTAATTTTTCCAAACCTAGTGAACAGAAAGGGCTGTGAGCTAAATATATATATATATGCATTATAGGAAAACATGTATGTAATTAAACTACTTTTCAGAATTCTGGGGAAAGAAATAAGCAACAGTTCATATGAGACAATTTTGCTCGGCCAATAGAATACAAGTATCCAAGTTTTCTTGAATCCGCAAGGATAGTAACAGGTGTCTCTAATCATTGGAGAATTTGTTAACGATAATTGAAACGGACTTGTATTTATTTTGTGGTCCTTGCATTGAGGCTTGTTCCAATATTTGCCCCAAATGCAGAAGTAATTGATGTGGTTCTTTATTTCTGAAGGTGAGAAGCCCTATCACTGTGACTGGGAAGGCTGTGGCTGGAAATTTGCCCGCTCCGATGAACTTACACGTCACTACAGAAAACATACAGGCCACCGCCCTTTCCAGTGCCAGAGGTGTGACAGAGCATTTTCCAGGTCTGACCACCTCGCCTTACACATGAAAAGACACTTTTGAGAAGGACTCAAGGAACTTTACCTTTACAGCCTGGAGAAGATTCAGTATTTGACAGCACAAGGACTGTCTTCCACACGAGGGAAGGACTCCACTTTTAAAGCACTACAGAATACCCCAGTGAAGTCTTCCAAAAAAAGGGGGGGATCAAAAGGAATGAACAATTTTAAACAAATGTGGAATTTTTTTTAATAAACAGAGGGAACAATGACTGGATTTAAAATCATCATTCCATTTTTAAAAAAATCTGACTTGAAACTTTCTGGACTACATAATGCCAAGGACTGACTGGAAGTCAAGGATATCAGGGTTAACACAAATGTTGAGGGAGGGATGGATGAATGGATGAGTGGATGAATGGATGGATGGATGGATGGATGGGAAATTACGTAGGGAACCAACTGGTGAAGACAGATATGACACTAGTAGAACAGTAACCCTGCTTTTGAAGGTTCTTTACCTCAATTGGGCCAAAAGCTTTACTTTTTTCCTTGGAAGAGAGAAAACCCAAGTTTCCAAAGCACTTTTGTAACAATTTAAAAAGGTGTATTGTTATGGGAAGAAAGCAAATGTACATATCGTATTTAAATGGAATCTAAAAGCATGCCTTAAGGAAGTTGAGAAATACAAGCTTGATCCCAGATGCACCATTTGATTTTATAAAAGTCATGTTAATTCCAAAGCATTGAGCTAGCCTGGCTGATATTGTGGCAATAGTGATAAATCCACTATGATTACTCTTTGAATGTCATGCCTGTCTTCACCCTAAATTCCCTTAAAATTTCTTTTCAATGCAATCTTGTAAACATGATATAATCTTGCAATTTCTTTTACCTTCCAAAAGCCATTACTAAACTATGTCAAATGGGGAAGAAGAAGAAATTCAGGTACAGAGTTGTGGTTAAAAGTCTATTTTCATGGTGCTGAATGACATTTGGTTCTTAAGGTACCAAAAAAGGAAGCCAAAGTTCTCAAACTGCTGCATATTTGACAAGGAAATACATTTGTCTTCCGATCTACAATTAATGATGACCTAAGTCAGGTTAATAAACCTGGTTTATTTGTGTTTGTTTAATTTTCTATGCAGACAGTCTGTAATGCACTGTGGTTTCAATGTGCAATAATTTGTACAATGGTTTATTCACAAAAATGCCTTAAGCAGAACAAAAAATTTTCTATATAGGTCTTTACATATTAAATATGTAATATAAATTTAAGGAGACTTCTATTTTGTATATTTTGTAAACTATGAAGTGAAATGAACATTTTGACAGAGTTTGTATTTTGCATATTCATTTTGCTGAAAATAACTTTTAAATAAACCTATTTTATCTGAGTGGGTTTTTATGCTTTTTCTAAACCGTTTTAATATGCAGTGAAAAGCTTAGTGAATAGTTTATATTTAGGCATAATGTTCAAGAGCTGTGATATCTCCATATTTTGAAAAGTTTTGCACTGCTTCTAGTCATGTTTACTCTGATGTGAGCACATCAAATTCAGTTTAGCTTATCCCCAAAATAAATTATTCTGGGCTGTTCAGCACTGATTCTAATCAAGCACTGTGATATATATATATAAATGTTTATTATTAATACATTTTAATTAAATCCTCCCAACTTCATTTTTTTCAGAATCCATACACTCCCATATATCCAGCTTAATCGGTTTGAAATATTTAAACAGGATTTTTTTTTCCTTCCATGCTGCAGTTTCTCTGAAATAGCCAAATTTTTGTGGAGCAAAGAAGCCATGTTGCAAGTGTACCTTAACTATTATGTGGTTAAATAATAATATTGTAATACTATGTAGTAATTTAGAGAGAAAAACTATCAGAGATAGTTGGTAATGTCCATACATTCTAAGAGTTTGATATATTTATTATTTAAACATATTTTATTAGGCATTCTGGTCACCTGCAAAATATATCTCAAATGATTATTTAAGTTGAGCCTTTATCTCTTAGATCTAGTGTTACATTATCTTCAAAAGAAAATTTTGTCAAATTAAAATTTGTTTTTATGATATTTTCAAGACTCAGGGTAGAATGTGTTGCTATAAAACTTCAAATCTCTTTAATGACTGTTGTTTTAGCTTAAAATTGCAAATACCTCTACATATATTTGGGGGTTTCTTTTTATTGAAGTTCAGATCGTGTTTCCCGATTGCTGATAAAGCAGAACTTGGTGTAAGTTATCATTTAAAGCATTCTTCGGGAATATTATTACTCTTTGACATTTAACTTTTATTTGAATCTGATTACCCAAATTCATAGTACCTTCATAAACGTGCCTTTGTTTTTGAAAATATCCCTCTTTCTAAGTCATATAGATTTATAGAATCGAAGACTTACCTTTCATGGAATTTGTAGGGAAAGCATTTGGTTTATATTTTTCAAATGGAATGATCAGTTTTTGCAGGAAGCATATGAAATTAAAAGTAGTTTACTTAAGGATGTGTGCATGTTTTGAACCGTGTACATTTTAATTTCTACTTCTGTAACCTGCTCTTCCTCCATAGAGTTTGAATTTGTGAACCAAACTTGCATATTAATGTGATTCCAATCATAGATATCACTAAAACAAATTCAAGCATAAATTTTGAGAAAATGGAAATACGTTTGAACTGCTGTTGCGTAGTGTTCTTTAACTTGTCAGAGTTATCAATAATTTATTTAGTGACTAGAAGTGTTTTTCTTTCGGCAGTTAATTCCATATCATTCCCCTTCCAGTTCACATTCAGTACTCAAAGTATATAATCTCACAACCATTTCTCTAGTTGACCATAAGCCTAGTTGTGTTAATCTGACCTTATGTTTAACCTCTGGATTGCAAGATTTCTTGAAGAAGACTATTACTAAATGTTCTCTTGTTCCTTTTTATTTCCTGTTCAACCTTCAAAGGTTGAAATAATATTTCATACTTCTTTTGTGTCCTCTTCTTCTTAATTGTGCAGATTAGAGTTGGAGGGAGAGGAAGGAAGACACTAGGTTCCAAGTTAAAAAGTGACTCCTTAGAGGGCATCTTATTTAAGAGCTTCCCAGATTTTGATGATACTCCTTGGTACAATTTGTACCTTGTGATATACAACATATCTCCTTTTCCTCTGCCCAGAACTTCTGGTTTGTTCATTATAGTTCCATAAACTAGCCTAATTAATGAGACAAAAATCCATAAATATTTACCTCTGATTCAACAGCTTGAGAAATCTCACTGTGTTCAGTGAAGGTTACTTCTAAATAAGAGTCTTACAGAATTGCAGCACTTTTAGCAAGACTTTGAAATCTGATCCCCATTTCTGCCTATGCAGGCTCCCAATGCTGCTGTCTAAAGATTTGCCCCTTAGAATTTATGTATAAAAGTATCTAATCTGAAACGTCTTCACTTAAAGATAATTTAAGCAACCAAATTAATTTCACAGAAGAGCGTAAAGTATATGTGTGGTCTTTTAAAATTCAGCTGGATGGGGAAAAAAGCTCAAATGCATTGTCGGGTAAAATGCGGATATATTTGTTTCATGCTGTTAATTGCAAGTGCATTCTTGCTTATGACATTAAAGAAATTTTCTTTTAAGATTTTTTTCTAATTTGACAACAGCTGGTTATTAATGGAAACAATATGCATGTTATCTAGCTGTGATGTCCTACGTTTATGTTTATACAAAGGTAGTATTTTTATTGAAAATTTTCCCAAGCTTAAAAATGTTTTTGCTCCTTTTTTTCCCTGCCAAAAGCTATGTCTTAGTCAGGGTAGGACTTTGATAAAAATGAAACACCATTCTAAGTTCTCTGTTTTAAGTCCTTCGCTGTGCCTTTAAAATTTTTTTTTTAAATTTTACCCATTGTTCTGGGTGAGTGCCAGCTAACACTCCTTAATGCATATAAGACAGCCTTCCTTCATTTTGAGCCCTTGTTCTTTAGGTGGTCTCCAGGCATGAGAACAGAATATCAACATCGGCAATTGTAATTTAAAAGGCAGGTGTAGCTAAAAATAACTTGCTGCATTGGCCACCTGTTCCATTATATGCTGTGGTTCCCGGAGCTAAAAAAAAATCAATAGAACAACAATACATCATGAACACTTGCTCCAATTTATAGCATGCCGGTTACGTGCAGGAGTAGGGGAGCTGACAGTATTTTGATACAGAATAAAAAACAGTAGTGTTCTGCGCTGTGAAAACATTCTGCTCCCCTGTACTTAAAGAGAGTTTGAAAGAAAGTTTAGTTCATGCACAAAGTTACTGCTGAATTATTTCAGTCAGATTCTGAAAGGGGATTGATAGGGAAAGAGGCCTTAATAATAAATGTTTTTCTTCTCCTTTCTGAATCTGAAGTCTCCTGTGGACAAAATTAACCTTTGATGCATAGGAGACAAATTCTGGATCCAACTTACTTCAGAGAATTCTACAAATATGACACATTGCTGGGTGTTTGGGTTGAACAATGGCCACCATACGATGAAACCCAACGTGGACTAAAATATGTATCTTGAAACAAGTCATTCTAATATAGTTCCCTTTTTATATATAACTTTTATCAAAATTTTAAGACAGAAGAACTCATGTTTAGAATAAAAAGAGGTGAAAGAAATACGGAAAGAATAAAGACAAAAGTGCAGAAAACAAAGAGAAATCATTCTGATAGACTTCTATCTTCACCCAGGTGAAAGATAGTGGTGAAAGAGAAGGAGAGCCCTCACTTCATTGCACTTGCCATCTTTTATCTTTATTTGTTATGTTTTATTGAATATACTGTAATTACTTTGATTGTTGTGAACTTCCCAGAGCCATTGAGAGTTGGGCAGGAGACAAAGTGTTGTAATTGTTGTTATGGTTGGTCACAGTCAGCCAGATGTTTAGATTGTATTTGACATTTTTATGCACCTATCGAGTCCTTCCCAAAGGACCTGGGATAGGCAGATGTTGTTTAATAGTGTTACAAATACCGCCGCAGGATGTAAGCTGTTCCAAGTAAAGCTTTGCAACTGATGATGATTTTGTCAATGTCTATGGTGTTTAAGTGGTGTTTCAATTGTCTTCTTATTGGACTTGATTTGTAATAGCAGATCATTATGTCTTGGTTTTCACTCTTTGTATATTTGCAGTGAGTAGTTGTTGTTTTTTGTTAGTAGTCTGGTAGCTGCTGGCTCTGGTTGCACAGCCAACAGTCCTGAGTCCTGTAGCCCATTTGTCATCAGATGTCTAGGTGCTCCAACACCTAGCACGTTCCTTGTCGACCCAGGTGAGGACCGATCTAGTATGAGTTTCTGTAAATTATGTCTTACCATGTTGTTTATGGGAGAGGCATTTTTTGTCTAGTTCAGTGGTTCCCAACCTTTTTTTGGCCATGCCCAACCTAAGCATCTCTAAAATCCTGATGCCCCCCCCGTGACATATAATTCTTACTATTTAAAAAGTGGACTCTTCCTCACGTGGAGGAAGCCTAAAAGGCCATTAATCTGGTTTAAACAAGGTTCCAATTGCCCCCATTAAAAATCAAATTGCCCCCCTGTGGGGCGTGGGCCCATCATTGGGAACCACTGGTCTAGTTCCTCTGTTGAGACCTGTCCAGTATGTTGAATATCTGGCATCACTCTCATCTTTCTTGGAGCATGCAAGCTCCACAACCATGTCAAGGTAGTGCCCCACTGGGGGGATTATTACTATTATTTCCTCAATACAACCAAATATATAGTACATTAGTTAAAAAACAAACCAGGGACAGTGGAAGCTACATTGGCAAGTACAAGGTTGCTGCTCAGTTGATTTACATATAAGGAAACCGTTTTCAATAAAAGCATTACAATAGTAAAACCAATATAAAAATAGGATATTGTTGCTTTAAAAAGATTTCAATAGTACCTGTCAGAAATTCTTTAGAGCAGCTGCTTCTTTTGCCTACATGTCAAAACTACTCTGAGGTCCCAGGAAAAGCTGCTGCTGTTGCTTTAACAAGTTGCAAGCCACAACTTCAGTTTGCACCCTTTTGACCTCCAAAGAATTTTCTAGCATTGTCTCTGAAGAGCTGCATCTAATAAAAACACATTCATTAAAAAGGTGAGTGGCATTCAGAGGGAAGATGGTAAAAGACACATACGTATTTTAATAGCAGGCCCCTCACAAATTTCAATGGGGTGAGCATCCCAGAGACCTAGCACCAAAGGTAGAACCCCCTTGTCCCATGACTAATATGAAGATGTTCCATCTTAATCATCTCCAGTGTTCAACCAGAAAAGCTCTGGACCAGGGGTGGTATTCACTTACCTTCCCTACCGGTTCGCAAATGTGAGCGCGCATGTGCAAAGCCTTCTGCGCATGCATACAGCCTCAAAAATGTGAATAAATGGGATGTGATTACGTCCAGGCGGGTGGGTGGGGCCACCTGTAGTCAGCACTACTGGTTCACCCGAACCGGATAGAACCGGTTGAATACCACCTCTGCGTCTGGATCTATATTGTTAGATCCTAAGGCTGTAGATATCAGAAGTAAAAACTTAAAACATGATGTGGAAGCTAATAAGCAGCCAGAACAGTTGCTTTAGCACAGAGGTGGAGAACAATGGCCCCTTTATGACTTGTGGACTTCAACTCCTCGAATTCTTGAGCCAGCATTTGACCAAGCACGGCTGTCTCAGAAATTCTGGGAGTTGAAGTCCACAAGTCATAAAAAGACCATAGTTCCCCACTCCTGCTTTAGCAGAAATGTCAAGAGATGCATGGCAAATGCCCCCCTCGGCAGCCTTTCTGCCCGCAGTTGCGCTTTCTGAACAAACGCAAGAGTGGAGCATGTTACAGACATCCAAACCTGCATTTATTATCACATTTTTAAAAAACCAGCTTTGCTATAAGGAAGGGTATATTTCAGGGCTATCAAACTTGCGGGCCGCGGGCCAGATGCGTCACACACTGGCCACACCCATGCCCAGTTTAGCGAAGGGGAAAAAATCCCGATACATCATGTGACGCCACCGTGACGACATGTGTTTGACACCCCTGGTATAGTTGGTGGACTGGCTACCTACATAGGTCCTTCTATGTAGGAGTCTAAAAATTGAACAGGGGTTAGAAATGTACCATCAGCTGATACTATCCATAATACTCCTAGGCAATATGTTCAAAGAAAACATCCAATTAAAAAAATGGAGGAAATTTCATAAAATTACCAAATCTTATAAGATTTCTGGGTGCTTACCTGATAACTCAGAATCATGCAGAAAGCTTTAATTCGATTGCATGTTGTGTTTCCTTGTATGAGGTTTTTTTTATTCAGTCTAAATAAAATTAGACCTGTCACTCTGTTAAATAAATCTTACTCAACTAATTACATGGCTGTATCAGCTAATGAACAGCATACTTTATAGAGGATGCACACATGCAATTTAATAATTACAGTTCTTAAAAGAGAGAGGAGGGAAATACTGGTTTGTAAGATAAGACTTATGGCCTGCTTTTCAGTACTTACATTAAAAATAATAGGTTTAGTTGATTAACCAACCTGAATTTAACTTTGAATGTTCTCTAAATCAGTCCAGATTGGTGCTTACTTAATTTACTCAACAATTCTCATGCATTGTGAGCTTACTTGAAGTGCCCACATTAGGAAATGTAATCCTACTACCAACCAAGAAAAGTTTGGAAAACCGAAAAACCAAAACCCGACTCATTTGCAAGGACAAATAAATTGCTCACTGCATGATGATACATGCCTGTTTGAAAAATGCTGACTTTTTAATGGCAAATCAGTTTTTTTTAAAAAAACAAAATAAGCAAAATAAACTCACAGTAATGAAGAGCTTTGTTCCTCATTAACCTTTTCTGTATATCTGATACAAAGCCTGGAGAGAAATCCCATGCATATCAAAACAATTTAATTATTTGTAGCTCAGCACAAACATATTTCAGTTTTTCCCTGTTGGGCAAAATCCTCAGTCTTAATAAAATCAGGTTTTTTTTTCTAGTAGACCTATTAATCTAATGAAGATACACTATTGTTGCTATTGAGTGAACTAAAATACTTAATTAAGTCAGAATGAATCACTCATTGTATCTAATTCTGCTTAACACGCTAAAAAAAACCCATAAAAGAACATGAGCATAAGAATAAAATATGAGCTTGGGTAGATTAAATCAGTCAAATCAACTGAAGGATTTTTGTTTAATTCCACAAATCACAGCTGAAGAAAAACAGTATTCTAGAACGTATTTAAAGAAAAAATGAATTTGCTACCATCAGATCAAAGTCCTCTAATTTATTTATTTCAAGACAGAAGAGTTACAAATTGTATACAGTACAGTGATAGGAAACACTACATCCATTCTGTGTGCCCACATCACTTCCTTGGTACCAGAATTTACTTTTGAACTAATAAATTCAAACAAATTCATTCAAATATATGTTAGACTTTAGTGAATTCCTTAAATATGAAGGAAAGTCTGGAAATAAGATGGCAAAATCAAGAAATAGGGGAAATGTGTTGGTCAAAACCAGCATGTACATCTCAGATGATTGTCTGAAAAGTACATTGTTGCATGAAATTATACCACAACAGAACTGTGGTATTCCAGAAGGGAACTAGTCTAATAGTCATTCAAGCTCACCTGATTGGTTTCTACCAGTCCAAAGCTAATATTCACAAAATATTGTCATGAAGATTTAAAGAAGATATAGGTAAACCCCGTCCTCCATTTGGTGAACTTTGAAAGTAGTGAAAAATATTCTACTTTTTATTCTACCCTCTAAAAATAGCCAAAGTTTCAGACTGTTTCTGAAGCAAACTGATCAATAGGTGCAATTTATTTTATTTGCATTAGTGTATGTCATATGTGTAATCACATATTTAACATTTTATACCATCTTCGTCATGCCGTTATTGTGTGAAGAATTATGCATAGACATTATAGACACAAAGAACATAAAATGTCAAATGCATAATTGCACAAATACAGAACTGTCAATGCAGTGATGGGTTGCTCCCAGTTTCAGACCGGTTCTTAGAACCAGTATCGCCAGTGGCGGGAGGCTCTGCCCACCCTCCTGGGATGCTTCTGCGCATATGCAGAAGCGGCGCACGCAAGCGCGAGCGCAAACCAGTAGTAAAGGGTTTTAGAGCCCACTATTGTGTCAATGACAGAAATCATCAGATTTAACAGTCATTTGGCATTAAGAAATACCTTTCTTCCTCAAAGTGTGTTCAGTTGTGGTCTTACTGTAACCTTATATATGCCAACTTCAATAGAAGGTTGAAATTTATTTTCAAATACATGTGCATAAAAATGCACACATATGTACATATTTATGATATTACTTATGATATGCGACAGCTAGGACTTCATTTCTGTAAACATGCTTGCTTTAATGTTTAAGTGGGGAATAACTATAGTTGTGTCACGGTGAAGAACAATCTGATAATTATCCCATATTCTTTTCCTCTCACGAGAATAATAGAAAGCCGTATGTCACTCAATCATTTCTGTTCAAGTGCTAAATAAATAGTTGCTCCCCATTAGTTCATCTTCCCATGGCATTTTCATTGAACTACAAGTAATCAACCAGAAATGTAAAAGATAAACAGTTAGTGATTAACTTCTTAAGCAACAGACAAGAATACAAAAGCAAAATTGGAGAAATCATCAGATTTAAGGTAAGATTTTTATAGTGAAACTTATAAGGCAGATAACTGCCTTATCTGATTTACAGAATTTTGCAGCTATAGACATTGTTGTCTGGCATTTGTAAACTTCCCACAATTTGTTGTTTAAGAAATTGAGACAAAAGATATTAAGTATATCTTAATTAGTAAGAATGTAAGATGTTAATTACACCCGAACTGGGATCCAAGAAGTACATTTTAAATTCAGAAATTTCAAGCAAACTCCTGCTGCAAGATACTCTTAATGTTAGAAAGTTAGTAATTCACAAATAATATGGAAATCAGTAGCTGGACCATCTTAGAACAAAGCTTAAGTCAGATTGATGTGCTTAAAAAAAATCTTTAACTAAGCATGTTAATTTAAAAAATTCTTAAAGCCCAAGCTTCAAGCTATAATTTATCAGTTTTATTGCCTTTGGCTTTAAAGATACTTTTCTGTCAGTAGTTATCTTACTTTTTTTCTTCCAATTGTCAAAAAAACTATTTCTTATAGAAAAGATAAAAGACATATATTGTCATAACATTGGCAAATTTGGTGGGAATACATTCTAAATTCTATATATAGCAAACCATAATTAAGTTATATATTCTTTGATATTAATTTTAGCCCTTTAACCTTCCTCTCCCATTTCTGGTATGTATAAATCAGGGACCTGTTTTTCAAGAGTTGGAAGAATGCTTCCATGAATCAGAGCGTTATGCACATCAAGAAAATAATGATTTATAATGAAGAGGCTTACTGCGGAATTTACCTTCATTGGCTTAAAGGAGCCTAGCAGATAATTTTATGGAGGTTACTAGTCCTCAAGAGTTTCCATTAGTTCCCTCTACCTATTTTAATCAGACATCTGTGACTGAAAAAGAAGTTAAACTAAATCATATGTTTTAAAGAATTTTTTTTTCTGCATTCATTAGTATGCTACCTGCCCTTTATATTCAGTATTCTGGTTTTCTTTTTAAATTTGCCACTTCTCTCTTAATACGTGGTAGGCTTTTCAGATGTTCTCTCTGTAAACTATATTTTCCTATCAATGTCTGATAATCGGGGTTAAAATGGCTGCCAATCTTTCATGATCTCTGTTAGATCAGATTAAATAATAGGTCTTAACCATACTGGAGAAAATTGACCGTGTTTAATCCAATCATATTAAGTGAGTCCTAAGAATTTATCTGTACTAAAATGGCTTTAATGCCTTCAACCTAAGCACAAATCCTTTCTGACTGGACTAAATGGGTATGAAATGAATGTAACATTAAAGACTCAAGCTGAGTATGATTTATCCCTCAAATGGTATCAAATCATGAACTGGGTGCCTGACAGAAAATAGAAAACAATAACAAGCGTTTTTCAAAGGTGTGTTCAAAAGTGTTACTTTGTTTTTTGGTGGTGTTTTTTTTTTTAGTGACAACTGCCCTCTGCTGCCTGAAAGACTTAACAGTTTCCCTATGAGCTTCAAAAGATGAAGAAATCATATTCCTGTGTATATTTCTGTAGAAATCCCTCCAGGGGTATATTCGATGATTGTGATCAGATCCTTGAAGCGGTGACGTAAGGAAGTTTGGGTCTTCTCTTTGTTTTTAGAAACAGCCATTTGCAGACGAATAACCAAACAATTAAAGTGAAAAACACCAAGCCCTTTCCGCAGGAGAGCTTGTGTCGGATTGTGGGGCTGAAACAAGAAGAACAAAAAGAGAGCTCTATCGCACGATCCATCTAGCTGCCACTGAGAAACCTTTTCTGCATAATTTTGTTTTGGACTCAGCAGACTTGTTCTAGGTGCATGCTAAGGCTTGCTAAATCCTGTTATTCAAGTTCTGTGCTATTAAAAGTTTTCAGACTTCCAACGAAAATGCAGTCTTTTCTGCAGCCGCTGCCAGATGGCAAAGTCCCCTCCTCTTCGTCATCACGCAAGTTACAAATTTCTCAGCAGGTTGCAAGCAAGTGAAGGAAACCCGCTTCCTTCTCCTGGATGGGATTACTCGAAACTATAAACCGGGACGTTTACTATCTATCAGGGACAACAGTATTATGTGAGCAAAGAGCTCCTTCCAGTTGCTGTTCCGAAGAGTGCCACCACCACCTGTTCAATCGTTTTCTTGCACCAGCTGACTTCAGGGAGGGAAAAGGAACAAGGAAACGACTTGTAGCTTTCCTTTACTGCATCATTCTGGGTATCAAGAATGGGTGGAGAGTAAGTGAGGAGTCACCAGCACTGGTATTTAAATTGATTTAATATATTGCAGGCATATTGAACTTCCTGAAAAGATGAAGAACTGAACTCTCCAATTATCTATGGCAGGGGTGAAATCCAGCAGGTTCTAACAGGTTCTGGAGAACCGGTAGCGGAAATTTTGAGTAGTTCGGAGAACCGGCAAATACCACCTCTGTCTGGCCCCAGAGTGGGATGGGAATGGGGATTTTGCAGTATCCTTCCCCTGGAGTGGGGTGGGAGTGGAGATTTTGCAGTATCCTTCCCCTGGAGTGGGGTGGGAGTGGAGATTTTGCAGTATCCTTCCCCTGCCACGCCCACCAAGCCATGCCCACCAAGCCACACCACGCCCACAGAACCGGCAGTAAAAAAAATTGGATTTCACCACTGAATAGAGACTCTTAATCATTCAGGCCAAGGTTGTCCCAAAGGTGCTTCCTGCCCCCTTTCTCAAAAGGCAACAGGACTTTCTTGGGGGGGTTTCTTTGAAAACGTTTCGCTTCTCATCCGGGAACTGAAGAAGCTTCTTGGATGAGAAGCAAAATGTTTTCAAAGAAAAAAAATCAAGAAAATCCAGTTGCCTTTGGGGGGGGGGTTGAAATTCATTTTGGGATAACTCTCCAATTGTTCACAGGAGTATTGTAGACACAGTCGGTCTCCATGCAAAAGGTCATTTACCTAAGCTTACTCCTTTTTTCCTATCATATATTCTTGCTGGACTCAGTTCTTGGACAACTTCTTCTTCTTCTTGGCTAATGTTAAAGCAAAGGTGCAGTGTCTTCTTTTAGATAACCCCAAGGAGTAATTCAGAAGTTAAATTGGATACGTGAAATACTATATAGTGCTTTGATTGATTTTATTAATCAGCCTTCTTCTGTCGGTGTGACTATTTGCAAGGGAGGGTATAGAGTATTACATAGGTAGAGTGAAACACAGGTAGTGTTTCGACTTACAACAGTTCATTTAATGACCTTTCAAAGTTACAACAGCACTGAAAAAGTAACAGGATCATTTTTCACACTTATGACCATTGCAGCATCCCCGTGGTCATGTGACCAAAATTTCGATGCTTGGCAACTGACTCATATTTATGACGCTTGTAGTGTCCCAGGGTCACGTCCTTTTGCAAACTTCTGACAAGCAAAGTCAATGGAGAAGCCAGATTCACTTAACAACCGTGTTACTAACTTAACAACTGCAATGCTTCACTTAACAGCTATGGCTAGAAAGGTCGTAAAATTAACAAATGTCTCACATAAATTTTGGGTTCAATTGTGGTCGTAACTCCAGGAGTTGGAGAACACACACTCCATAAAGGTTTCTGCTTTCTGTTGATACCCACCCATAAAGAGGAAGGGAGGAAGATAACCAATATGAAGGTTAAAATTCAAAAAGTACCTCAGGATATGTTTTTCTGGAAAACAAAATGGACTCACTTTCCCACCCCAAAATAAATTCTCCCACATACCCGAGATAAAATAACTGGCTTCTTATGTGCAAAATGGTGAAGAATGGTCCTTGGTCCTTTGATATAATTCCCATATCTCCTCCCACTGATACCTCCCATTTTAGTTATCCTGTCAAGCCTGAATTTGATTGGGGTGTGGGATTGCTTGTATCCCTGGGCATTCTGACATGCATTCAGCTTGACAGAGTTTGGAGCTGAAGGGGGGGATGGAGCCTTCAGTCAAAACATCATTCCTAGCTGATGAGTCAACCACATTCCAATGTCTGGCTGACAGGAGGAGGAGGAGGAGGAGGAGGAGGAGGAGGAGGAGGAGGAGGAGGAGGAGGAGGAGGAGGAGGAGGAGGAGGAGGAGGAGGAGGAGAGATGTCACCGAGCAACCAGCTCACATAGCAATAGCATTTAGACTTATATACTGCTTCATAGTGCTTTACAGCCCTCTCTAAGCGGTTTACAGAGTTCAGCATATTGCCCCCAACAATCTGGGTCCTCATTTTACCGACCTCGGAAGGATGGAAGGCTGAGTCAACCTTGAGCCGGTGAGATTTGAACAGCTGAACTGCTGAACTGGCAGTCAGCTGAACCTGCAGTGCTGCTTTTAACCACTGCGCCACCTCAGTTCCATCTTGGTTGGACAATGTGACAGTTGTTTTGGAAACTTGAGAAACTGAAACTTATATTGGGGTGAAAAGCCCAGGAACTTTAGTACTGGCTTTTCACCAGTAGCGCCGAGATGATGTATCTAAATAAATTTGTTCTTTGAGGAAAAGCAATGCCTCAGAGTTTGATTTGTAATGGGTACTTGGAGCCTGGTAGTCAACAGAATTCAGAACAATTTCTAAGAGTTTCTCCCAGCAGTGATTAACCAATACAAAGATTACAGAAAGAGGGATTATCCCTGATGTATTGATGAGAATATTTGGGAAGTATGGTTGTGAGTGATAGAAATAAACCGGTTCTGCCATCCATAGCTTCCTGATTATTTTATGCTCAGAGGCATCTGCAGGTGGAGCAAGAGGAAGCAAATGCCAACAAGTCCATGATGATGTCCTCACACAACAAAGCATTTGCATCAGCGGTGGGTTGCTCCCGATTCGGACCGGTTCTTAGAACCGGTGTCGCCGGCGTTGGGAGGCTCCGCCCACCCGCCCGGGACGCTTCTGTGCATGCGCAGACATTGTGCGCACGCGCGCACACACAAACCGGTAGCAAAATCATTTACAACCCACCATCATGATTTGCATGATGATGTCACTGCAGTTTGTTGGCACTTTGATGACAGTGTAGTTGTCTGTGGATGCTGCTGTTGTAATGGGCAGAAGGAATAACTTCGAGGAACAGGAGGAAGAAATGCAATCAAGACAATAGTCAGAGAAAAGACACCTGTGTCCGAGCCAGAACTGTAAGCTGAGAAAACAGTTCAGAGCACGGGTGTCAAACTCGTAGCATTATGTTGCTGTCACGTGACGTATCACGACACTGGGGTGGGTATGGCCTGCAAGTGACGCATCCAGCCCGCTGGCCACCAGTTTGACACCCCTGTCTCAGACAAACTCTCCCTGGTTCTCATAAAGATAAAACGAAAACAGAGGAAAGGACATTCAAGACTTGAAAAATTCTATAACCTTTATAATAAAAGTTCCATTTGCATGCCTGACTTTGGTTTCCTGGTCGGGTCTGCCTTGAAAAGCTGACAGCTGTTTATTAACTAGAACTTCTTAATCACAGCTTTGCCATTTTGGAACTCCCTTCCAAACAAAGCCTACCTAAATCTGCTACAGTATGTCAGTCATTCCCAAGGAAGATAAATATTTCTGTAGGAAAGGGAATGTTTTTGTGTCAAAAGATATATATAATCATAATCAAGTTCTAGTTGCTGATGTCATTTCTGATGTTTATTATTTTGTCATTATTAACACTGTATTTCGGTAAGGCTAGCTTTTTCAGACTTCCACATAGAGGAAGAAGAGAGGATCACATAAATTCATAGGTAAATAAAAACATATTCTACTTTTTTTCCTAGTATTTTTGGTTTCCCTTTTTAGCACATATTCATATTTATTTCACTGTATAAGTAGTCCTTCACTTATGGCCATAATTGAGCCCAGAATTTTGGTTGCAAGTCATTGTGGACATTAAGCGGTCATGTACCCTATTTTATGACCTTTTTTGTGTTGGTTATTAAGTGAACACTGCAGTTAAGTGATGATTAAGTAAATGCCACAACTGTTAAGCAAATTCAATGGGCGGGTTTTTTTGCTAGAAAGTGAAAGTACATGCTGGAAACCATCAAAAACTGTCCAAAATCAGTTATATTACTATGGGAACCTGCAAATGGTCATGCCAAGTGCCCAAAATTTATGGTCTTATTAACTGCCCAGAGTCACTTGGTAGAAAGATGGATGGCATGCAAATTAATGAAATAAATAGTCCAATGCCATGCATCCCATACAACTAAAGCCAGCTTAGATTTACATACAAATATACAACAAAAAAGATACACTAATGAGGGTATTTGTCAGATACTTAGCATTAAAGGCAAAGATCTCCACCAAATATTAAAAGCTAACACAGGTAAATGAATAATGCTAACAAAATATATTAGTCCCATCAAAAAACAGGAAGCTGGAAAATATGGAAATATTTGCAGTGGACCTATAGAATTGCACATAAAAACTCCACTTGCCTTATCACCAGCAGACGGGGATAACACCATATATGTAAGATTGTGCCAATTTTTTCCCCTCTTTTTAATTTATTCCCCTCATTTTATAAGTTTTTTTAAATTGTGAATTTGAGGTGTAAACTGGGTGAGGGAAATACTGTCTAGAACAGGGGTTCCCAACTTTCCTCATGCCGTGACCAGCGACCCGCCCCCGTACCCCCACCGCGACCAACCCCACCGCCGCCATTTGGGTTCTTTTACCCTCCATGCATGCGCAAAGCGTTCTGCGCATGCACAGAGGGTAAAAGAACCCAAATGGCGGGCCTCCGGGCAAAGTCTCCAGATCTGGGCGAGGTCTCCGCTCGCTTCGCGTGTTGCCTCTGGGAGCTTTTTGAGCCCTGTCGCGAAAGGTGTGCGCAACTTTGGCGGGGCCAGGACAGGCGGCTGCCCGGAGAGAGCCACCCCGGCTTCGCCCCGAATGCTACAGGTAGACGGGAGAGACTCTGTGAAGGGGATGGCTCTCTCCGGGCAGCCGCCTGTCCCGGCCCTGCCAAAGTCGTGCACGCCTTTTGCGACGGGGCTTGAAAAGCTCCCAGAGGCAACACACGAAGCGAGCGGAGTGCGGAGACCTCGCCCGGATCTGGAGACTTCGCCTGGATGCCGCCATTTGGGTTCTTTTACCCTCTGCGCATGCGCAGAACACTTTGCGCATGCACAGAGGGTAAAAGAACCCAAATGGTGGGGGCGGGGTGGGTTGCGGTGTGGGTGTGGGTTGTGGGGCGCGATATGGCCAGGCTTGCTTGTGGCGGGGGGGAGCTGAGGATGCCGGGGCAACCCCTGGGAAATGGTCATTCGACCCCCCAAAGGGGTCACGACCCCCAGGTTGGGAACCGCTGGTCTAGAAGGAAAGAGGAAAAGGGGAGTTGATTGTTTATTAGAAAATAAATATTTCACTTTGGCTGTTAACAACCTTGTTTGTTGACTTAAATTATGGCACATCCTAAATTAAGGTCTACTTGATATTAAGGTCCTTAAAAATCAGTGAAAAGATCCTAGCTGTCTGCGGATTTAGGAAATTCTGATGGGAGAGAACTTGTTGATACATTGAATTTCCCATTCCTATCATTACGAACATTGACCATAAAAAAAATTATCAAGCAGCCAAAATTACAAAATTTCATTTGCCATCTGGGGCCCGAGTGACTGGATCAGCCATTCCCCATTGTTTAATATCAGGCTGAGAAAGCACAACTTTGTGAGTCTCCTTCCACCCACCCCCATATCCACACTAATAAAATTTATCATTAAGGAATACAACATTTATCTTGATTAAGCAAGAAATAGAATTTTAAAACGGTCAGGATTATATACTTTCCTCATATATTCTCCCAACTCTCCCAAACAAAATCCACTCAAAATCATTTGCATTTCACTTGGTTATTGCATACTGTGTTAATTCAAAACTGTTTTGGTGATCAATGCGTTTCAGTTAATTCCACTACTTCTAGCTGTTTTAAAATTAGTATTATCTGAGGCTATCATTATAAGAATAGCAAACCAAATGGTGCACTTTCTCAGATGCTATTTATATTTTGGTATTTACAATTGCCCTGTCATCCATTTTTCTCTACATTTTATTGATGCATAATACAATACTACCTTCTGTATGAGATGTTTAACTTCCTTCCCTTGGGTAAACAGCTTTTTGAACTAACATTTGCTTTGACAGAGTTCCCATGTTCCTAATATAAAACCTACAGGAGATGCTGAAAACCTGAAAACTATTGGTGGTCATTGTGCAGGCTGTGTTGTTGTTAATATTATTAATTCTTTGAGTTGTTATTTACAGGCAGAGAACAGGAATAATATTTTGAAAATAATAAAATGCATATCGTGTTCAGTGGTGGAAGGAAGGAAGGAAGGAAGGAAGGAAGGAAGGAAGGAAGGAAGGAAGGGAGGGAGGGAGGGAGGGAGGGAGGGAGGGAGGGAGGAAGGGAGGAAGGAAGGAAGGATCTGTGGCTTAAGTTTTATTATTTGCCTTTTTAGCTCAACCTTTCATGGTTTTTCTTGTGACCTGCTCTACTTTCTTGACTTCCAATTGTTTAAAGCTGCATTCAGATCTTTGAGAAAAAATATTTAGAAGAAAGAGTGTTTATTCCTTCTATCACATACCATACTTTGTCATGTGCAAACAACCAGACCACTAACTACTTTATTATTTTCTTCCTAAAATATAGACATTTTTCAAGTCTGGCAACCTACTCTTGAGAAGAATTATAATAAGGCTCTTGGGGGGTGGGTTAGTCCTAGCCCTTTTGTGGTTGCACAGTGACTCCAGGCTAACTTTACATTTGATCCCCCCCTCCCAGCCAGGATAGGTGCTTCCCAACAGACTTGCTTTCTAAACACCAATAATTACTTAAGGTAAAATTGTATGGAAGTGTGAGCAATGTTCCCTCTAAGCTGCACAGCTGCACGGTCGCGCACGTGATAAGAAAATGCCGCGCGGCAGTTTCCAACTGCCGCGCGGCGTTTTCTTATGTCAGAGGGAACATTGATCACCAGCTGATCGGGGTGGGTGGGAGGTGGGGGAAAAGGAGCCTTCAACGAAGAGAGGTGGAGGCTTTAACTCTTGCCTCCCCAGGCGGGCTCCGCTGCTAGGGAGAGGAGGAGAGCGAGATCAAAGGCTGCTGCCCACCAGCTTACTCTTCATCCAGGGAGGCCGGTTCGGTCCCTCCAGAAAAGAAAACGCAGCACAGCAGTTTCCAACTGCCACGCAGTGATTTTCAATGTTAGAGGGAACATTGAGTGTGAAATAAATAAGTCACATTCTTTGGTCAAGTTACTGCAGAGAAAACACACGTGGAGTTTTGGATGCTACCAGCAATGGAGGAAATATATTATGGGCAGTTTTTGGATAACATTCATGATCTCGCCTCCTATGTCATCAAAGCAGCTTTGCCACTTTTCAACTACTCATGTATGATTGGGAGGCAGGAGACAGACAATCAAGACGAAAGCATGGGAGGTATAACATGCACCTTATAAAAATATTTTTAAAACAGATCACGCTTCTGAAGCATGAAGAATGGGTATAGGGGAGAAATGTTTGAGGTCAACCTCTACCTGTCATTTCCCAATGGAAGGCAGAGAGTCTGGCAATATTTTGGTAAACGTGATCAACAATAAAGAAACTTCTTTGACCCATTCTCAGAGGTGTTCTGGTTGCTTTGCCCGTGACAGATTAAACCTTTAATCTGAATTTTGAACATACTCAAAGAGAACCTTGATAAACACAAATAATTTTAACAGTTGTAGTAAAAATGGCCAGAAACCAAGAAAAAAACTAGCAAAACTTAAATGGGGCTAACTTTCATATAGCGAAACATATTTCCTAAACAAACACAAGGTTGGTCCATAGCAGTCACCTACCAACATCTTAGCAACGAGGCACATTTTATTTATTTTATTTTATTTTATTTTATTTGTCAACACGTGTACAAGATAACAGGTATGATATAAACATAAACAAAAGCAAAGTATGTATAGGTAAAAATTAGACAATAGGACAGAAGGACAGGGACGGTAGGCACGATGGTGCGCTTATGCAAGCCCCTTACAGACCTCTTAGGAATGGGGTGAGGTCAACTGTAGACAGTCTAAGGTTAAAGTTTTGGGGGTTTGGGGAAGAAACCAGAGTCAGGTAGTGCATTCCAGGCACTGATTACTCTGTTGCTGAAGTCGTATTTTCTGCAGTCGAGTTTTGAGTGGTTTACATTGAGTTTGAATTTATTGTGTGCTCTTGTATTGTTGCGGTTGAAGCTGAAGTATTCATTGACAGGTAGGACATTGTGGCAGATGATTTTATGAACTACATTTAGATCAGATCGAAGGCGACGTAGCTCTAAGTTGTCTAAGCCTAAAATTTCAAGTCTGGTGGAATAAGGAATTCTGTTGCGAGTAGAAGAGTGGAGGACTCTTCTTGTGAAGTATTTCTGGACTCTCTCAATTGTATTTATGTCCGATATGTAGTGCGGGTTCCAGACAGGTGAGCTGTATTCAAGGATTAGTCTGGCAAATGTTTTGTATGCTCTGGTTAGCAGAGTAATATTGCCAGAGAAGAAGCTACACAAGATTAGGTTGACAACTCTTAGTGCCTTTTTGGCAATGTTGTTAAAATGGGCTCTGGCACTTAGGTCATTAGATACGAGTACTCCAAGGTCTTTATTGGGGAGAGATAAATTTCAATCAGGTCCATTATGATCATCATTATTATTTAAATGCAAAATGAGGTGTAAAATTGAAATTACAACTACCTCTCTCTCTGGAATTACCTGTCTTCAAAGACCCATGCAACTCTTTATTTGCATTTAGGTATTTACGAAGGCAGTTAAAACAAGATCTCATTATATGGGAAGTGCTTATGATGTTATAATTATGGTTATTAAGATATAATTTTATTTTGTGTTTTATGTGTTTTATGCCTTAAACCCCCACAAATCATGGGAGAATGGAGAAATATCAATCACTCAATCAATCAGTTAATCTTCAAAAAGACAGCACTGTAGGAATCTAACACAATGCAGAAGCTGTACAACTTTTCAAAGTAACAGATTAAAGCATGGACACATACAAATACAACTTTGAACACTAAGTGCAGAGACAAAGAGTGGGTAAAAACCACAAAAAGATATTATCGCTGTTGGGAAAAGGATCCTGAATGTGGTAGATCTTTGATTAGATCCAGCATATATTTTTAATCATGGCTGTTGGTTCATATCTAGATGACCAATTAAGAAGCCAAGATTTTTTTTAACTCTCTTGACTCTAGGCTATTTTAATTATTCATTTCTAAGCTAAATTATATTACTCAGATAAATCTGACACCTGAAATATGTTTAGAAACCTGGGAAAATGAATTTGATGGGGCAAATCCAAGCCATCCTAAATATAATTAAACCAAAGATTTCTTTTTTCATGAAGAAAAAAATAAATAAACCTAAGATTAAACCTTATCTTCGTTAAAAGTTATGGGAAACATTTTCTAACTGCTTCTTTATGGCTCTTCCTGATCTAGAATTAGGAAACAACAAAGTTGTTTGCTGAAAATTCTCACCTGGCCTCCACCCCCACTCTCTCTAAACTGAAATGCACACAGGTAATCCTCAACCTATGACCAGAATTTTCATGGCTAAGCTAGACCATTGTTAAGTGAGTCATGCCCAATTTTATGACCTTTTGGCCACAGTTGTTAAGTAAATCATTACGGTTGTTAAGCAAATCATGCGGTCGTAAAACAAACCCAGATTCCCTCATTGATTTTGCTTGCCGGAAGGCAATTGGGAAGGACTCAAGTGGCATTCAAGTGAACTTGGGAGGCTGTCATAAACATAGGACACTTGCCAAGCACACAAATTTTGATCATGTGATTGTGGGGGTGCTGCAACAATTGTAAGTGCGAGGACCGATTGTAACTCACTTTTTTTCCAATGCTGATCGGTCACTGAATGAATGGTCGTAAGTCAAGAACTACCCAACTGGAAAATGTATGACTTTAAGTTGTTGCCTTTAAGACAGGGATCCCCAACATCCAGTCCGTGGACCGGCATGCCAGAAACCGGCCCGTGCAAACAAGCGAAGCCCCATCCACGGGATGCAGGCAGCACGCAAAACCATGCCCCCCCCTCCAGTCCGCAGAAAAATCTCTCTCCACAGAACAGGTCCAAATGGTTGGGAGCCGCTGATCTAAGATATAATACCCTCAAAAGACATGGAGGGGGAAACAAACCTTATTTCCCTTTAAAAAGTTAAACTGTGTAAATAATAAAACCATATAACAGTGATGGCGAACCTTTTTTTCCTCGTGTGCCGAAATAGTGCGCACACGCACTATCGCACACGCGTGCGTGCCCACACCAATAATTCAAAGCCCCCCACTTGCCTCACCCCCTGTGCATGCGTGCATGACACCCCCCCCCCCACTGCCCTGTTTCCCGACTTCCAGTGGGTCCAGTAGGTTTTTTGCCCTCCCCAGGCTCCAGAGGCTTTCTTAGAGCTTGGGGAGGGTGAAAACGCTCCCCCCACCACCACCCCGGAGGCCCTCTGGAGGCCAAAATCGCCCTCCCAGAGCCTCACGCGAGCCAAAAATCAGCTGGCGTGCACGCACATGCGCGCTGGAGCTGAGCTAGGGCAACGGCTCGCGTGCCAGCAGATATGGCTCCGCGTGCCACCTGTGGCACCCGTGCCATAGGTTCGCCATCACTGCCATATAATAAAATAAAGACTCCATATAGAGTATCTTGATTATTCTGCACACTTTTTATTTTTGCTTCCACAAAAGGAGGATTATTTTTTAAATAGCTGCACAAGTTTCTGATCATATCATTGCTTTATTATGCATTGGTTGGTCTATATTTGGCTTCTGGAACTATTCTGTATGAGAGATTTATTCCAGTACTATAATATCTGATGTGGCTCATTCACATGATACCACACGAGACAGTCCCAATCTGTTCTTCCAATGCTATTTTTCTATTTCCATTTCCCACCTACCCCTAAATTTATCCCAATTTTATGAATGCGGTTCCCCAAGTTAAATGTGTTCATCAAAGTGGGAGTGTTTGGAAATGAGTGGAACCTGTTTTACAATTTCTCTCCCACCCAAGGAAAACAGGCTTTTTAGACAAAAAAAATCAATGACTTCATTATCTTCAAAACTATTTTTCATTGTGACTATGAATAACTACGCTAACTTTATCCCTAACACCTGCTGCAGAATTGTACCTGTAGTTATCAGAATTCTCTCTCTCTCTCTCTCTCTCTCTCTCTCTCTCTCTCTCTCTCTCTCTCTCTCTCTCTCTCTCTCTCTCTCTCTCTCACACACACACACACACACACACACACACACACACACACCTCTAGAATAGTAACAGAATTAGAGAGGAACATAAAATAATGAGCAATTAGGAAAAATGAATTTACTGAATTTAAGTAGGAGCTGCATTGCCTACAAAGTCACTTCCAAATCTGGCATGAAATGTTTCTCCTTAATTTCTGTGTCATAGGTTGTATTGTAGGTGGTACGTTCTTATGCTATCAATTCAAATGATAAAATATGACTTTCTGACTCATTTAGAATACTATGCTGGTGTGTGCCGCACAGTATTAATAGCATGCAAGTATCTTATCAATTTGGTAAAGCATTGCTATTTTTAACACGGGCCCCACCAAACAGTAACCACAACTGGAAAATTATTGATACAGAAATAAAAGGTCATGCAGTGTAAATTCTGCCTATATTAATCTGACCTGGGTCCTATTTTTGACAAAATGTTCCTTTAAATCACAGAGGAGGATGGCTGAACGAACTTTCACACAGTATTTAAGAAATATGAAAGTTGTGAAACATATAAAGTATTAATACTTATAATACTTTCTAAAACTATTTAGTAAGGCCACACTTGGAATACTACATTCAGTTTCGGTTACCATATTATAAAAAGGATGTATAGACTCTAGAAAGAGAGCAGAGAAGAGCAACAAAGATGATCAGGGAGCTGGAGGCTAAAATATACAAAGAATGGTTGCAGAAATTGGTTTTTTCTAGTGGGGAAAAAAGGATTGGGATGACATGATAACAGTCTTCCAATATTTGAAGGGCTGCCACAAAGAAGAGGGGGTCAATCTATTCTCTAAAGCAGCGGTCACCAACTGGTGGTCCGTGGACCACTGGTGGTCTGCGAGAAAATTTTGGTGGTCCGCAGAAAAATTATTTGCATTTTTTATATTGCACTAAATCAGGGGTCCTCAAACTATGGCTCCTGGGCCAGATAAGTCCAATGAATGTTAGTATTGCTGCAGAGAGTCTCCCCCTTCGGGGTCTTTGTGTGTGGGTTGGAGGGGCGGAGAAATTCTGACTTGGGGTCTGCTTCAGTCCCCTCATATGGGGCTTTGGGCGAAGGCTGGAGGGAAGTGCCGCTGGTGGCAAAGAGCTGGAGGGCCTTATTCCAGTGGGACTGCATCATGGCCTGGAGCTGGCTGACCATCTCAGCCCACTGAGCCTTCAGGCACCAGTACCTGGCCTTGCACTCCTGCAGGTCTTCCTTCTTCTTGGAAAGCCTTTGCTCATAGTCCTCAGTGAGGTGCTTCTGCTGAGCCTCCTTCTCGGTCAGATCCAATTTGAACTGAGCCAGCTGTTTTGCCAACTCTTTCTCATGGTGGCTGCTTAGCTCCAACAAATGCTTCCTGTTGGGGCCCTAAGGAGCCCGGGCGGGCAGGCAAGGAGTGGCTGGGAGGGGAGAGGTGAGTAGAGACTGGCGAGGTGCCCCTTGATGTGAGTGACATTGAGTTGGCCACGCCCACCCAGCCAGTCATTAGACAAATCATATTAGTGGTCCGCGGATTTAAAATTATGAATTTAGTGGTCCCTGAGGTCCGAAAGGTTGGTGACCCCTGCTCTATAGCACCTGAAGGCAGGAAGAGAAGCAGTGGATGGAAACTTATCAAGGAGAGAAGCAACCTAGAACTAAAGAGAATTTTCCTAACAGCTGAGAACAATTAATCAGTGGAAGGGCTTGCCTTCAGAAGTTGTGGGTGCTCCATCACTGGAGGCTTTTAAGAAGAGACTGGACAGCCATTTGTCTGAAATAGCATAGGGTTTCCTGCTTGAGCAGGGGGTTGGACTATATAATTTCCAACATCCCTTCCAGTGCTGTTATTCTGTTAAATTATTTAAGAACTATTGTCATTTAAGTCAGAATACAATTATTCCTTTTCAATTCAAGCTTTCATGTGGACTTTGTCATATATTCAAACTTGCTATTTGGAATTTGTTGAATTGGTAAACAGATAGACCTGTATGGATGTGTGAACAAGATTTGAGTGTCTTTATTTCAGTTTTCATTAAATTTTCACTTTTATTTCTTTTCCTCTTTTAATTAGTGCTGCTCTGAAGAGGGAGTTGAAGCTAAATATAAAGCAATACTCCAAAATATTATATTTATTAGATGTGCCATGCATCTGCTAACATTCCAGTATTCAATCTTCAAATCAGCTTTTAAAAAGAACAGCATAACATTCCTACAACAATCAAGACTATGATACAGTAGAAAACAGTAGCACCAGATTCAGAAGGTCCAAATCATCACAGCATGCTGTGTCCCAACACACAGTCACTACTCTTGTCTTGGCTTTATGCCACTGTATTTATGCCACTGAAACCATGGTTATTTCTGCCCCAGATTTCGCTTCATGGGAGGAAAAATTAAACTCTGGGAGGCTGAGCAACCCTGGGGTTTTGGAACTCCTTCCTGAGAGAGGCCTTTACTACCGACTTTTTCTGATTTAATGATTTCTTAATGGTCCATTATGGTTTATACTTAACTATACTTGATTTGGTAGGCTCAAGACACAAAAGAGTCAACAACAGAGTTTCTTAGATAACACACACAAGCACATCAGCGGTGGGTTGCTCCCAGTTTGGCCCGGTTCTAAGAACTGGTAGCGCCGGAGACGGGAGGCTCTGCCCAACCACCCAGGATGCTTCTGCGCATGCGCAGAAGTGTCACGCGAGAGAGAGAGCACACACGAACTGGTAGTAAAGGGTTTTAGAACCCACTACTGCACCACATGTACTCACATGCTATTACTCACTATTCACTCTTCACTACTACTACTGCTACTCCAACTATTGTTCCTTATGGGTACTGCTATTCCTCCTCCTTGCAAGTATTGCAACCCGTTCTACAGTAGTTACTTTAGGCTTCTCCAGGCTGCTTTATTTCCACACATAAACACACACCTCCTTCCTTCTTCTCCTTCCCAAACACTCTCAGCTGTTTCATAGTATAACTTTATAGGGGAAAGGGACATGTGGACTTCAACTCCCAGAATTCCAGGGCCACCGGAGTCCACAGGTCATAAAGGGGCCATATTTGCCCACTCCTGTTTTATAGTCAATTTTGCTGTGCTTATGTTGGGGAAAGGACTTTTAAAAAGGGTAATCTCTCCATTGGAACTTTAACATGTTCCCTTTTTGGTTTCACAAATTGACAACAGGGCAAAATCTACAGTAATGGGGCCACACCTTTACAAATCCCAGACCATTTAAAATCTACCCAATATTCTAAAAGTTGCCCTATCTCTACCCACATGTCCAGACCATGGATTTTCATGGGCTAGTTCCAATATAGCTTTGCAATATTCCTGGGGAACTACTAGTAAGTATCTAACAGTGACCCCATTAACTTTTGCTGGGATCATACTTTTTCACCCCACAGATACTTGTGACTGCTGC
Organism: Diadophis punctatus similis; assembly: GCA_023053685.1. Lineage (NCBI taxonomy): Eukaryota > Metazoa > Chordata > Lepidosauria > Squamata > Dipsadidae > Diadophis > Diadophis punctatus. The sequence goes on from JALIGW010000002.1 coordinate 87,462,668, forward strand.
AGACATTCCCTCTTTTCATCTGGCTTTTACAATATTTTGACAAATACCCACTTTTCTCACAGTTGTAACTATTACCGGTCTAACTTCCCAATGCCCTCCCTTTCATTTGGGCAGGAGCTAAAGTCTTCTTTAGACCTTTCTAGCTCTTTGTGGTTCTTATTTTCTGGAATAGGCTTTCTTATTCTCTCCCCCTTCTATATCTTTTTTCCAAACATCTTCTGATTTTTTGCTGCCATGTAGTCCTCAACCAGTTCTACTGCTCTTTGACCTGTGTCTGGATGGTGTTCTTGCACCCAAAATCTCACTGCGGTAGGGAGTACGTGTAGAAACTGGGGCAAAATTACTTCCCCTACCGCTATTCCTTTGCTTCTTTCATCTGGCCTTAACCATTTCCTACCAGCGTGTTTCCCCAGAAATAAGATATGTCCCCATAATAAGGCCAATTAGCCTTTTCAGCGTATGAGCTGAAATAAGCCCCCCCCCTAAAAAATAACCCCCCCCCAAACTACTTTCTGGGGAAAGGGGGGACATGCCGGGAGCCGCTCTTTTTGCGGCGGGCACTCTTTTGGCTGGGAGAGCAAGCAAGAGGCGGGTGCACGCACACCCCGTGGGACTAGCTCGTCTCCTCTGGGCTCTGCCTATGGCAATTTGAAACATGCTCCTGCCTGCAAGGAAGAAGAGGCAAGCATCAATCCCTCCTGGTTCTATAGAACCGGTAGTAACTTGGCAGCCTGGTCACTGGAACTGGCAGCGACCCAGGCCTGCCACGCCCCCGAACTGGCTCTTTCGGCTGTGCCGTAGGTGGCGCCATCTTATTTTTTGCTACTGCCCATGCGCATAAGCTGTTTTTTGCTTCTGCCCATGCACAGAAGCTGTGTTTTTAGCACTGCGCATGCGCAATGCACGCACACTCGTGCAACGTGTCACTGAGCGAACCAGCAGCGAAGATAACCGGAACTCACCCCTGTCCTGAATGTGAATAATAAAATAACAATAACAATAATGAAAATCTGTGCAATGGGAGATTAATATGGATAGCATATAAGAGCTGTGGTGGTACAGTGGTTAGAATGCAGTATTGCAGGCTGCTCACTGTAGAGTTCGACCCTGACCGGCTCAAGATTGACTCAGTCTTCCCTCCTTCCATGGTTGGTAAACATCTAAATGCTATTGCTATATAAGGAAGCCAAAGGATATTTCTGAGCTAATAGAATTTTGCAAGGGCAAATGTGAAAAGATTCCCAAAGTGAGAATGGAAGGACTTTTAGCCAAGGACAGGAACTGTGTAGATCCTGTTCCTTCTGCCAAAATAGCTGTTATAAAATATCCGCTAAAATATTGTCCAGACTTTTTGGACTTTCCATATTCAGTGTTTTCTTATTCTGAATCTGTAAATCACGGCACGTAAACAGAGGCATGGATCCCAATCTGCAGAAATGTCTCATATTAAACTTTGCACCATGCAAAAGATTTCTCCGCTGCTATTTGCTTATGGATTCATTGACATGTACAGTACATGGTTTTTGCATGCAGCTGTAACTCTTCTGTGTCTCCAGTAAAGTCCTCGGAGTAAAGGACATCGTCTAATGTGAAAGGTTTTAATTAGAATCCCAAGAAAGCAGTTTTTCTACGCAACACAGAATTAAACTTGTAAACTCTATCAGAATTGTTTGCTTTCAGAGTTCTTTGTAGCCAGCTGACATTGGCTTCCAGACATGTGTTCATGATTTAAAGGGGGAAAAAAATAATTTAAGTTAAACCCTTGAAGAGATTGCAATCATATTATTATCATTTAGGGTTGCAGTGCAACTTAAGAGCCTCCAGTGACTTTGCAATTAAGCAAGAGCATCAGGCTCTCTGCACTTAGCAGAGGAAAACAAGGAAGAAAATGGTCATCTCAATTTATTTATTTATTAGTTGCATTTGTATGCCGCCCACTCCATAGAGACTCTGGGCGGCTCACAATAGTAAAAATTCACATGCAACAACAAATATAAAAAGCATTAAAAACAATAGATATTAAAACATTTAAAAAAAACATTAAAAACCACAATTTAAAAACCCATACAATAAATCATTCATGGGGCCAAGAGTGATTGGTGTTGCATTAAAATCATTGGCCCCAGGCCTGTCGACAAAGCCATGTTTTAACTGCTTTTCTGAAGGCTGGCAGGGTGGGAATAATGCGGATCTCGGGAGGTAGTGTATTCCAGAGAGCCAGTGCTGCCACAGAGAAGGCCCTCGTTCGTGGGCCCACCAGCCGACATTGTTTGGCTGACGGGACCACCAGCAGACCAACTCTGTGGGCTCTAGTCGGTCTTAGGGAGGTATGTTGAAGAAGGCGATCTCGGAGGTAATTTTTGGTCTGCAGACTAAGCATTACCAGCTTAAGAAGGAACTGGGGTACTTGATATAGCCAACTATTAAAACAACTCAGTGCTGCCCTCTGGAGAATTGCAAACAAAAATGTGCAATGTTGGAAATAGATTTTCTGCAAGTTTCTGCATATGTTTATTCCCAAAAAGATTCTATGGTGTTCATGAAGCTTGCTGTTAGGAAAAGGTAAAGTTATTAACATAACACAACACAACACAGCTAATGTAACAATGGTCAAGGCAGTGTACTGAATTTAAAGAAACCATAAGATCATGCATTAATTGCAGCAGAAATATATTCCGTTTGTCCATGTAAAGCCATGTGCTTTCTTGTGTACTTGCAACAGTGGTATTTAGATTTGAATTCCACCCTTTCTTCACACATACCTTCCGGTCATAAACCTAATTAGCTGCTACAGATCTGAGAGTCACTTCTAGAAAAATGCAGACACTGTATTCTTATTTATTCTTATTTATTTGTATTTGTAATCCACCTTATTTTTTCACAAATAACTGAAGGTAGCAAACATCCAAATTTAATTTAATTTATTGTATTTCTATGTCGCCCAACTCCCGAAGGACTCTGGGTGGCAAACACACCTTCTTCCTCTTATTTTTCCCTGTGAGGTGGGTTGGGTTGAGAGAGAATGAGTGGCCTAAAGTTCAGTGGTGGGATTCAACTTTTTTTACTGCCGGTTCTGTGGGCGTGGCTTGGTGGACATGGCATGGCATGGCTTGGTGGGCGTGGTGTGGTGGGCGTGGCAGTGGAAGGATACTGTAAAATCTCCATTTGCACCCCACTCCAGGGGAAGGATACTGCAAAATCTCCATTCCCTCCCCAATCCAGGGGAAGGTTACTGCAAAATCTCCATTTCCTCCCGATCATCTGGGACTCGGGAGGCAGAGAATAGATGGGGGCGGGGCGTGGTATTTACCGGTTCTCCGAACTATTCAAAAGTTCTGCTACCAGTTCTCCAGAACTGGTCAGAACCTGCTGAAACCCACCTCTGCTAAATTTAGACAGCTGACTTTCATGGCTAAGGTGGGACATGAACTCACGAATCTCCTGCTTTCTAGCCTGGTGCCCTAACCACTACTAGACTAATCTGGCTCCAAGGTGCTAAGAGTTGCTAAGAGTATTCCCTCTTTATTTCACTGGTCAAATTCTTTTCCAATATTATTTTATTTGGCCCTGTTGTTGCTCTTTTAAGAATGAAATAGTGTACACTTATTTTTGCAATTGTTTTAGAGCCTGAAAAGAGATGCTGTAATATGAACCTGATCTAGATACTACTGAACTCTCATGTCTGCAATCTTTAGCAGTGCATCATAAGGCAACAATTTTTGAACCAGGGTACAAGTGGGCTAACTTACAGGATACATCTAAAATCTGGGGATCCGTGCCTCCCATGGGATTTGAAATTTGATAAATTTGCAGTCACTTCAGTGCCGCTATGTTGCTGTGCCACCACCCAGTTTCAGTGGACTGGCATTCCTTCAGCTGCTAGAGATGAGGTAGACCAATTCTGCCGTTGCCCTTCAGAGACCATCCCACCATTGGCTGTTGGAGGGTGATCACCTGCAGTCAAGCCGGCAGGAAGTCACTTCCATTCCCATTGCTTTTTTGGCCTTGGTCATTCAGTTTCTCGGTTCAGATAAGGAAATATCTCTAAAACAGTGACTCAACAGGGCATAGAGTGTTTAGTTGAAAGATAAAACCAGTAGCTTAAGCTAATGTCTGCCTGCTCACTACAGAAGTGTTGATGGAGTTCAGCTTAACTAATTTATTCATTAGATAGATGTGTACACTTGTTCCAAGTCCAGTTGTAGTTATAATGTTAATACCCTGTTTCCCCCAAAATAAGACATCCCCTGATAATAAGCCCAATCGGACTTTTGAGTGCATGGCAATAAGGCCAAGCCTTATTCAAGGTTCAGGGTTCAAAAAAATATAACACAGGGTCTTATTTTCAGGGAGACATGGTAGTTGTATGTCTAGTTTAATGAAAAGAAGGACTAGGGGTGACATGATAGCAGTGTTCCAATATCTAAGGGGCTGCCACAAAGAAAAGAGGGTCAACCTATTTTCCAAAGCACCTGAAGGCGGAACAAGAAGCAATGGGTGGAAACTAATCAAGGAGAGAAGCAACTTAGAACTAAGGAGATATTTCCTGACAGTTGGGACAATTAATCAGTGGAACGACTTGCCTCCAGAAGTTCTGGGTGCTCCAACACTCAGAGGTTTTAAAGAAGAGATTGGACAACCATTTGTCTGAAATGGTCTTGGGTCTCCTGCTTGAGCAGGGGGTTGGACTAGAAAACCTCCAAAGTCCCTTCCAACTGTGTTATTTTCTTATTCTGTCTCCACAGACTGTGACATAAGCCAGAGGCCCCAACCTTTTGGGCACCAGGGAACGGTTCTGTGGAGAGAGGCTTTTCCATGGACCGGAGGGGGCGTGGTTTCGCGTGCTGCCTGTATCCCGCGGATGGGGCTTCGCTTGTTTGCGCATTCCGGCTACTGGCATGCTGCAGACCGATGCCGGACCTGAGACTGGGGATTGGGAACCCCTGGCATAAGCGAAAGAAGTGATTAAATAAAGTGAAGCGAAAAAAGTGATTAAATGTAAATGAAATTATAGGAATCTTAAATGTTGCTGCAATGTTAAAACACTAAACTGAATTGTGTAAGATGAACCCTGAAACTGTAAACTAGCCAAAGTTTTAGGAAGTCTCGCAATTAGAATTTTTTTTTCTAATACTAAAAGATAACAACATTGAAAATGCTCTCACTTGTTAACTAACACTAAGATACATAGAAATAGCTGTATTTCATTGCTTGTGATATCAAAGTATTTTGGGGAATGAAGAATTAACAAGGCAGTTAGAAAGGCTGTTCTGCAGCTACCAATTGCAATGCACTTCACTTCTGAAAGAACATTCAGAACATCATGGAGGACATCATCCAAGAAGAACAGGACCATCTCTGCTGTGCCACAACATTTGGGAAGGAGTCATTAGTTGTAGGCAGGGGTGGGTTCTAGTTACCTTCCCCACCGGTTCGCATCGCGACGGAAGTGCACGTTTTGCGTGCGCACGCGCATGTCCCTTCCCAGAAAATAATCAAAAAATAGCTTCTGCGCATGTGCAGAAGCAAAAATTAGCTTCTGCACATGCGCAGAAGCAAAATCCAAGATGGCGGCGCCCACGGACTGGCACCGACAGAACCGGCTTCGTGACGTCACCACCAGTTTACTAATGGTTCTAAAGAACCGGTTAGAACCGGTAGGAACCACCTCTCATTGTAGGTATTTAGAACAATTACTATTTTTCAAATCTTTAGCCGGAGAAACCAAAAGCCGTGTCTCTTTTCTGTTGTGAGCAGATTTAATTGACCCTATTCAACCGATCAGAATTGGCTATTCTTGCTTATCCTCCATGGTAGAAGATTTCCTTGGGTGATGTCCTCCATGGTGTTCTAAATGTTCTTTCAGAAGTGAGATACATTGCAATTGGTAGCTGCAGAGCAGTCTTTCTAGCTGTATTTTCTTGTTAATTCTTCATCGCCAAATTACCCTGATATCAAGAGCAACTAAATACAGCTATCTCTATGTTTCCTTGTGTTAGTTAACAAGTGAGAGCATTTTTCAATTTTGTTATCTTTTAGCATTGGGGTGGGGGGAAGTCTAAGTGCTTTCTCCTAGAAACTTCACACAGATGTTAGGCATAGGAGACGAGACAAAACTCTGCAGAACCATGACTATCATTGGACAGAATAGTAGCCTTTTACTTAACAGAGAGAAACCATTAAAGCATGGCATCCTGGCTGATTTGCTACCCAGCCACTTGATCCTGATGTACCACATAAGGTCCCTCTCAGCCTGTCAGGGAAGGTCTGGCAAGAATAACGAAGTCGACCACAAGTGCAGCAAAACTAGGTTTATTTCCCATAAACAGACCTGGCCTCAGAACAAAGTGAGTTGATATCAAAGACGTCCATGTGAAGTCAGCGTTGGGAGCGCTGCCTTCCAGTGCTGCTTTTCAAGTGTGTACTCCACCCACCCCCCAATTACGCAATAACCACACCCACCCACCAGCCGACATCCAGCTCAACAGTCAAGGCTCCGGTGGTTAACAGTTGTGGTCTTTCCATAGCTCCGTAGCGCCATTTGTGAGGAGCTGGCCATCTTCATGCAGGCTGCATCGGCTGTAAAGCGGCAGCGCGGCGACGCAGCGGACAGGGTAATCAGCTGGGGGTTGCAGGAGGACCATGTCATTTTCCAGGCTTGTCCAGGTACCCCCACGTCGTTAGCCGCCCCACCGAGCAGCAACCCCCCCTCCAGGTATGGCGAGCCCACGGACTGGTCTCGACAGTCCCTTCCCACTGCTAAATTGGAATGCTCTCCATTCACCCTGGAATCAAAATTGAGTCTGCATGAAATGTGCCGACCCGCCCTTGTTCTCTATTCTGCCTCTTTCTGAAGGCATTGCAGTTGCCTTAACTGCTCTCCAAGCTATCTAAGAAGAAGCCGCACAGGTGGTCCTCGACTTACAACCACAAATGAACCCCAAATGTCTGTTGCTAAGCGAGACATTTGTGAAGTGAATTTTGCCCTATTTTACCACCTTTCTTGCCACTGTTGTTAAGTGAATCACTGCAGTTGTTAAGTTAGTAACACAAGTTGACGGAATTTGGCTTCGCCATTGACTCTGCTTGTCAGAAGGTTGCAAAAAAGTGATCACATGACCCCGGGACATTACATCATAAATAGTTGTCAGTTGCCAAGTGTTTGAATTTTGATCACGTAACCATGGCTTGATTATTGCAATGCACTCTACATGGGGCTACCCCTGAACACTGTTCGGAGACTGCAGTTGATCCAGAATGCAGCTGCGCGAGCGGTTGTAGGTGTTCCTAGATACACCCACACTACACCAATCCTCCGCGAGCTGCACTGGCTGCCCATTGGTCTCCGGACACAATTCAAGGTGTTGGTTATTACCTTTAAAGCCCTACATGGCTCGGGGCCAGAGTATTTGCGAGACCGCCTGCTACCACACACCTCCCAACGACCGGTTAGAGCCCACAGAGTTGGTCCCCTCCAGGTCCAGTCAGCTTAATAGTGTCGGCTGGCGGGCCCTCGAGGGAGGGCCTTCTCTGTGGCGGCCCCCACTCTCTGGAACCAGCTACCTCCCAAGATTTGTACTGTCCCCACCCTACTGGCCTTCCGTAAAGCCATCAAGACCTGGCTTTTCTGACAGGCCTGGGACCATTGACCTCAACCATAGGTTGAGGATAGACGAGTCGGCCCATGAATGGTGGAAGACTGTAATTTTTAACTGTATTTTTAATCTGCTTTTTAAATTTTAAATTTTCTATTTATGTTTCTTTTTGATGTGAGCCGCCAGAGTCCTTTGGGAGTTGGGCGGCATAGAAATGTAAATAAATAAATAAATAAACAGAGTGGGCCTCCTCCAGGTCCCGTCAGCTAGACAATGCCGGCTGGCGGGCCCTAGGGGGAGGGCCTTCTCTGTGGGGGGCCCCGTGCTCTGGAACCAACTTCCCCCAGAGACCCGAACCATCCCCAACCTGCTGGCCTTCCGAAAAGCCATCAAGACATGGCTCTTCCTGCAGGCAGGGGGTGAGCCTAGTTCCACCTGAGCTCCCGCCGGGTATGGCTGATGGTGAACATTTTTAATCTTTTTGTAATTTTTAATTGTTGTTTTTAACTGTTGTTTATTATTAGTGTTCTTGTATAATTTGCTGTACGCCGCCCTGAATCCCTCAGGAATAGGGCGGCATAGAAGAACCAATAATAAATAAATAAATAAATAAATAAATAAATAAATAAATAAATAAATAAATAAATAAATAAATAAATAAATAAATAAATAAATAAATAAATAAATAAATAAATAAATAAATAAATAGGAATGCTGCAATGGTCATAAGTGTGAAAAACGGTCATCAGTCGCTTTTTTCAGTGCCGTTGTAACTTGGACGGTCACTAAACGAATTGTTGTAAGTTGAGGACTACCTGCATATTCTCGGGCTCCTCTTGAGCAATGCCAGAACAAGAGGGTTAAATACTGTAATGCTGATAACTGAAAGGGATGATTTAATGCTGTGTCACTCATAAGCTGGGGATGACATGAAGGAACATCATGGGGACATAATGGTCGGTAGGGAATATTTGTGCATAGGGGGAAAGCCCATGGACAATAGAATGAAAAGTTGTTGAGTAGAATCAACATGGTGGCATGTCTTATTGTTCCAGCAAAGATGATCCAATCAGGGTTGACCAAAACACCCCAGTCAGATTGATTGAACAAAGGATTAATCAGGAATGATCTCACTGGCATGTCTTCCAAAACAACTGTGGCTATTTATTTATTTATTTATTTATTTATTTAGTTAGTTAGTTAGTTAGTTAGTTAGTTAGTTAGTTAGTTAGTTAGTTAGTTAGTTAGTTAGTTAGTTAGTTAGTTAGTTAGTTAGTTAGTTAGTTAGTAGCCCATCTCAATAAGTGACTCTGGCTGGTGAACAATCCTAACATAAATTACAAAAAAAAATCCATCATAATACAAAAATCAAAATACAAGAGCCGATGAGAATTTTTATTTCCACATACAAATCGCACATTTATTCAAAACAAAAAGCTTCTTTATACTACATTATTGGATATGTCCCATTCATTTCTTCCTTGAATATAGTAGTAGATAGTAGATATATTTCACTGAATGATCAGGGTCAAATCTTAAATTTTGAGACTTACCAAAGGTTAAGCAACTCTAACATATTACTGTGATATTTTGGTCCCAAAATTACTATGAAGTTCTAAGAGATCATTAGCAGGTGAAATACATGATTATTCCTACTCTTTCTACTTCTTAGGAGATGGAACGTTTGTCAGTATTTTTCTGTACTAAATCTTTAGGTATATTATCTTAAATATGCCAGGAGAATGAACATATCTTGATTGTTGTGTTAACAGGTCATAATTTGAAATGAAAATTGCTAAGTTAGCCCTGTAAGGACAAGACTGAGATATAACTAAGCAGAGGTAATTTCAGTCAGCCCTGAGCAATCCTGGTTAGATTCCACACACCTTCAACAAAGGATCTTTAGAACTGTCATCAAAAATTTTGTGAGCCTCTGCATCTGATTTAGAAATAGGGGACTGCATATTTGACAAGTCCCTGCATGTCAATGACATCTTGATTTACTATCAGAATGCCACTTCTGGTGACTGAATAGACCAAAATGTCACTGGAAGAATAATGCACGCAGTGACAACCTAAGCTCTGAAAACAAGTGAAAACAAGTGGTTCTAGAACTCTCCAATCCTGTTTGTGCCGCACCTGAGCCAAATTGTGCTTTCAAAGTAATATGATTTGGAATTTGTCTTCAGTTATGTTTCTTCCTCTTGTGCCATACCCGTCATCGGATGTTAGCGATCATGTTGGCGATCCTATTTTTATCAACAGCCGCACGAAAAAGTGCTGTTGAGTTTTGTCCAAACCAGTCCCTTAGATTTTGAAGCCATGATGTTCTTTTTCTGCCTGGACCTCGTTCACCTTCAATCTTTCCTTGGAGGATTAAGTGAAGTATGCCGTATTTTTCTGGGTGTCGCATCACATAACCAAAATATTCTAACTTTCGCTTTTTTATGGTTTTGGTGATTTCCTTTGGCTTTCCCAGGCGGCTTATCACCTCCTCGTTTCTGATTTTGTCAGCCCAATTTATACGTAACAGCCGCCTGTAAATCCACATTTCAAATGCTTCTAGTCTCTTCAAGTGGCTTTCTGTCAGAGACCAACTTTCCACTCCGTAGAGCAGGATAGAAAATGTCGTGACTGCAGAAGACCTTTTTCAGTTATGTTTAGAGGGTGGCAAACTTTATTTTCTTGCAAGATTGGGACTTTGGAGTTCACGGTTCAGAGACTACAATGCTCTGCTACTTTTCCCATAGAAATGGTGTTAGATTAATTTTTTGATGTAATTTAACTAAAATACCTGTATTGATGCAGGAAACAAAGAATTAGAAAAAATGGAAATGAATTTAAACGTTAAAGACAAAAAAAAGGAATATTATGACTGTATTATCTTTATATATGAGATTTGTTTAAATGCAAAATTTAAGAAATCTATTATTTTTAAGAGTTGTATATTTAATTGAGTTGAAATAACTTAGAAAGAATTTTGATGATTAATATGAGAAATTGAAATGTATAATTGGGCATTTAGTTTTGATAGAATAGAGGGTAAGAAACATAAATGATGAATAAAGAGATTAAAGAAGTGGAGGAAACAATATGGCTTAAAATTAAGAAGCAGGAGAAATAATAGCTATCTTGAGAAGTTAAACTAACAGTGGTTAATTTGGAAGGAAAATTTGAAATTAACTGGTGAATATCCCAGATGACAAAATTAGATATATTTTTTTTGAGGTAATATTGAATTAGCAGCACATATCTAGAATAAAATATTATATACAAAGAAATGACATAATAATAATAAAAAAACTTTTTAGAAGAGACATGACTAGTTTAGGGGTGGGTTCCTACCGGTGCGGTCCAGTGCGGAGCTCCGGTAGGGACCCGCCGATAACCCAATTTGCGCGCGACTGCTCCGGTACCATCTCCACTGGGCAGTCGCGCGCGTCGCCATCTCTTTTTTGTGAATTTTTGGGCGATTTTGCTTCTGCGCATGCGCGGAAGCAAAATCGCGCCAAAATCTCATGAGGGGACGCGCGCGTGTGTGAGATTTCAGTGAGATTTTGCTTCTGCGCATGCGCGGAAGTAAAATCACGCCAAAATCTCACACACACACACGCGTCCCCTCGTGAGATTTCAGCGCGATTTTGCTTCCACACATGCGTAGAAGCAAAATTGCGCGAGGGGGCGTGCGCGCGTAGCATGCGCGCGCGCGCACAAAGCATTAAGGACCGCGGAGCAGCGCACTGGTCTGGGTAAGTGAGCATCTCACCCCTGGACTAGTTTAAATTTGAGATTATATCATCAGTCTGTTAAATGTAAGATGAATTAGTATAAAGAGTACTCAGGGAAAGGCAAAGAGGGTGAAAGAGGAAGTAGAAGGAGGAGGAAGAGAAGGAGTAGAGAGAGGTAGAGGAGGAGTGAAGGAGTAAGAAAGTAGGAGGAGAAGATGGAGATAGAGAGGGGAGTGCAATAGAAAAAAGTAGAACAGACTGATGATTGATGAGGTAAGTGTTGAATAAGATATTGATTTTTGAATGATTGATTACAATGTAGAACTATGTATTTTATTGTGATATTTTGAGATATATGTGTATTGAGTTGTATATGATGGAGAAAAAATAAAAAAAATCTTTTAAAAAAAGGGAAATTGCCCTCTATCCACAGTTACCCAAGTGCATACAGTATCTTGCAAGGATTCCATACAAACCACCTGAAACTGATATCAGCGTAGTTGCCTAACTTGTGGGTTAATTTACTTACAGCCATGCTCCAAAAGACTTTGAATCTAAAGCTGGAAATCAGCATCTCTTAAAAAAAGAAAGAAGCTGAATTAAAAATCAATTGAAATTAGTATAGTTAAGTACTTAGGATGGATTACCTTTAGGATTACACTTCCAACAGGCCCACTCAGAAGTTCCACCAAACCAAATGATACTTAAGTAAAGGAATATTTGTAGAGTAGAGAGTCATTTCAAATATTGGTGAACTAATCTCTCTCAGCATCTCTCGCCGATAAGTACCGTATGCTGACTGGGCCTGTTGGAAGTGTCATCACACAATATCTGGTTGGCTACAGGTTTTTCATCTTGATGTAGAGAATCAGAGATGCTAGTTAGAACCTGAATTCTTTTCCTGCTTCCTCATCATTTCTTCGCTCCAAAAACAGTCATAGGTTAATTCATATTCAAAGCTTTTTAAGCCCAGAATATTCATATTCCAAGCTAGCCAAGCTGTCCAAAGAATGACATTCTATCGTTTGGTTAATAACATGTCTGAACTAAGCCCTAAAGCTAGCAGACCAACCAGATACCAGATTGATAAGGCTGACCTTATCAACCAAACAATGTCGGCTGGCGGGGGCCTAGGGGGAGGGCCTTCTCTGTGGGGGCCCCTGCTCTCTGGAACCAACTCCCCCCAGAGATACGAATTATCCCCACCTTCCTGGCCTTCCGAAAAGCCATGAAGACATGGCTCTTCCTGCAGGTGGGGTTCTGAGACAACTTCATCTTGGTCTCCCCCATGTATGTAAGATTTTGTATGCTTTTTAAAATGCATTTTAAATTGTTTTTTAATTATATTGTTTAGTGGTTCTTCAAATGTTGTACGCCGCCCTGAGTCCCCAGGGAGTAGTGCGGCATATAAGAATCCTAAATAAATAAATAAATAAATAAAATAAATGACTGGTCTACTTTTGAGCAAAAGGATGACCTCACCGGAGTGCTGTTAGCTGGGTTAATATACTTTGCTTAGAGCCAAATGTAATACAATAGGGAAGGGAAGGAAAAGGGAAAGGGGAAAAGGGAAGGGAAAGGAAAGGAAGGATGATAAAATCTGGTTTAATTTGAGTCTCTTCCAAAGTGACCCACAAACATATTAGAAATAAACATGGCATCCATAGAAGTAGCTATAGATTGCTGTTATCACCTCGCATTGTCCAACTGATTTACAATCTTACTGACAGAATTGTGGGGTGTGTTGGAGTGTGAGGGAAAAAAATTGGAAAAGCAGTTCCCTATTCTGATGTGGCAACACACAAATATTTTCATGCATCATGGCATCTCGGTAAAAGAAAGCTATCTGAAACAGGATTTTCCTGTTGGCAAGGAGACACTATATTTGCTTAAAACAACAGTTGTATGTTTCTGCAATATTCAACAGGTACAAACAAGGAAACATACTGCTAGATGAAAAAGAGTATTGGGGGGGTTGATATCTACAAGGATTACAGCCTGACATTTATAGAGATGGTTGAAAACATTTCAATGAGTGACATAAGGTACTCAGGTATTTTAAATGCGTTGCTCATGCCTATGTTTCCTAAAAATACGAACAGCCTTTAATTCTCCCTGGATTTGGTTTAGTGGCATAATAAACGGATATTTTTCAGCTGTTAGAAGCACTAACATTCATCTCTCCATCAGCTACTTTTTTTATATAAAAAAAACAACCTTAGAAATGTCCTTCCAGTTTTTCATAGTCATTGTTCAGACTTGAGTCTCCGTTTACACTAAAGACACTTCATTCCGTTTTTTGACAGATTTGTAGAATTGCCAGTTCTTGCATTTGTAGCAAAGCTCAACAAAATGACTTATGGGATTTATTTATTTCTTTATAACTCAACACAAGGTCAAGAATGGAATACTAGCATAAGGTTTGACACAGAACAGGCTTATCCCCGTGAAACTATAAAAACGGAGAGTCACCCACCCCTCTGAGGGAAGGAACTTCTCACCACTATCAAATACTGACAGGGAAAGAAGCAGCAGCGCTTAATTTTCTGTAAAGTTTTAAACAAAGATGTAATTTTTAAAGCGTTTGAAGGGTCTTATTTAAAACATAGGTGTCTGTTTAACCATAAAGGGTACCATGATCATAATTAAGAAAAGAAGATGGAGGGAGCAGTGGGAGGAATTACAAAATTGGTTGTTGTTTTTTTCTATTGTGACTTCTTTAATAACTCGTTCATTACCTCACCTACCAATTTGTAAGTAAATCCATGGTTTTAAAAAAATGCGATGTCCTTCATTTGAAACCACGGTTTGCTGGATGCTAATTCACAGACATGAGCCAGGTTGGTGTAACGGTTAAAGCAACAGGTTAGAAACTGGGAGACCATGACTTCGTGTTCCGCCTTAGGCACAAAGCCAGCTGGGTGACCTTGGGCCAGTCAGTCTCTCTCAGTCAGTGGTAAACCACTTCCAAAAATCCTTGCCAAAAAACTGTAGAGACTTGTCCAGCAGTTAAAAACTGACTCAAAGGCACACACTCACACCATTCACAGAAACCACAGTTCAACATGTAATCTGAACCCAAATCAGGTGTGTGTGTGTGTGTGTGTGTGTGTGTGTGTGTGTGTGTGTGTGTGAATCTATGTTTCACTTTTGTGGTCTCTGAAGCGAATGACAGGAGGCTGGAAAGCTTGCAAAGTAGGGCAGCGGCAGCACCTCTATCATTCCTCGTCCTCCCCTTTTCCACGGCCATGAGATATTTTGTGTGTGTGTAATGGGGATACAAGTCAGGGAAAGAAGCTCAGCCTGTCCATGGTTTTCCATTCATAAACATTCCACTGCAGGTTCATTGAAAAAATAAAAAAAAATTGACAAATGGGAAGCAGAAGGAATGGAAACAAATGCTGTCATGCAATTACAAAGGTGATTTGGGATACTGGTCAGAAGGAAAGCTAGCCAAAACAGTCATGCTGTGGTATATATAGTTCTTTCTGTCAATAAATAATTGGCTACCAGATTTCTGATTTGCTGATGAGATGAAACCTGACATTAGCATTGTCTAAGACCGTGATGGTGAACCTGTGGCACGCAGCACCTCTCTGTGGGCATATGAGCCATTGCCCTAGTTCAGCTCCAATGCGTATGCATGCACGCCTCTCACTGGCCAGCTTGTCGTCAGCTCTCTGTCACACATGTGGGGGGGGGCGTGGGGGGGGCACATGCACATGCAGGGGGGCATCTGCAGGGGGTGTGCATGTGCAGGGGGTGGGTGTGCATGTGCAGGGGGTAGGGGGTAGGGGCACCTGCGGGGGCTGCATGTGCATGCACGGGGTGGGGCACATGCGTGGAGGCCACGCGCGCATTGCATTTTTGCAGTTTGGGCGCGCTTTGGGCACTCGCTCCGGAAAAGGTTAGCCATCACTGGTCTAAGAGTTTCTTTCCTCCAAGGATATATTTGTATGAGACAGTAACTGATCAAGTAGAAAAAGACGTATTACATTTGGAAGCTTCCCACTGAAACCTTTTATTGAAATGGACAAGGGGACACGTACCCTCTTCATACTCTAGAATGAGTCCTCTAGAACAAGTTGATATCCAACCTTATTCCTCTAATCGCGCACTTGCCTACCTAGAAGCTGGAGAGGTTGAGATATATTGAAACTCCATCTTCCTATCAAACAATTTCTTCTCTTAAGCGAAAACAAGAAGTCACTTTTTCTGAGTGTTTCATCTGGAAATTGTCTTTTGAAAATCCACCTAACACTGAAGCCTACAAATCACCTTAGAGCTCAAAGTGTCTCCTGTTCTGGATTCTTCCGGAAACTATTGTACTTTAAGACAAATTCTTATTTTAGCATCTTTGAAACCCTGAATCCCAGCTAATATCTGAAGAAATTTTGTTGTGATAAATACGGCCTGATTACCAATGACATACTATATAAATGATGCTTTTTTTTTTTTCATTTCTATCAGAATTCTAGGAAGACTATATCTGGGAAAGACACTGGAAGATAAGATTTAAGAAAAAAAATGTCAAAAAAAATATCTGCAATTTTTTAAATTTAGGGTTCAGCTCTGTACAAACGTCTCAAATATTTTGAAAGATGTACCTTCTTTCCTTTTTGATAACAAAAGAAAAATTAGAGAACGGTGTTCGGAAGAAGAACTCCAATTTTAACTTTCTGAAAAGAAAAATTAGATTGTTTAGGCTAACGATGCTAGCAAACGGATAGAAATATATACAGTATATATTTAAAAACTGTAGTAATATATCACCTCTTGGAAACATCTGGCTGATCATTTAGATGTATTTATTCACATATTTCATTAAATGTGGAACCCTACATCCACCTTTAGATCTCCTTACTTCTTGGCTTGAGAGAGAAAAATGTAACTTGGAACATTCCATGGATACATTCCTTAATTGCTTGGAAAAAAATAAGCCCAGAACAAGGTGTATGTCACCCGGTTTATTCATATGAAAAGAGACATGTATTTCAAGGTATTTTTTTTATGTGCGTGTGTATATATAAACATAGTTTATTTCTAGAGAGTAACATGTTTGGGCGTGGTGGTTTCGTGAGTTTTCTGAACCTGTTTATCCATCTCTAATTAAACACATCTTAGAAGACAGATTGCATAGGACATAATTAAAATGTCTCTAACAATGATGTGTTTTTTTAGTCTTCGTATTGAAATATGATTGGGTTCATCAGTTTCATCTCTGTTTTACCGTTTGCGTGCTTCGCATAAAGAGCGAAGACTAGTTTAATATGGGGTTCTTTTCGGCTGCTTCTGGGCATGGCACTGTGCCACAGTTTTTGGACGTGGGGCACGGGTGGGTTCCACTTACCTTCGCCACCGGTTCGCATCGCGACGTTGCATGTGCCCCCTCTTGCAATTTGGCTTCCGCGCATGCTCAGGAAGCAGGAATGAGCCCGAAACACAGCTGAGGAGCTCATCAGCTGTGCTTTGGACGAAGAAATAAAGGTCAAAATTCACCCGCGGGTGGGCGGGAGGGCCCTTTTTCAAGCCGCAGAAGGGGAAAAATTAGCACAAAATTAAAAAATGGCGGCACACAAGGAACGGCACCAACAGTATTATCACCAGTGGGTCACTACCGGTTCGGGTGATCCGGTCCGAACCGGGAGGAACCCACCCCTGATGTGGGGCTAAGTCTACAAGATGGCTTAATCACTCTGTTCTTTAGTGTGTAGGAAGTTAGCACCCACCCCCTCCTAGAAAAATGAAATATCCTAGGAAACATTGAAAAAGGAAAGAATATGTTTCCCTGAATGAGGAAAGGAGAAACATGTTTTAAATACAAAGCAGCTTCCTGCAGCTCCCTGCCCCCCTCCTTCAGCTCCAGGGTGATGGGATTAAGATCTTCCCCCTTAGGACATCAGAGGATAAGCCCTCTACCACCTGGAAAATTACCAGCACTCAAACAAACTTGGGAGACAGCCTAAAAGGCTAGCTAAAAACCCCGCCCCTAGGGGGGTTCTGACCACCAATTGGAGGGCATTACATACACAGGAACAGGAAATAAGAGGTGGGGCCCAACAGAGGTCATAAAACCAAGGGACTCAGCATTTTCCCTCGCCTTTTTTCTCTTCACCCACATTTGGAAGCATGTGATCTACCTTTTCTGTACAGGGGCTCCTGCCATGTGCTCATGTCCACCATTAAAACCTTCTTTCCAAGCAACTTCCATGAATCCAGTGTCTTTTCCCCCACTTGGAACTGAACCCAGAAGGATATTCCTTACAACAAGTGGAATGTTTGCTTTACTACTGGGTAAGAAATGGCATTCAGTTGTGGTCGCTCTCTGTTGTAAGCCTTTCAGCAGACATTGCAACAACAGTGGGGGGGGGGGGAGAATGTTCTTGGCATGTGGTAACAGCAAACAGAGAGATAGCAGATAAGAGGTGTTGAGCATAAAAGTAGCAATAATGTGACCAGACATCTATAGAAAACTCAAGCATGACTAGATTAAGCACACATTAACAACTGAAACCCTTGGACCGAACCTGTCCTCTGAGGATAATATTTAATGGCCTAGCTGCCAGTGTTGAGGAGGGTATCACCGTATGATGACAGCTATTAGCAACATGAACAGAAGCCTATACTGATGAACTGAGCTTGTTATCATAATTTTTACTATAGGCCAGCCTTCTAATGTCTGTATCTGGGCCATCATTGCCTTCTCTTGTCAGCCCAAGCATTTACCTCTCTTGACCTTTCTGAATATAACAGCTGAAAGGAGTGGGAAGGATGCATACCCACAGACGGTTGCCAAATTTCTCTGAGAATTCTTTTTTTTAAAAAAAAAACTCCTCCAAACGTAATTATATGGTTTAGAAGGGAAAAAAATTCCAGGTTCCTGCTGCTTTTCAAGTACATAGGAGGCCTCCAAGAGTTTAAAAGCTGTGCTACAGTGCCCCCAAAAGGAATAGTTTTATTGCTACATCTATCAGCTCCAGCAAAGTACTTGATTCCAAAGAGTTTATTTCAAAAAAGACAAAAAAAAAAAAAAAAAAAAAGAGGAGCGAATGATAAAACTGAGGAAGTCTGCTTCTATAATATTATTTATGTTTGTGTGTATACACACATACACATATGAAAAACTCATATATTTTATATTTTGTATAAATAGAGCTCCAAAGGTGGTGGTGGGGGGGAGAAATCCAGAATTAAGAAAACTGACTCAAACTGAAACATTATTATTCCCAGAAGATGACATTGGTAGCAATTTGATTTCCTCCAGATGGAGCCACACAGTGGGTTCCATTCTAGCTAATGATGGGTGTTACCTATGCAATATATTGGGACAAGATAAGGTTGGGAAATGAGGCCATGTGGTGAGACATGGATCAGAAAGATCCAGAGTCACAGTTCTTGGAAATTAAACAAAAAAAGGAATAGTTGATTGCAATACATTTCTTCCTCCTTTCCTTTCCTTTCCTTTCCTTCCTATCCTTTCCTTTCCCGCTTCCTCTCCCTTTCCCTTTCCCTCCCTTTCCTTTCCAGCTTCCTCTCCCTCTCCCTTCCTTTCTCTTCCCTTTCCCTTCCCTTCCCTTCCCTTTCCATTCTTTTCCTTTCCTCCTTTCCTTTCCTTTCCCTCTTCCTCTCCCTTCCTTTCTCTTCCCTTTCCCTTTCCCTTCCCTTCCCTTTCCTCCTTTCCTTCCTTTTCCCTTTCCCTTTTCTTTTCCCTTTCCCTCCTTTCCTTTCCCTTTTTCTTCCAGCAGAATAACTTCTACAAATTTTGGCTGGCATTGTGATGTCTGAAGTGGATTTTAAACGTGCCTTATGCCAGAAAATTAAATTTTAAAGAGACAAATAAGAAGTTCTCCTTGTCTCTCAGTGCTCACAAGCATCCAGACAAGAAAAGCTTTGCAAAGCAGTCACTTTGGATACTGCTTTATAGCTCTTTGCATCCTTAGCTTTCCTCCTGAAAAAAATTGTCAAAGCAGTGAGCATTTCAGGTCAAATAACAGGAAGATGGGGTTTGTGAGTACCTACTGGAATCTGGTTGAGTTTTGTTGGCCACAGTTAGTTAGACTAGATGAATCCAACATTACCTTTCTTGGAGAAAAGTATTTTACCTTCTTTTTCCAAGTGGCAACTTCCACATTGTCAAAATAGAGAAGACATGGCTGTATGGCTAACATCATTTTTGCTCATGCTAATTTATACATAGAGCTTCCAATTTAGAAAGCATTGCCATCATGTAAATACAAAGAGATATTTCTAAAACTGCCATGAAGACTGTGCTAACCTGAGCACAGGTTTGTTACCCTGATGCTGACTGCTGGTTCTCTTGTCCTGTAGTGAGGTATTTTCAAAGTAAAATTTCTGACAGAGCAGAAGGGTCAAATAGAGTTAAAGTCCTGTTTCTTTCGGTCCTAGACACCATGGCCAGTTATGAATTATCACAGTGGGAGATACTGCCCAAGAGTACCTGAAAGATATATATTACCTTTTTTCTGAAAGAGTGAAAGTATTTTCTCTTGAATCAAATTTATCTCCTAGCCAGCACAATATGCTTTGTTGTTGGCTTCTCCTGGAATGTTCCTTCAACTTAACAGATGGATAGAATTAAGTGTGCTTAAGATCACCACTGTGCCTACTATCCCTGTCCTACTGTCCTATTGTCCTCTATTATCGGTACTTTTTACTTATGTTATGTTTATACAAACAACTACTATCCTGTACATGTTTGACAAATAAACAAACAAACAAACAAACAAAATAAAGTGTTAGTACCACTTTATAATACCTTGGTAAGACCATGCTTGGAATATTGCATCCAGTGTTGGTTGCCATGACACAAAAAAGATGTTGAGACTCTAGAAAAGATGCAGAGAAGAGCAACAAAGATTATTAGGGATGTAGAGCAGGAGTGTTTAGAGTGAGATGCGTCACACACTGGCCACGCCCACCCCCAGTTTAGTGAAGGGGGGGAAGTCACAATATGCCACATGACGACAACGTGACGTCGCAAGTTTGACACCCGTGGTCTAGGGGTTAAACATATGAAGAACAGTTGCAGGAACTGGGTATGTCTAGTTTAATGAAAAGAAGGACTAGGAATGACATGATAGCAGTGTTCCAATATCTAAGGGGCTGCCACAAAGAAGAGGGAGTCAAACTATTTTCCAAAGCACCTGAAGGCAGGACAAGACGCAATGGTTGGAAACTAATCAAGGAGAGAAGCAATCTATAATGAAGGAGAAATTTCTTGACAGTTAGAACAATTAATCGGTGGGACAACTTGCCTCCAGAAGTTGTGGGTGCTCCAACCCGGAGGTGTTTAAGAAGAGATTGGACAACCATTTGTCTGAAATGGTTTAGGATCTCCTGCTTGAGCAAGGGATTGGACTAGAAAATCTTCAAGGTCCCTTCCAACTCTGCTCTGTTTTTTCCACTCTAGCTTACAGCCTTCTGTTTTCTAGTTAGACTTTCATCCAAGTTCTATCTGAGTCTAACCTTGCTCAGATGTCTTCATGATCACCCAAGGTCTGGTGGATACTTTCCAACAGAAATTACAGCCACTCTTGTGGAACAGACCTGATTCTTCTCCAATTCAACATTTCCTTGCTTGAAGCATGAAGAATGTGCTATTGAAATATTGAAAGTTTAATGAGAAAGCTTTCTCTAGGCTTTCTCATTAAAACTTCATCCTTAGCACCTGTTGTTGGTTTCTGTCTCCCCTGCTAAGGACCTTTCTTAAGACCTTTTAAATCTTCAGATCCCATAAAGCAGATCTTCAGTGTGCATTTTTTTGCCCATACGCCTAACACCTCGATTTACAGCTACAGCTGCAAATGTGGACTGATGAAAGCCAGTCAATTGTACATTCCATGACGCATTGTTTTGCCATATGTTCTGCTGATGTTGAAACAAATGCTTGGTATTAAATGACACTTGAAATCATACAGGAACTGCTTTGGGGTCTGATCACAGCCGTGCTGTGTTTTCCAGAGAGATCAGCCCTGTTGAGGTATGATTGGCTCCTGTCCATGAACCCCAAATGTGCAGAGATCTTTATGTAAGGCAAGACTCTAGCAGCAGTTCTATCCCAGTAGTTGATAAGATCACCCAGACATTGCTGTAGCAACATAACACCTGTCTTGGCATACTGTCCCAAGCAATGACTGGATGACGCGATCAGTATCTAATAGGAAAACACTCAGCATGCATTTTCCAAGTTTCTACTTCGGCTTGATAAACAAGCCCTCTGAAAGACATTGATCCAAAATAAACACAACCATCTTCTCTCTTCTGTGACCAGCAATAGCAAGAAAATCTACCTCTACACGTCAGCAAGGAATTACCCGGAAGGCTGAATGAAGCGTTACTACAGCAGAACTTTCTTTTTTGATGGACTTTCAGTGGACTTTGGAGATGGTTGCAGTTCAGGCTTCACCTCCAAGGAGCAAACTTTGTTGTTTCCAAAGCAGTCCAGGCAAGTGATATGCTTGATGGAATGTACTTGGATTGCTCAATGATGCACTGACTCAATGCAATTAGAACTATTACATAATTCTGCACATGGCCTACATTACATTAGTTAGGTATATTTGGATTCAGCAAGCCCTACTTTCCCTTAATTACATTCCCTTAATGTAAAATTTGAGATGTTACAGTATAGAAACAAGATGGTGCTGTCTCTAGCCTGAGCTGCTTAAGATGCAAATGGACCAAATCAACTCACGTCTCTATCCTTTTGTCTGATTATGTTTGTTCCACAGAGTAAATAACACAGAGGGCTTTATGGGTCGGCAACAGTTTGAACTTCTCCCCTCTTTCAACATTCATACACCATCCCAATCTGGCATGCTCTAACTGTGTTGGAATACAATAACCCATCATCTCTGGTGCTGGACACATCGGGAAGGAATCAGTGGTGGGTTTCAAAAATGTTCGCTACCAGTTCGGTGGGCGTGGCTAGGTGGGTGGCATGTGACTGCATGGGTGTGGCTAACTTGACATCACTCATGCCCATGCCCATGTCCACTCAGTCACATGACCCCCACCTAGCCATGCTCACAGGAAAAGGTAGGATTTTTTTGGGAATTTCCACCTATCTACTCCTGCCCTTCGTTCGCCAGTCGCCCCCGTTTCCCCTCCTTTAGCGGTCCTGTCTCCAGCCCCGCTTCCTCCCTACCACAACCTCTTTGTTCGGGCTGCTTACCTTCCGCAACGGCTGGTCCAGAGTCTGGAAGGCAAGCTGACCGGAGTTTTCGGTGGCCCCCAGCCAGCCACCACTGCTGGAAAGCAGCTGGCAAAGAAGCCTCCCAGCCACTGCCTCTTTGAGAGCCACTTTGTGGCTGCAGTGGCCGAAAAGTACCGGAGGTCGCAGAAAAAGCTGCTGCCATGCCATCGCCACCATGTTCTTCATGCATGTACATCCCATTGGACTTGCAAGGCAATGGGATGCGCGTGCGCGAAGAACATGGCAGTGCTGAACATGGTGGGCGAGGTGAGCGAGTGGCGACCGGGGGACCGGTTTGGGGGCATGGCCAGCTGGCCATCACTACCGGTTCAGCGACCTTGGCCAAATTTTTGCCAACAGTTCACACGAACCAGTGCGAACCGGCTGAATACCACCTCTGGTAGGAATAATTAAAGTCATGCTTCTGAAGGATGCACGTAGAAGCACTGAGTTAGGGTGTAGAATTAGGAATCCAGAAGTCACGAATTACTCTGAAGATCCAACGTTTTCACCAAAATAATCAAGAGTAATGTTGGACCATCAGATGTGTTTGCAATTTATGGCCCATGTTCCTCAGTGGATTGAAAACCGATGGTATTTGCAACTTCTGAATTTACAGACATGGATTGTGCATGGACAATTATAAAAGGGAAATGGTCATTCTTTCCCAAAATTACTACCATGGGAGAGAGATTGCCTATTAGTACTGTAGCCATTTTGTGAGTAATATGGGACTCACTCATAAATAGCAATAGCGCTTACATTTTTATACCGCTTCACAGTACTCTACAGCCCTAAGTGATTTACAGAGTCAACATATGGCCCCCAACAATCTGGGTCCTCATTTTACCTACCTCAGAAGGATGGAAGGCTGAGTAATTATAGCACTAAATCTTCCAAACGGCAGTTGTATCAAACCTGAGCAACTGTTCATCAGGAAGGGGAACAGCCTTTCTTGCTGGTGTTATAAACCATCCCAAAAACATATTTAGCTAGTTAGAAAATCCATGTCACTCTTATACGTCAGGGAAGCTGCCTTATAGTCAGTAATAACCCAGATACCTTGCCACATGCGTCTAGGGTCCATAGGAATAGTCTGCTATTCTTATCAAATCTCTAGCCTTATGCGGATACAAGATGTTTCAAAACTTCACTCCTATATTAAGCTATGGTTTGTTTTAACAGTATTTTGTTGAATAAGCCACTTATTGGCTTATTGAATCAGTTCATACAACCATGAGCCACGATTTACAAATCACACTAGCTAGATCAGGAGTGTCAAACTCGCGGCCCTCGCGCCAGATGCATCATCGCTGGTCACGCCCACCCCGGTTTAGCAAAGGGGGGGGGGAGTTGTGATACGTCACGTGACGTGTCATCGCGAGTTTGACACCCCTGAGCTAGACTGACACCATGCAATTCAAGACAGAAAAATTATATGGTGGTTTAGTGTAATCTTTCTTTATTGTTATAGTATGGAAAGACTAAAAAGGAAAAATAAAGGGGAATAAATGAAAAGACAAAGTATTTTTCTTATGATCTTAAGACGAGACTTAATAATTGAATAATTCAACTAGATTTCGGTTTCATGTTTGTTGGATGCCTTAGAACAGTGGTTCCCAACCTTTTTGTGATCGAATACCACTTGGAGGTCCCGTACAGTCGCCGCGTACCACCTGGTTCCAGAGAAACTAAATTCGATCAGATATCACTTTATTTCCATAATTGTACCGTTCCTTTTCTGGCCCCGCGCATCCAGCAACTGGATTCTCGGGCCGCTGGGACCAGGTGGGTAGCGTGGCAACAGTTGCAAATCGTTGCCAGATTATCTTGTGTTAGGCAGTAAACATTTTTGTGAAGTAAAAAATAATTAACTAAAAATCGTTCATGACCCTGAAAGTGTTTGCATACCACCTGGAAGACCCTCGCGTACCACTAGTGGTACACGTACCACAGGTTGGGAACCACTGCCTTAGAGAATGTTTCAAAAGGTTTGGCCATACCCTGAATAAGATTTCTATCCAGCCTACAAAAGCAAATTGATTTAAGATTTGATATATTGTGGTCTTCCAATACTAGCTTTACTTACTTTGAACCTTGATAAAATTTTGGCAGAATTGAATATTCATTCGTGTTTAGGGTTATCAGATGTTCAGCAAACAGGAGGACATGTCTCCATCCAATAGGCATGGATTTAAATTCAAATGTCTAAACTTTTTTTAAAAAAAGATTATTTTTACAATCACAGCAATTCAAACTTTTCTGTATTGTGACTTTGTAAATTGCTTCTTTCCCTGTTGATGAACAGACTCAACATCCTAGATTTCTTGATTGCAGCCTTCAGTTCCAATCCAGCCTCTTCAAATCTATAATCAATGTAGTCTGGAGATCACAACCCATCAGACATTTCTATGGCAAAATTCGAAAAACATTGTTGGCAATTCTACATTATTGCTAGGGTATGTTCTTGAAAATATTTGTTGCAAAATATTGCAATTGAAACACCAGTTTTTCTGAGGCTGGAAAAAGTAATTTGATACAAATGCAGGTCAAAATAATTTTTTTTGCAAGAAAGTTAAAAGTTATTGTGGTGCCTCTTCCTTTCCCGTTTGTTCTCCTTTCCAATTTTCTGTGACCTCCTTTGTTAGGGATCTGGTAACAGATAGCGCCAAAATTTCCCATCTTTATTATAATAAAATTACCTTGTCCTCCGACCTAGGCCCTCCCTAGCTATTTTTTTTTTTAATCTGCCTGCTCTGCCTAAACAGTTTTTTTCTCTGCCCCAAATTTAATCCTCTCTCCATCAGGTGACAACTGGAAGGCATTTCAATCTCCAAATGGAAATCTGAACATGTCTGCATGTTCAAATATGGAGCTGAATCAGTATTCCATGTTCTATTCAAATGTATACACAATAGCAATTGTAATATATAACCCCCATTATGGCAAAATTATTTTCTAGATGAGATCATTACTTTTACAAGAACCATCCAGAACTTTCTTTGTCAGGTGTTGGTTGGTTCATTACATTTTCTCCATCGCTGGATTGGTAGAAACATTTGATTCAACTGAAATTGGGTGATTGGGCCTATAGTGTGCAATTTGAGTTTCGTATCTAATCTTCTTGGTTGTAGTTATTTTCTGCTTTATTATGTCTACTGCTTGCTTAATCTTTGTTTCTAGATGGTATTTCTTGAACAGGTATTCTTTGGAAACGAGCAATTATTTAATTAAATTATTACTCTTATTATTCTTATATACAGAGTGAAATCACAGCTACCAGTTCTTTAACTGGTGTTAACCTTTGAACACCAAAGGTTGTTCAATATCCAATTCTTCCAAAGATCCTCTCAATGAACCAGTAGTACTATTCAGGAACACGTTTCTTATAGGTGTATTATAGGTTGGGATGCTGGTGAAGTTTTAGTGTGGTATTTTGGATATTTAATTAATATTGCATATCCCTTGCATATTTAATTAATTGGATCTATGTTATAGAATTTAGAGGCTCTTGAATGAAGTAGTTTATATATGTAAAAGTTCAGTGTGTTTTTGACACTAAAAGCAGAAGTGAAAAACTTTAATAAAATTCCAAGTTGAAATAGCATGGATTTGAGCTCTAGCATTTTATTCCTATCATTCTGCCTAAACTTAGGCAAATTTAAGCAAGGCACCAAGAATGGAGAACATTCTATGCAGTTGGCTTCCCGTTAAAGGTCAAAATATGTGCACTAGTACTGTAGCTAGTCCAATTAATTATCCATCACTGTCCAAATTTATAGTTTGGCAATTGTACAAATAGGCGTTGTTCACAAAGCCATATTTAATCCCTAAACTGTTCTTTTCTGATGAGTGTTATGTTAACTTCCAGCAATAATATAGCAGTACATGCGTTATTCGGAGCCACTCTACAAAAATCAGTCCCGTCCCGTCCCCCATGAATAAGAAATAATACTCACAACCTTACAATTAAATGTTACTTTTAATAGGAAGTAAAAGGGGATGTGCATAATCTTTAGAGATCCAATAACTTGATTGTTCATCTATTTTTTTCCACTTTCTGAACATGTCTTCAAGAGTAAAATGTTTCACAATGCTTTTAAACAGAAGAGAAGGCAAGTTACTGGACAGTCCTTATTAAAGCATACAAATGACAATAGCCTTTAGAGGCCCAGAGATTGAAACTATAAGATTACAAGCATTTAAAGACACCTAGTTTTGAAATACTTGCAGCTGTATTCATCAGATCAGTTTTGACTTTCAACAAAATATAGGTAGGATGCAATCTGATTTCTTCATAAATACTTTCACTAGATTGGAGAGTTTACATTTTCTTCATTGGCAATAAAAAGTGCTCAATTCACAAAAAGGGATACATCAAACCCAAAAACATGCAAAGACAGCTGTTTGCTTTTCTTTTTCAAAAAAGCTTTACTATAACCCAATCTTAAAGTAAGCAGTAATTAGGTTA
This sequence comes from Diadophis punctatus similis, assembly GCA_023053685.1. Classification (NCBI taxonomy): domain Eukaryota; kingdom Metazoa; phylum Chordata; class Lepidosauria; order Squamata; family Dipsadidae; genus Diadophis; species Diadophis punctatus. The sequence continues at coordinate 87,489,677 of JALIGW010000002.1, forward strand.
TCTGGCATTTGCTCCAACTGTTTCCTATGTGTATATAGTCACTCTATTTATTACTTATTATGAAAGGAGCAAAGGGATAGGGAATAGGAAAAGTTCTCGCAAATCAATGATCAATAATCTAAAACAATAAGTGGTTTAGATCTAGCACTTCAGCAAGAAATAATGGGCATCCTGCAAAAATTAGATACATCTGAAGCAGCAAAACCCCACCACCTACTATTTTTGGCATATGTTTTTAAAAGTTACTCAAATATATTTTATCTTAAATTTATGAAGCCGTCATCCAGTGTTACCATGAAATACAGACTGTTGGTTCTAGGTAGTCTCTGCTATCTCCAAGACCAATGTTATTTAAAAAGAAACAAAAGCAGGGCACCACGCTAATTTTGGGACCTAGTATACTAAAGGAGTGAAAATTGGGAGGGGGGGCATGAACGTATAGTTTTTATAGAAGACAGGAACTAAATAACTGCAAAAAAAGCGCTAATTTTTGGTGTATAGTATTTTACATTTTGATCTGCTGCATCTGCTGATTTAGAACAGATGTGCTTGTCTTTTCCTGTATCCTTTCTATATTTTCCTCTCTTCTCCCATTTCACACTCCCCTTCCCCCTTACACCAAGTATCATGGATATGAGCCCAAGTATCCCAGACAATCCAGTGAATAGCTAGTGTAATGCACTGGTGTGATGTGTGAGATTTTAAAAGTCTCTCCTTTTCAATCTTCATCAAAGTTCTGCTGTAGAAGGAAGTTGGCTGCCAAATTTTCATTCTTCTCACATGCAAAATATGCTTGTATCACAAGTCCTTCAGGAAATCCTAGGGCCTTTAACTATAGGAAAGAAAAGGCTATTAGAATTCACATTTATAGCGTAAGCTTCTTTGTCAAGTATTAAAAGTATTACCGTATTTTTAGCAGTATAAGATGCACTTTCCCCCCCTAAAAGAGGGTGGAAATGTTGGCAAATCTTATACACCGAATACAGCCATTTTTGGCCTCCCGAAGCCCTGCCCCCGTCCCATTTTTGCGAAAAATGGGCACGTTTTTTGAAAAAATGAGGTGCGCCGATGGTTTGGGAGGCCTGCAGAGTGCTCCTGGGGGCAGGCAAAAACACCCCCCTTTTTGCAAAAAACAGGCAGAAAACGGGCCATTTTTTGCAAAAACGGGGGTGTTTTTGCCTTCCCCCAGCCCCTAGGAGCACGCTGCATGCTTCCCAAACCCTCTGCATGCCCCGGTTTTCTTGTTTTTTGTTTTGCAAAAATGGATGAAAAACGGGTCTGTTTTTGCGAAAAACGGGTCCATTTTTGCAAAAAACGGGGTGCAGAGAGGGTTTGGGAGGCTTGCAGAGTGCTCCTGGGGGCCGGGGAGGACAAAAACATTTTTTTCTTACTTACCTCTTTGAAATCTTGGTGCGTCTTATACACCGGTGCGTCTTATAGTCCGAAAAATACAGTAGTATTAGTAGTATTAGACCAAGTATTAAAGATTAGTATTCTAAATGTTAAGTTGGCAATATCAGTCCTGATGCATGACACAATTGTTGCAGATACAAATTTGTTACACTAAAATCTTGATATGGCTAAACTGCATTTAATGCTGAGCCTGAGGCTCTGATTGACTATGCAAAAATTATTCAAATATATTGATTAAATGTATAAATTTGAAAACCAAGACTAAATATGTTCATCTTTCAACTAAACCTAAATGTTAACATGAAACAAAATAATGAACTTGGATATATGGCACATATACTTGTAATTGCATATTACAACTAAGTAATAGGTAAGGGGTACATATCCTAATTTTAATATTTATTTCTTGGCTTTATTATTTTTATAAGTAACTCAAAGCAGTGAACATACAACGTATCCTTCCTCCTCCTATTTTCCCCACAACCATCCTGTGAGCTGGGTTGGGCTGAGAATGTGAGACTGGTTCAAGGTGATTTGGCTGGATTTTATGTCTAAGATGGGACTAGAACTCATAGTTTCCTGGTTTCTAGCCTGGTGCCTCAACCGCTTTATCTAATAAACTTCAAATACGGGGGAGGGGGGGGAGGAAGAAACCTACTATTATTCATTTTATGAGGAGAGCAGAAGAAATTGAAAAAGAAATGAGGAGAACATATACTGTCTGTGTTAATCATAAACTGAATTTATTTAGTATTTTATGTGGCCCTATAGCCAAAGGACACATGCAATTTTTTAGTTTCAGCAACAATCACTTACAGCAAAACCTAAGTCATTGCTATTATTAAAAATGTAAAAGTCACAACTGCTAGACACCCTGAAGCAGCAAGATCTTAACCCTCCAAAGACCATTCTGAGGGCTTAATTTATCACAGGAGAGAATGTCATCATGTTGTCTAGCAAGAGATGTTTCAGAGGGCTAGTGTCACAAATTGAAATATATTCAATTTGTGACACTAGCCCTCTGAAACACCCTGCTTCATTCTCTCTATCAGCCAGCGTTCATTCTGTGGGGTATTCTGATAATTTTTTCACAATTTTGTGTTGTTAATACCCCCACCGCACAGGGTTTTGTTTTTTTTCTGTAAGCCTATGGCCTACTCACATGTGCTTTATGTAGATTTTGGCTATGTAAGGATTACTTAATCTTTGAACTTAAGAAACAGAGAGAAAATTGGGTTTGAGAAAATAATAAAAAATGCTCAACTCACCCTTTCTATAGCTTCTTTTTCCTGAGGTGTTACTTGAATATAGTTCATGTGACGGCTTCCAGCTTCAGCTACTCCACCTCCACTTCCACTTCCTCCACCACCACCACCTCCTTGTCCTGACTCTTGAACAGGTTCGTTTAACATCTGAATAAAATGCTCTTGATGTTGGCTTATTTGCTATGGTGCATGGGAGGACAAAAGCAAATAATATACTGAAATAAAGACTGCCTCTCCTGATTACATCTGCCTGTCCCACCAGATCCAGCAGAGAGGACATGCTGCAGGTCCCATTGGCTAGGAAGCTTCGCCTGGCAGCTCCTAGGTAGCAGGCCTTTTCTGGTGTGCCCCCTTCTTTATCTAACCTTCCACCAAACTGAGGCTGGCTTCATGTCATTTAACTTTCTGGAAGTCCCTCAAGATCTGGTTGTGTCATCAGTCCGGGGACCCCAAATAACTGGTAAGCAATTGAGATTACTCCAGTGTAATTAACACCTGCTCTTCAATTAATATTTTTTGTTTGTTTTCCTTTTATAATTTTAAAGTTTTTAATATTAATATTTGTACATATGATTTGTAACACTGCTTTACGCTGTCCAGAATTACTTGTTTATGAGATGGGCAGACACATAAATATGATAAATATGCATTCCTATTTACCTTAAAATTTATTTCCATTTGAACTACCAGTATAAATGGTAATATATAAGCCAACAGAGACCAAATATTAGTAACAGATATGCCTATATGGTAAATTATTATATTGAGAGACCTTTACAACTCACTTCATTTCATTCATTTTATTCATTCCTCATTTGACGTTAGTTTTAAAAAGAATATGAAACTACAGAAGACAACTCGAGAGGATTTAAAAGTCACCTGCAATAACTGAGGATTTTCCCGTCCTATTTGTTGTAATAATGCAGGCAAAAGCGATGGATTCTGCTGAATAATTTGTCTCATCTGCTGGAACTGAGGTTGGTTTCGTAAAAATTCAAGAGGATGTCCTGAAAGAGGAGGCACATTTTGAACAAGATTATAAGCAAAAGGCGAGCCTTTCTCAAAAGCTTTTACAGGACTCATGCTAGGAAAGGACAGATTTGTTCATCTGTCTGCCTAGAACAGCTTCATGAGAAAATTTATGACAGAATGGTACAGAAACCTGAACTGGAAAACCAAAAATTCTTATAACCTCGATGCAATATTCTACAAATAAACAAAAAAGTCCACCACCCTATAAGAAGAACTATTAAGAATAGAGATGTTTGCAGAATTATACAACCAAAAAAATGTCTTAAGGGCTGTTTTGCACACCCTTTCTCTAGTGCAGGTGTGTCAAACTCGTGGCCCGCGGGCCGGATGCGTCACATGCTGGCCCTGCCCCCGCCCGGTTTAGCAAAGGGGAGGTAAGTCCCGATACGTCACATGACGACACCGTGACAACGCACGTTTGACACCCCTGCTCTAGTGAGTCAGACTCAGGATTGTAGAAAACTCTTACCTCCTGTAGAGCTAGTGGTAGTAGTAGTGGTAGTGGTAGTTGCTGCAGCGGCAGCAGCTACTGCTGAAGATGGAGAAGCCCCAGTGCTGGCTGCTTGAGGAGGGTCAGCCATACCTTGACTCTCCCTATCTCCAGGGATGCCCTAAAACGAACATAATCTTCATGATTTTGATATATCCATAAGGATTGAGCTTGAATCAAAGGAATAATTCTTTACTGTTAATGTTTTTTTTTTAAATCTGCCATCTGTTCTGTTACTTCTGCTGAAATAAGAACATTTAAATTTTTAAATGGACTTAACCCCTGCCACACAGTCTATCATTAGAAATTATGAAAGTAATTGTCTAAAACAGTGTTTCTCAAGCTCATCAACTTTAAAATATGTGGACAGCAACTCCCTGTGTCGCTGGGGAATTCTGGGAGTTGAAGTCCACATATTTTAAAGTTGCTGAGCTTGAGAAACCCTAGTCTAAAATACTAAAATCAGATTCAGTAAATCTATTCTAGGAGTCTTCCATTCAGAAAGATCTGAATGTGGGAAATTCAAACCCACATTGAACAGTTTTGCTAAGTGAACACAAATAGATAAGCTTTTTATGTTGATGTATATGTACCTCTTTTAATGTTATTAATGTGTTTGCAATTCAAATGGTCATCCACCAAGAATAGCTGTACTGACAAAGAAATTAAATCAATTTATGTTCAAGTTTTCATTAAAAAAAGAAAATTCATTACTAAGTCATTACTTTATGCCTTATGTCTTTACATCTCACCTTCCCATTAAAAAATCCTGTCAAGATCAGACTTAAATGTAGAAGAGCAAATCATGAAATAAGAAACATACTTACCATTAAAAGATATTCCACTGCTCTGTCAGGATTATTGAAGCTGGCTCTCAATGCAGCAATTACCTGCTCTCTTTCATACCCCATTGACATAATCTCAGTCACCATGTTTTCATACGACTGGCCTGTCACTTAGAAATTGAAATAAAAGTTATAGATAAGATACATCCAAATTTTGAAGAAAGAAGAGAGAAAATAACCTATTGGCATATTCTGCCAAGAAAATAACAATACAACAGGGTTTGCATTAGTTATTCATTATAGCAATCTGGGTGATATGTAATTTTCTGCTATTCAAGTTCACTATATTATTAATAAAAATAATTCATCTCTCATTCCAATTTCTTCTTTATCAAAGTCACATATGTATTAGCTTTAATAATCCATGTCTGACCTTAAATAGTTATAATCAAAAATAGAAACTGATTCCCTAGATAAAAACCAAACTATTTTCCCCATTCTGCTGTTTTTATAATAAATCTCCTTTCCTGATTAATCATTCAGTTGATGTTTGTATTATACAATCAATATTCTGTACCTTTTTAAAAATAATTAAAAACAGTATCAGAGCATGCAGTTGATCAATAATAGCTGATGACAGATCTGTAATGTTAAAACTAGTTGAAGGAAACACGGGTGACTATGACCTTTAAGAATTCTCAACCATATATAAAAACAGGGGGTTTTTTTGAAGGATAAAAGGCCACAATATGCTTCAGTTGTCACACTCCATCATTTCACAGTAATCATCAGGGCTCCCATTTATTTTACCAACTCTATTCAGGTCCAATCAGGAATGTTATATAGAAGGGTGGGGAATCTTAGCCTGAGGGCTATATTCTCTGACAGATAACTTTCCAGAGACCAAATGTTAGTAGTAAGCATTGCAGTGCTGTGACAGTCATCAAGATTATGTTTCCCTGCTGGCCATTTTGCTTTTATTTCTTAACTCTTACAAGCAAACTTAGCAGCAAAATACATTTTTCAGATTTTTTTTTGATTCAGGGGTATCAAATAAGTTTAACTAACTGGAACCAGTTTAGCAGAAAAAAGAAGTGGAATGGAATGGAGAGAGGCTGAGAAGACAGCTGACACTGACAGATGGTTCCCCCTATGTTTCATGTTAAAATTGCTGCAGATCTTATCCTGGAGAAACACTGAATTGTAGCAGCAGATTTAAAAAGGACGTACTCTCAAGTAAATGTTGTAACTGGACTAGCATATTCTAATTTAAAAACAAACAACCAGGAACCAGTATTCAAACAGCCTGATTAAAATAGTTCAACCAAACATTAAAAAAAATGCCCATCCCCTTTACTGCATTACTCAACTGGTATCTGCTTGGAAATAGATTGTATATAAAATGTATAGACATCTGTGCTTACAAAGAGTGATCTTGTTGGATCAACACTGGCAGCTGGGGCGGAAGGCAATAACAACACCTGACTGGACTGCAATTCAGAACTGCTTCTCTGAATAGATGGCTTTCTCATAAGTAACATCTACTAAAAATGTGTTTTATCACAAGATACCAAACAGTAACAGCTTAGAGAAATGATTCAAGTTAGAACAATTTGCAAGTAATTTAGAAATTCATAAAGTTTACACATAATGGGGCAAAAAAGTATTTAGTCAGCCACCAATTGTGCAAGTTCTCCCACTTAAAAAGATGAGAGAGGCCTGAATTGACATCATAGGTAGACCTCAACTATGAGAGACAAAATGAGAAAACAAATCCAGACAATCACATTGTCTGATTTGGAAAGAATTTATTTGCAAATTATGGTGGAAAATAAGTATTTGGTCAATATCAAAAGTTCATCTCAATACTTTGTTATATATCCTTTGTTGGCAATGACAGAGGTCAAACTTTTTCTGTAAGTCTTCACAAGGTTGGCACACACTGTTGCTGGTATGTTGGCCCATTCCTCCATGCAGATCTCCTCTAGAGCAGTGATGTTTTGGGGCTGTCGCTGGGCAACACGGACTTTCAACTCCCTCCAAAGGTTTTCTATGGGGTTGAGATCTTGAGACTGGCTAGGCCACTCCAGGACCTTGAAATGCTTCTTACGAAGCCACTCCGTTGCCCGGGCGGTGAGTTTGGGATCATTGTCATGCTGAAAGACCCAGCCACATTTCATCTTTAATGCCCTTGCTGATGGAAGGAGGTTTGCACTCAAAATCTCACGATACATGGCCCCATTCATTCTTTCCTGTACACGGATCAGTCGTCCTGGTCCCTTTGCAGAGAAACAGCCCCAAAGCATGATGTTGCCACCCCCATGCTTCACAGTAGATATGGTGTTCTTTGGATGCAACTCAGCATTCTCTCTCCTCCAAACACGACGAGTTGTGTTTCTACCAAACAGTTCTACTTTGGTTTCATCTGACAATATGACATTCTCCCAATCCTCTTCTGGATCATCCACATGCTCTCTAGCAAACTTCAGACGGGCCCGGACATGTACTGGCTTAAGCAGGGGGACACGTCTGGCACTGAAGGATCTAAGTCCCTGGTGGCGTAGTGTGTTACTGATGGTAGCCTTTGTTACGTTGGTCCCAGCTCTCTGCAGGTCATTCACTAGGTCCCCCCGTGTGGTTCTGGGATTTTTGCTCACAGTTCTTGTGATCATTTTGACCCCACGGGGTAAGATCTTGCGTGGAGCCCCAGATCGAGAGAGATTATCAGTGGTCTTGTATGTCTTACATTTGCTAATTATTGCTCCCACAGTTGATTTCTTCACACCAAGCTGCTTGCCTATTGCAGATTCAGTCTTCCCAGCCTGGTGCAGGTCTACAATTTTGTTTCTGGTGTCCTTCGACAGCTCTTTGGTCTTCACCATAGTGGAGTTTAGAGTGTGACAGTTTGAGGTTGTGGACAGGTGTATTTTATACTGATAACAAGTTCAAACAGGTGCCATTAATACAGGTAATGAGTGGAGGACAGAGGAGCCTCTTAAAGAAGAAGTTACAGGTCTGTGAGAGCCAGAAATCTTGCTTGTTTGTAGGTGACCAAATACTTATTTTTTACCATAATTTGCAAATAAATTCTTTCCAAATCAGACAATGTGATTGTCTGGATTTGTTTTCTCATTTTGTCTCTCATAGTTGAGATCTACCTATGATGTCAATTACAGGCCTCTCTCATCTTTTTAAGTGGGAGAACTTGCACAATTGGTGGCTGACTTTTGCCCCACTGTAGGTTGAAAATCTATGTGGCTTTTTTGTCTCAGATGGCCACCAGAAGTATTCAATCCAATTCCCTTCTACATTATTCCCCAGCCATATTTCACACAGAAATCCAAGATGTATAGACAATTTGTGGTATGGAAAACAAAAATATGAAGAAGCAACTGGCATCTTAAAATTATAGCAGCCGAGAGGGGGAGAGGAAAATGATGGTGGTTAATAATTTTTTTAAATAAATGAGCCACTCAATCATCAGGAAATATTTACCAAGTGCACTTGTAGCATCCTCAAAAAGATTTGATCGAGAAGGGTCTATTATACTGTGGTGGAACAAAACAAACATATTTAATACCTGTCCCATGAGTTAATGTATTTTTCTTATTAAATTTTTGCTAATAAGGAATCTAAAGTAACTTAAGAATTGTATAATAAAAACCAAGTTTCATTGGCATACATTTGATTTTTATCAGAGCTTAAGTTTGGAATCAACGAGTGACACAAAAGTAAGATACAGAACAGCGCAAGATAGACATTTAGGAGTTAGTTTACTGAGTTTTAATCATGTCACAATGGATGAGCATGGATCTTTATTTAAGATTCATTGAGCATGGATCTTTATTTAAAATACACACACTTTTATTGTTGTCTACTGAAAAGCACTTAGCAGAAACTAATACTTTCCAAATTAATACTGACAAGCATCCATCTGCTACCATTTCAGAAAAAAGTTTCATAGCACATTAATTTGCAAACCACTGAAATACAGATATTGCAGAACCAGATAACAAAACTATTCTCTTGTTTTACTAGTGAGTAAAGCTGGACCAGGACTTTTGTGCCTGAGGTGCTAGACATCTGGACCAGGACTTTTGTGCCTGAGGTGACCAGATATGATTCTCTGTTTGCTAAATTGGATAGCTGAGACAAAAAGATTCTTTCTGAATACCAACCACCTTGCTATTGAGGGGGGAGGGGGAGGAGGAGGGAGTATATGGGACGCCTAAGGAGATCTCACATTAATACATTTCCATCAATTGCCTGACTAGCTGTCAACACAAGGTGACATGGGCTTAGCATGTTTACCAGCATACACAGAGCCAGGAGAAGGGCAGTCAGTTGGATCCAGGAGATAATTTACACTGCAATATTGGATGGTGTTTCATGCTTTCTCCTTATGAAATCGTCTCTGGGTTCCACTGTTTTTAGTTAAGATAGCAGCCTAGAATTATGTGCTAGAGTTTTTAGATTTATTTAACATATGGCAAAAATGTTAAAAAGGATGTCACAATTACATTCTGTTTTTAGATAATTTAATGCTATATTATTGAATGATTTTTTCCTAGAAAACTGAGAACTGTATGACTGTGAAATGTATGATTATGACCATTTACAAGTCTAATACATAAACAATTACAATGCTATTCCTCAAGGAGATACCCAAGGAGGAAGAGATAATTAAAAAAATAATGGACTGTGTGGCGATGGATATGCGAACTAGAGAATTAAAAGAAAAAGAAGAATCTGATTTCTATAAAGTCTGGAACAAATTTTATAATTGGTTGAAAGAAAGAAGCAATTAATAAAAGGAAAAAGAAGTTCAATGGTGTATACTCAAGTAATTATGTAAAGATCTTAAATGTATATATAATAGGAAAATATGTTAGAGAGCAATATGAATAATTAAGGAAACGACATGTAAAAAGATTATATCCGGTAATAGCTTATGATGTATAGGGGGCTACAAATACCTCTTTTGTTTTTTGAATGTTAAATGTTGTTGTTGTTTATTGTGTTTAATAAAAATTTTAAAAAAGGATGTGATATATGCGTGCACATGTATGTACCATATGTTTGGGGGTTTTGGGTATATTTGACAGTTGACAATAAATTTGATGTTTATATTTGATTCTCTTATGGATGAGTACATTAAATAGGAAGCTGATACTTAAAAAATTAAAAAAAAAACAATTACAATGCTAGTCCCACCTGAGAAACTCAAAGTTGCAGTCTCTTAATAATAAATCTCTACCTAAGTTAAAAGGCAAGCAAGAGCCAACAAGTGTACAATGTGGCTTCAACAGCTAAAACTTTACACCACAAAAGCTTTAAAACAATATAGAATATAAAAATACATGTTTACATTTTCTGTAGCATACAGAATGTAAAAATACATCTGTATGCTACATTGCATTTCAATATAAACTCAGATATTTACTGTGTTAAAAAGCCTAAAAATAAAGTTCGCTTTTCATTGCAGTTTTTAATATCCACTGCATTTAGTCTGAATTGAATGAGAAGCAAAATTCTGATTTCCAATGTTCTACAATACCTTTCTGTAGATGTTGGGCTGGAGGCTGCTGGCGTTTCTACTGGTTTATCTGCGGATTCTTCTTCTACAGTAGCACTTACAGGTGCAGACTCAGACACTGCTGCAGCTGGTGTTGAAGCAGTGGGTGCAGGTACTGAAACTTGTGCAGGAGCAGGAGTAGGAGTAGGAGTAGGAGTAGGGACTAGTTTCGGCACAGCAGCAGGTGTTGTAGAAGTAACAGTAGTGGTAGTATCATTTGACTGCTGTGTTGTAGTTGGAGATGGAGATGAAGCGGCTGCTGCTTTGGGCTACAAAGGTGAAGAAGGCAAATTCCTAAATTATGTCTTTCTCGAAGTTCATCTAAAAGTTCCCTCTTTACTAGAGTTTAAATTGTTTCATGTGAATGATGCACAACTTCTCACATGCATTTACAATAGTTTTCTCCAGTAGAAATAGGTCGGTACTCATAATTCAATGAGTCAACCATCCCTCTGAACATGTTCCTCAAAGCTGTAAATCTGACACAGCAGATTGAAGGCCCAGCATAGCTCTTCCAAGGCCTTCCTAAATTCTTGTATAGTATGTACATGCCCTGAAGCCTAAAAGCAGCAACAATAAGCTTTTAATCGGTTGCTTTACCATTTGAAAAAATAAATTCATATTTAGCTTATTATGATTTCTATAAACTCTATAAGAGAATTTGGCAAGCACATCTAAGTGATTAATAATGCATGTCACAATACAAATACTAGTGATATTACTTAGCGTGGGAAGAGAACATTTTGAAATATTTCTAATATTGCAGTATGACCAACAGTGCGATCTGAACCTCATTTATCATTAAACAGATTAATGGTAAACAAACCACACACACATACATACATACAGTATGTACCGTGTTTCCCCGAAAATAAGACCGGGTCTTGTTTTCTTTTGACCCCAGAAAAAACGGCTAGGTTGTTTTCGGGGGTGTCTTACTTTCCCTCCCCCTAATGTACCGGTAGGAGGCAGGGGGTGGAGCGACCGGCCCCTCGTGCCTCCTTGCTTAACAGTGTTACCAGCAGCTTGGTCCGTGAAACAGCTGATTTGCAGGTGCGGTCCTGCTGCCCTCTTCAAAAAGTGCGGCGATTGTGGTTGCAAAAGCAGCAGGAGCCCCACGTGCCTCTGCAAAACAGCTGATATGCTGTGCGCTCCTGCAGCCGGCTCCAAGAAGCATGGCCCTTTTGCAGCTTCAATCTGCAGGCGCTCTCCTTCCCTTGGATCCTGTCCTTCATCTATTGTAACCCAACACAGCTGTGGGCGGGGGAGGATGGGCGGTGTGAGCACTAAGTTGGGAGCCGGTCGCTCCTCTCTTGCTCTTTGCCAAACCTTGCCCGCCTTCTCCCCGATCCCAAACACCTTGCGTTATGGCTGCCTTGGGGGGTGGGAGATTGTGTGTGTCTGTGAGAGAGAGGGGGGGGAGGGAGGGAGGGAGAAAGAGATCCAACCTTGGGGTGTTATCCATGGCTGGCGTCTCCTCCCTCCCTCCCTCCCTCCCCTCTCTCTCTCTCACACACACACAGAGGTCCCTAACCCACCACCCCTCCCAAGACTGCCACATCCCTCCACTAATCTGCTTACCAGCTCCGTTCTCCGCTGCATGTGCAGGAAAAGAAAAGTCTATGCGACTATGGTAAAAAAACAACAACCAGAAATTCAGACCTTCCAACTTCTCGCAAAAAAAAAACTTTCAAAAGTTGAAATGTCTTTTTATTGTAGTCCCACAAACTACTTTTCTTCCCCTGCATGTGGCAATGGAGAATGGAGCTGGAAAGCAGGTTAGTGGAGGGATGTGGCTGCCTTGGGAGGGGTGGGGGGTGTTAGGGATCTCTCTCTCTCTCTCTCTCTCTCTCTCTCTCTCTCTCTCTCTCTCTCTCTCTCTCTCTCTCTCTCTCTCTCTCTCTCTCTCACACACACACACACACACACACACACACACACAGAGACACACACACACACACACAATCCTTTCCTTGGGAGCTCTGCACAGACGCACATCCCAGAATTGCAAAGCCGAAGGCTTCGGATAGAGCATTTTGGGGATGTGCATCTGCGCTTTGATCCCAAGTAAAGAACGATCGCCAGGAAAAGGGATTCCAGCATATTCCAGGATTGCAACATTGAAGGCTCGGAATGGGGCGTTTTTGCGAACAGCTTGAAAATGGGGAGGAGGAATTTTCCTGCCTCTCACCCTAGACTGAGAACAGGATAAGAGGCAAAATCCCCCCTCCCCATTTTCTGATTGAGCCTGCAAAAGCAGGAAGCCCCACGCGCCTCACGCCCCCTTCAAGAACAGCCTTATTGTGTTTCCCCAAAAATAAGAAATGTCCCGAAAATAAGCCCCACAGGGCTTTTTCGGGACATGCCTTGAAATAAGCCCCCCCCCCCGAAAATAAGCCCCCCCAACTACTTCCGGGGGAAAGGGGGGGGGGACATGCCGGGAGCCGCTCTTTTTGCGGCAGCACTCTTTTGGCCCGGAAAGAGAGAGAGAGATCCCTCAAGAAGTTTCCCTGCAAAGACCTGCTGAAAAGAGAATCCGCGAACTTCCAGACGCTGGTAAGATGAGCGCCTCGCAGCCCGGCCCTCCCCTGCATTCCCCGCCACCCCCAAATTGTGCCTGATGATCTTACCAGCGTCTGGAAGTTTGCGGCTTCTCTTTTCAGCAGGTCTTTGCAAGGAAACTCCTTCAATGTAAAGGAGAAGTTATCGCAAGTGTGACCAATTAACAACTTTTCGCACTCGTGATAACTTCTCCTTTACATTGAAGGAGTTTCCCTCAAAGACCTGCTGAAAAGAGAAGCCGCAAACTTCCAGACGCTGGTAAGATCATCAGGCACAATTTGGGGGTGGCGGGGAATGCAGGGGAGGGCCGGGCTGCGAGGCGCTCATCTTACCAGCGTCTGGAAGTTCGCCGCTTCCCTGTCGCCGCCTTCCTCACTCGCGTCGCGCCCCTCCCCATCCCCCGCCCGAAGCGCTCAAAGTCATTCGATGCATTTTAAAGGGATGCGTTTTGCCTGCCATGAAGGGAACCAATGTTCCCCGAAGAACAGGAGGCAAGCATCAGTTCCCTTCATGGGAGGCAAAACGCATCCCTTTAAAATGCTTCGAAGGACTTTGAAGCATTTTGAAGGGACGCCCGCCACGCCACGCCCTCCCACCCGCCCTGCCAAACCCCAGCGCGAGACGCCCCTCCTACCTCTGTCGCGTTCTTACGGTTTTCTCTCCACGGCAGCCCGTTCCAAAAGAACATCTCGTGAGTTCAAAGTTCTCGAACTCGCGTGGCATTCTTTTAGAACGGGCTGCCGTGGAGAGAAGACCGTAAGAACGCGACGGAGGTCCCAAAGATAGAGGTCCCGGGACAAGTCCCAGGTAGGACGCCTGCCCCGCCCCACCCCGCCCCACCAAGAGAGACGCACCACTTACTGGAGTTTTGCAGCTCCGTGGTCTCTCGGTTTGTCTGTTTGCAAGTTTTTTCCCCTAAAGAGACTAGCCAAGAGACCATGGAGCTGGCAAACTCCAGTAAGTGGTGCGTCTCGTGCCCCGCCTGCACCCCGAAAATTATAAGCCATCCCCCGAAAATAAGGCCAGGGGCATTTTGGGGGGGGTCAAAAAAATATAAGCCCCCGTCTTATTTTCGGGGAAACACGGTACTTCAATCGGCTGCAATGGCCCAAGTTCTTGGCACGTCCCGGCCTCCACCTGCTCTCCGAGGTTAGATCGGACCTCTCCCACATGCACGCAAGCACACACACATGCACAAACACACAGAGAGAGGTTTGATCGGATCGCCCTCTGCTTCTTTTGGAAGGGAGATAAAACTAAATCCTGCAGTCTCTCACAGCAGCCATGCAAACCCCAGCACGGGCAACAGCAGCTACGCCTTCTTCCTTCCAAAACATGCCAGGATGTAATCTGAATATCACTGGCAGCAGTGAAATGCTTCCTGAAAGGGAAGCAACAAACAGGAAGGGTGCCCGAACTCACAGCACTCTGTTTTTATTCAGGTGCTGCTGCTCACTTGGTATGGTAGGAGCTCTTTCATGTGTGAAGGGAACCTCTTTTCCTTGGGGTTCCCTGCACACACACACATCCATGGTTTCGGCATAAATCATCCCCAAGGAAAGAAGGATCGGCAGGAAAATCCGCACTCCCCCCATTTTCCTGTCGGTTCTCCTTTCCTTGGGGATGATTTATGCCGAAACCATGGATGTGCGTGTGTACAGGGCTGGCGGGGGTGATGAGCACCGGGGGGGGGGGGGTCTGGTTTAGATGAGTAGGGTGGGGCAGGGAGGCAGAATTGGGATGGGTGAGCTACTGTTTTGGCAGGTAGCAGCTCCGTGACAGCCCTGCAGCAGGACAGACAGATGGAGGAGGGAAGGGAGATCGCCCCTTCCTCCTTTGCGCTCCAAAAATTGCCCCGCACCAGGCAGGAGCAGACGGATGGAGGAAGGGGCAATCTCCTCCTCCCTCCTTCATCCCGCTGCAGGGCTACCACGGAGCTCCTGCCCACCGAAGCTGCAGGATGGCCAAGAGCTGTGCGGCCAGGAGGGTGAAGAGCCAACAACAACAGGAGGGTGAAGGGTGGCCAGGAGGGTGAAGAGCCAACAGCAGCAAGGTGCATCAGGGCAGAAGCGGGGGAGGGAGCAGGCAATCCCAATGCACCACAGAGCTTTCTGCCTTGTAGCAGCAGCCTGCACAAGCGCACAGCCAACACGAGAGCTAGCGCCCACCAAAGCCAAGGCCCAAAGAGCACTGTTCTGGCATGTTTCGGAAGGGAGATTTTTAAAAAATCCTGCAGTCTCTCGCTGCCGCTGTGCAAACTTGAGCATGGACAACAGTAGCTGTGCCTTCTCCCTTCCAAAACATGCCGGGATGGCACCAGCAGCAGGCAAAGGCAGCAATCCGATCAAGAGCCCTTGCAAGGCCAGCAGCAGTAGGTGCAGCCGGGCAGAAGGAGCAGGCAATCCCAACACGGGCAGGGCTGGGGCTGGCAACACTTCCAGGCTCCCAGAGAGACAGAACGAGAGGCAGCACTCGGCCCTCGCTGGCTCAGCTGATCTGCGGGCTGCGATTAAGGGGCCAAGCGGCCATGAGGTGACCAGGGAAGGGAAGCAATGCCTGTGCTGGCCACGCCCACCCCTTCACTAGGTCTTATTTTCAGGGGAGATCTTATTTTCGGGGAAATATGGTATTGTGTCATGCCTTTAATGAAAGCATGGTACACACTTGTTCTGTTTGAAATCCTCAGGAATAACCATCTTTCTAATGGGGGGTAAGTTGAACCAGATGAAGACCATTAGATGTGAGTTGAAGGGTTTTTCACCTATTACAGAACACATACTTTGGCTGCCACCACTGAAATCTACACTTAACACAGATTTATGGAACAGAAACATAGTCCAACAACAACAAGTTATCAGCAGATTTCAGACCAAAGCTTGTTGATATTTGGGACGCTGGGAAAGACTAAAAAATTTGGCCTTCATGAAACCATGATCATCAGGCAGAATGTGTACAAGTGGAGATGCCATCCACTTGCTATCCAGTTTTTACTCCTCATAGAAGTACCGTATTTTTCGGAGTATAAGATGCACTGATAACCCTATTAATTTTAGATTGTTGGGGACAGGAATGTTCTGTATCAATTAATTATCTGTCCCCGCTGTTCAGTTTAAATGTTTATCCAGGAAATCTGTGAATTTAATACCAAGTAACTCAGTCCCTTTCTTTGATGGATGCAAACCATCTCTTTTGCAGTGTTTTTCATTGGACCAGCTGCAGACATCATGACTAATAAAACCAAAGCCTTCCCTTTTACACCACTCCTTTAGCCACACTTTAAACTCTGCTACACGCTGGCCTTTCCCTTTTTGTTCCTTATATACTGGTAAAATCTCTGAAAAGATAAGCCTACAACCTATACTACTAAGTTCATACCCCAAGCTCTGGAAGTCATTCTGCACAGAAAGTACATCTTTTTCGGAGAGATCATTTGTGCCAAGATGTATAATAGCATCAACATCACAGTCCTTACTGGCATTCTTGACTATCTTAAGAATATGCCTCTTGTCTCTGCTGGCAGTAGCACCTGGCAGACACCTGACCTCTTTCAAAACAGCCATATCCTTTCCTAAATTTACATCCCTTACAATTGAATCACCAACCAGAAAGTGGCTTATCTTTTTGGATACCTTGCTGCTCTTGTGTGACTGATGTGTAATACCTGATTCACACTTTCCCCTTTCCAAAGTAAGTTCTTCATCTTGGACCACAATCCCCTGCTTATTTGAGTTATCATTATCACAACTACCTTGACCTGTCGCTTTAGTGTCCCTATTAAGGTTAGCAAGGGCACTATATCTGTTATGCTGGGACACCGAAAAAGCTTTGTGTTTATGGTTCACAGCTCTCACCCTGCCAGATCCCATACAGTATGGTTGTCCATACTGCCCTTCTCCTGCAGGATCTTTGTGGTAGAGGGGGCTGATAGCGCGGCAGCTCAATAGAGTTGAATGGCTAAATTGGGCACCTAATTTCTGCTTGGAGAGCACAGATTAGAGATTCTAGATATTTAATCTGTCCACGTAGACTAGTAATTTGTTTATAAAGAGAACAGTATCCAAATTTGAAAAGAGTACTTCGAAACACAGCTGCAAAACAAGTATTACACTGAATTAAGCCAGTCATTTTGAAATAAAATAAAATCTCAATCTCAAGCGCACTAACCCTGAATGTATTATTACTATTTTTGGTTTATAGTTATATGATTTGCACACCATTATGATTCAAATCATTACATTACACAACTTCTAATATTTATATCCGTAGATCTGGGGTGCAGATAAACAATTGGATATTATCTGTATATTCATAAGACTTTGGGTACAGTACTCCAAAGTGTTAAATAATCTCCTAGCAGTCCTAGCAACCTCAAGTGCTAAACAGAATTTTGCTATCTAGGCTTGGGGCACCTTATACTAGAGTGCTCCAGGGTTCAACTTCTCAAACATATGGCACACTGAATATAATACTTCAGAAAGGTTTAGAACCACTGTGCAACAGTGCCTTCAATATCCAATTCAGAAGAATACCAAAGTAACAAAAACTGAAGAGATCTTATAAGACAAATTCATTCCCTACTTATGTTCTGAGACAGATTGTCTATGACCGTTTCCATGCCACACCACAGCCTGAACTCAGAGAGTTTTTTGTTATAGTTGTCTGATATATATATTTCAAGATAACTTAAGGAATACATGCACCAGAATCTTCTTGGCTTCTGAGTGATTTTACATACTAAATGTCTGCTAACATATCACAGTGATCATCCAATGGACCTTTTAACCCACCTTGGTCAATTTAAAAGATGCTGCTAGATGGCACTCAATAAAAATTGAGACATTTCTCCATTTTGACATCCTTACCTTCATAATATAACCCCAAGCTTAGATACGTATTTGTGTCCAATTAAATTTACTTTGTGTGTTCCGCCCACATATTTCCAGCTGTCTCTTCTTCTGATGCTTCAGCTCCTGCAGTTCCTCAGTAAACCAAGGAGCTCCCTAGAACTGACATACAGGGAGAGGCCACTGAGGGCAATCTTGTCAAGAGCTCTTACTGCATTCTTATTGCAGAAGGGGACCAGGTTCCCAATAGCTCTACCCTTCAGATTGCTGGGAAAATCCAAATACAAGTTTTGAAAGCCAACTGGGTCCATTAGAAGTCCAGAGTGAATTACTCAAATAGATCCAACCACTTTGTGGAGTATCAGTGTACCCCACAGTCATTAGGACATGATCTGTCCATATCAAGAGTAGATATTAGCTCAATGTATTCAATAAAGACATGAGACAAAAATAGTTTTTTGTGTTGGTTGTTTAACTAAAATTTCTATGAAGCTCGGATGATACAGGTAGTCCTCGACTTATGACAATTGAGCCCAAAATTTCTGTTAAGTGAAACATTTGTTAAGTGAATTTTGCCCCATTTTACGTCCTTTCGTGCCACAGTTGTTAAGTGAATCACTGCAGTTGATAAGTTAGTTAACTTGGTTGTTAAGTTAATCTGGTTTTCCCATTGACTTTGCTTGTCAGAAGGTCACAAAAGGTGATCACGTGATCTTGGGGCACAGCAACAGTCATAAATATGAACCAAACGCCAAGCATATGAATTTTGATCACATGATTATGGGGATGCTGCAAAGGTCGTGACTGTGAAAAACGGTCAGTCACTTTTTCAGTGCTGTTGTAACTTGGAACGGTCACTAAAGGAACTGTTGTAAGTTGAGGACTACCTATACTGTAGGTCATAATATATAAAAAGTACATAAAGTTCACAAACTTTCACCACTGCAAGACAATTTGGTAGTACCACAAAACAGACTGTATCAAAATTCTTTTATTAATCAAGAATATGTCCAGAAAAACAATGTTAACAACAAAACAGTATCTACAAATAAAAGTATAAACAATAACTTACTTTTGTTACCATAACCACCACAAAATTCTTTTCATCAATTTTGTATTCATTAAGAGCAGTATCATCATTAAGTATTTTACCTGGAAAATTAAAAAGATAGTTCATATAATGTCAGCTTTAACATTAAATATCTTCACGTAAATGTAATGATTTACTCATTCTATATAGAAATCTACAGGTAGAATCAAATAGCACCAATTATTTAAATCTGATTAACTATTTAATTATTGTTAGATTCATGTCCTTTTTATTTTGCACAACTGAAGCCAGCATCCATTAATGGTCCCTCCTATATTCCTCATAACCATCCCCTTTACCAGAGGCCTTCAAACTTGGCAACTTTTAGACTTGTGGACTTCAACTCCCAGAATTCTGGGAGTTGAAGTCCACAAGTCTTAAAGTTGCCAAGTTTGGGGACTCCTGCCCTTTACAGTGCAGTCAGAGAAACTTCAACCTTCAATTCCTATTATCACATATTAATTAGAATATGTGATATTATTTGTACAGTACTACAGAAATTACTGTTATTGGCCAATTACTCCGACTTCATGCTGTGCCTCTTTATACACAACTTATCAGCTAGGATAATTTTGGATAGAAATTTAGCGTTCTTTAAGACAAATATACAGACGTAGCCTGCCTAACCTATTATGGGCACAGAGGATCTCCCTGTATGTGACTAGCAATTTGTCTAATTTCATATTGCCACACATTAAGACACATGCATTTTTCCACAAGTTTTATCAAAAATTAACAAATTGGTCCAAACCAAATTCAAAGGACAACATCCCAACTTCAAGAGGTAAAAGAACTGCAGCTGCTGGAATAGGTTAAAAAAAGTCTAACCATCCAATACT
Organism: Diadophis punctatus similis; assembly: GCA_023053685.1. NCBI lineage: Eukaryota > Metazoa > Chordata > Lepidosauria > Squamata > Dipsadidae > Diadophis > Diadophis punctatus. The sequence goes on from JALIGW010000002.1 coordinate 87,509,572, forward strand.
ATTTAAAACATCTTATTCCCAGATTATTTTCCTAGTGAAATATTCAAAATACATGTGCTTGATTCTGATTCTGATTCTCAAAGGGGCATTTCAGGCTCAATACAGGAGGGATGAGAGCAGGATTAGGGTTTTTTGTGGGGGGACGGACATACAGGGGTTTATTTACAGGAATTATAGGATTTAATATAGGATATGTGTTTTACTAAGAATTAGTAATTACTTGTGAAAAATATTTTTTCATTGTGCTCTTTGGGAGAATATATGTCAGCTACTCAGCTGTCTTATGTTCAGTGGAAAAAGGGTGTGGAAAAAGTATTTTTGCCACAAATAGCAATAGCACTTAGACCTATATACCGCTTTACAGTGCTTTACAGCCCTCTCTAAGCGGTTTACAAAGTCAGCATATTGCCCCCAACAATCTGGGTCCTCATTTTACCAACCTCAGAAGAATGGAAGGCTGAGTCAACCTTGAGCCTGGTGAGATTTGAACTGCCAAATTGCAGTCAGTCAGCAGAAGTAGTCTGCAGTACTGCACTCTAACCACTGCACTACTGTGGCTCACAAAGATTGAAAAATGAGAGATAATTATTATGGCTAAAATAAAATCTAAATTACTTAATGTTAATCGATCCATTCTATGTAATCAAAAGAAAAAGAATTAGGATTAAATTTTATGTCATTAATTACATATTGCTTCTCCAACCATCCCCATAAAAATGTCATAATTACATTACCTGCATATATTAACTTTTGGCCAGCTACTGGAAAAGCATCTTTTCCCTTTTCTAATTCAATCTTCTCTTTCAATGCTTTAACCTACAATAAATATTTTAGTTAAAAGAAGTTCGGTAGCTTTCACATAAATCATTAGGATAAGAAACTCTTTTATGTTCAAAATGCCAGCAAACACTTGATATTTTCTGTGTTAGCTTAACAGTAAACCAATTGTAACCTATGTAAAGACTATACTATGCAAGATAAAATTAAGCATCAGAAACAAAGTTTTCCAACTTCAAATCCATATACAGTAAGCAAAAAAAAATGCTGCCTTTGAGAATACTGTAACACACACATTGCTTAATCCTTAAAGACTGGTAATCTTGGTGAAGCCCCCCACACTACTGCACCTCAGAAAGGCAAGTGTGCACTGACAAGGAGACCCCAGCCGGGTGTCCTGCGTGACTTTCAGATGCACCTGATGCTCCTCCCTCGACTTGCTCCTCACCTCACTCTCTCTTCAGCGGGCCATTCCAGTGTTGGAGGAATTTGGTTTGATTTCTGCTGTTTTAAAATAAATCATGATATACCAGGGAACCCTAGTGACCTCTCAAGGAATCTTATAACCTCAATTGAGAAAAGAATTATATGATCCCAGAAAGAGGAGTGCGGTGACTCACGTGGTTAGGAAGCTGGGTTGGGAGTGAGCAAGCCTACATTCGAGACCCAAGTGCTGCTACATGGTGGGGTGAGCTCTCGTCATTCACTCCAGCTCTTTGACAAGGACATGAAAGGAGCCACACAGGTGTTCCCCTGAGCAATGGTGATATCACCAAGTAATCCTTTCAACCCGGAAACCCTTAAAATTCCTGACGTAAAGGAATTTTCAGAAAGCTGCATGTGTTTGTCTCCAAATATTCCAGTTATGATTCCTCCATTTTTCCAGATCCAAACAAAGGTACTGATTCAGTTTGCCATTATTTTCTATGACAGTACTACAAAAAAGTTGAGTTTTGTTCTGTTGGGACACCAAAGTGTTGAATTTTGTATTACTGGAATAAAATCCAAATAGAAATATTGTATAAGTAGCTTCATCACTTAACTCTTACTAATATTCCATGGAACCCCAGGAATTCTCAAACTTTGCGATACCAAGACCACCTAAAACAATAAATGAATCTGTATGAATCTCCATGAATAAACAAATGATTTCATTGGAGATAGGGAAGGTAAGAAATAAGCAATAGTCCTTGACACACAACCATAATTGAACCTGGAACTATGGTTGTAAATTGTGCTGGTCATTAAGAAGGTCATGACGTGACTGCATCCTATTTTATGTCCTTTGTTGAAGCTGTCATTAAGTGAATATAGCAGTCATTAATCAAAAGTGGTGGTCATTACAGAATGCAGCAGTCATTGTTTATTTTATTTATTAAACTTGTATGCCACCTATCTCGCTGGAGGTAACTCTAGCTCACTTATATTCAATTAAAATGCACTAAAACATTAAAACAAATTAGGATCTTAAGTTTAAAATTCAATGAAGTGAACCAACTGTACCCAACCACCATTTTTGTGCTGCAAACCTAGGAGCAAATACCAATTTCTGACAAAAACACATAGATTGTAATCAGATGACTACAGGCCGTTGCAAACGGCCATAAATGTAGGCTGGCATCATGAAACCATAGGAGGGCTGCCATTGAAACTTCAAAATTGGGTTGTTAAGTAGCTTTGGAGAGGTTCACTGTAACTTTGAACAGTTGCAAAGTGGCTGGTCATAAGTAAAAGACTACCTGTATTCTGATTAATTTTAATAATTATATTTCAATCTATGTATTACAGACCTCAAAATTTGCAATGAGCCTGCAGCAGACTGACACACAAAATCAAAACAAAACAGAACAAGTTTTAACAGTGCTCCCATGTTGCCAGTAGAGAAGTGATCAGGTTTTTTATTTCCTTCCTTCTTGGCTTAGACTATTATATCAAATGTGGATGATATACTACTACTACTACTACTACTACTACCGGTACTACTACTTCTACTGTTGTTGCTGCTGCTGCTACTACTTGAAGGCATCCTGGAAATACCAGGTCTGTAAGTTACCTTTAAAAAATTTTAAAAATCCTACAAACCAACATTTATGTACCCTTTCAAAGAAATTGGCATGAAGTCACCAGGAATTCAATTTAACTAAAAAGAAACATTACCTTTTTAATTAGCAATTTTATTACAAATGAAGTACTTGAAATTAAGAACAGGAACTTGGTAAATTGTTTATTGTTTATTTTACATTTTATGCATATTTGAAAATGGATCAATAGAACTAGTGAGTTTTTTTAAGGCAGTAATTTACCTTGAACCACACAATGAATTTTGTAGAATAAACAGTTTTGCTTCAAATTTCAGAATGAACTATTGATAAAAATGTGTTCCCAGACACAAATCTTAATTTATGAGGAAAACAAAGGACACTCAACAAGAAAAACTTTCAGACTACAATATTTGTTCCAATACAATTTAAACCATCGCCCCAAATAATGAAGTCACATAGTTATTAAACTCTAGAAAACATGTAGTTTGACATATGCAGAAAATATATGTGAGCATACATTAGTTGAAAATTATTTATAATCTGTTAAACAATACTGGGAAAAATTGTACATGGTCATGCTTCACAACAGAAGCTTCTAACTAATAGATCACAATACTCTATTAAACCTGGCATGAAGCATTGAAAATACAACTTTACTACTTGGCCCACTATTTAGGATATTTGCTAACATTAACATTGGATGTGAAATCAGGATTGAGAAGATTCAGTTTCATGGGATTTAATAGCAATAGCAATAGCACTTAGACTTATATACCACTTCATAGTGCTTTACAGCCCTCTCTAAGCGGTTTACAGAGTTCAGCATATTGCCCCCAACAATCTGGGTCCTCATTTTACCGACCTCAGAAGGATGGAAGGCTGAGTCAACCTTGAGCCTGGTGAGATTTGAACAGCTGAACTGCTGAACTAGCAGTCAGCTGGAGTAGCCTGCAGTAGCTGCATTTAACCACTGCGCCACCTCAGCTCTTAATGAGTGGCTCTGGAAAATTACTAATTCTCGGACTAACATTTCATACATTCATTGTGGCAGAAAAATTATATATGTAACCTTAAAGAAAATTGATCCACTAATCTATATTTCTGATTATAGAGATAAACCAGAAAGGTTTTTAAAAGTTTTGCTACCAAAGCTAAAATTGCATATATGGTCTATATTCCAAAGCATTTTAAATAAACAACAAAAAACCCCAGATATTCTCTCTGAATATTGTGCATAGATATGAGATGAATAATGCATCAACATTTCAACAAATTTGCTGAAATTAAATTTCCTGGATCTAATTGAAATCCCACTAACTGCAATATAATTTTGCAATTTGTGCAACATTTTGCAAGATGTACTTTCTTGCTGACATTTGCTAGAATTTCAAATATCATTCTTGGAACAGAAACCCAGGAAGAGGGGAGGTGTGTGGATATGAGTGTTTGTGTGTAAACATCTTAAGTTTTTAATGAAGCTGTTTATACACAACTCCAACATTGCAAACAAACTTGTCCTTGCTCAGACCACGATACAAGTATGTGAACAAGTCTATAGTTAAACATAGATAAGCTGAATGCAGTAGTAAATTAAAGCATCTTTATCTGCCAAACTCCAGCTACTGATGATAAATATGCAATGTAAAATAAAGAACATATTGAACCATATGCTTTTGTGTTTAAATAACACAAAGAACTTAGAATAACTTGTTAGCACCAGAAGTCAGACTTACTAGTAGTTGAAATCTCAAAGGGCAGCAGAGCTTAAACGCCAACCATTGCTTTTCTCATTTTTTCACAAATACAGAATTGCCCACCAGACAACAGAAAAGCTCTACTAGTGAAAATTGGGAAACACTAACACTTCCCAATCGTCTTTCTGAAGGAACCCACTTTGGGAAAGAAAAAATAATAATATGCATCAAAGCTATTAAGAATAATATTTTTTAAACTTCTAAGCTGTCTGATTTTTGACTCACAACAAATTACAATCAAATCATAAAAGATAAAAATAATGATAGAAGAGAACAAGCAAAATAATAATAATAAAAGAGAACAAGAGCAATGAAGCAACTGGTCTCATTCTCTCTCCCTGAAGACATGGGTCTTCACAGCTCTTTTAAACAACAGCAGAGTAGGGACCATCTGGTTCTCAGGGGGAACTTTGCTCCAAAGGGCAGGCACCGCAACAGATAAAGAACGCTTCCGGGGTCCTGAGAGATGAGATTGTTTAAACAAAGAAAACTGGAGTGCACCAACCTTGCAACATCAAATCAGCCAAGCAGATGTTATGGGAAACAGGCAGTCCCTTAAGTAACCAGACCTATACCAGGGGTGGCCAAACCGTGGCGCATGCGCCAAACGTGGCGCATTGGATGATTACAAGTGGCGCATTGCATCTCAGTTCAATTCGTACAGCCTTCGGTAATGTTCAACTTCTCGGTGTCTGAAACTTAGAATGGAACTTGTGAGATGTTACTTTAGGCGGGTTTACAAACGTACGAATATTTTTATTAGAGTTGCCATTGCACGTTCCTGCTCAAACGATCGCAAACACCGCGCACTAGCAACACATCATGTGTTTGAAGTCACGTGTGAATGAGCGGCGAGCGTTCGATATGGTCAGTCAGTTCTGAGTGAGCCATCGTGGTGTGGAGTTTGAAGCAGTGTTTTGAGTGTACTAGCATGGTTTTTGTATTGAGAGTGATTGAAAGACAGATTCAAGATTAAATATATATTACGTTTGTCAAAGAAGAGCGCCACTACTTTTTCTTGATGCAAACATAGAATTCAAATTCCACATAATTGATATTCTGTGATGCGACGTACGTACTTGTGATCTATTTCTTTTTCACTTTTTTTTTGTTTTATACTTTTCTATGCTTAAATTCCTGTTATCCATTACAGTGCAAAAGAAAATGAGCAAGATTGGTGCTCCAATAAACACGTGTCTTTTGAAATGGCGTAAATTAATTGAATTGCGTGATTGAGTTATTCCTTTTCCTCCCTTAAGCAAAGCAGATCCTACCCCTACCCCTATTTTACAACCCCATATGTGAAAATAAGAAGGTAAAAAACGTGCTTGAGTTGTATGGCACATCTGAACTCGTCAGTGAAAAAATTGGTGCATGGTATGCTTAAGGTTGGCCACCACTGCCCTTTACCATGGCTAAGAAATTACCCTCCGCTATTCAGATTTGCCAATAAGCTTTATCTCCAAATGCCCCATTTAGTGCATCAAATACAGGTAGTCTTCAACTTACGACCACAATGGAGCCCCCAAAATTTCTGTTGTTAAGTGTGAGATTTGTTAAGTGAGTTTTGCCAATTTTACTACTTTTCTTGCCACACATGTTAAGTGAATCACTGCAGTTTATCAATTAGCAACCCGGTTGTTAAATGAATCTGGCTTCCCCATTGACTTTGCTTGTCAGAAGGTCGCAAAAGGTGGATGACATGACCTTGGGACACAGCAGTGGTCATAAAACAGGAACCAGTTGCCAAGCCTCTGAATTTTGATCACACGGATGGATCACAAGGATGCCATGAAGGTCCTAAGTGTGAAAAACGGTCATGAGTCACTTTTTTCAGTGTCGCTATAACTTTGAACGGTCATTAAACGAACTGTTGTAAGTCAAGGACTACCTGCATATTGTCCAGCTCCCTTTGAATGCCAGAATAAGAGGGATAAACACCGCAATACTAATAAACTGAAGGATGATTTAACACTATTATCTCGTTCACGAGCTGCGGATGAGATGAACATCATGGGGACACGGCGGCTGAATGACCCTCACTAAACCAACCGTTGCAAGTGGAGGACTACCTGTATTAAAGCCACTTTACGTCTCCCAGATCTCAGCAGAATGTGCTTAGGCAGCATAAATCAGCAGTTTACCTCCAATGCACACTCTACGTACGTTATTCCGATGCGCGGTGTCCTTTGCCTGTCCGACCAAAGACACCCTTTCACCTTTTGGGAGCGAAAGCTGGCCTACCTCCTTGGCCCAGCTATTCACGCAACACGGCCTATTTGCCAACATACCTCGCCGGGGGGAGGGGGGCAAGGGAAGGAGAGAGAGCGCGCGAGAGAGAGAGCGCGCGCGCGGGTTCCACGCGCGTTTTCCACCCCCCGCCCTCCTCGAAATAACGCAGAGTCATGGCATAAGAGTCCTATTCCAGGACGCTGCAAAGGAGCCACTCGGCAAACTCCTCACTCCAAATCGCCTCATTCTGAACGACCACACGCGGGGGGGTGGGGGACAAGGGGGGGGGAATGGTGGCGAACGTTGAGTTTAAACGTCACTTCCCACCGGGGGGGGGAGGGTGAACAGGCGAGGAGACCCGTCCCTTTTCGCCAAAGGGACTCCAAAGCTGCGCCAAGGCCTGGCGCCAAAGAGGAAGCCGCAGCCTCGGATCGCCCGGGAGGCCTGTGGCGGACGTGCCCGCTTGTTCCTTTTTTCTCCGCAAAGTCCCACGGTTCTCTTCTCTCTCTCTCCGTTGAGGCCCTCCACGATTCCGGGGTCTCTCTCACCGTCCCTTCGCTGACAGGCCCCAACTTTTCGAGGCAGAACTTCCCACATCGCTGCGGAAAATGGGCCTGGGGATCCCGTCCTTCCGAATGTGGGCCTTCCACCCACAGCGCGCGCCCCCACACACAACCAGCTCCGAGCTCCAACCCGACCTCTCGCCCCTTTTTCCCTCAGGCGGTACGTACCGTCTCGTCGCAGTCGATTTCTATCTTGAAGGTTTGCTGCTGCAGGGTCTTCAGAGTGATTTGCATGGCGGCGGCTGGCCTCTAGGTCCCAGCGGAACCTACCCCCCCCCCCTGCAGCTGCCTCAAGACTGGGTGGCGGCAGCGACAGTTTTTCCCCCCACCCCCCCGGATCCTCTCAGTACTCTCCGGCCTAGCTTGGCTTAGGCTACGGTGAGAGAAAGGGGGAGGAGCCGGGGGAGGGGCCAAGCCGGAGCAAATACCGTATTCTCGCGCACCGAGGGGGCGTTAACCCACTTCTCGCGCTCCGCTCGCGGCCCAAAGGCAACGGCTGCTCCCGCCGACGACGTGACGCCGATGACGCAATCGCCTCGTGACCTCCCGCCCAAGCCCCAGGTGAAAGGCTTGGAAAGAGTGCGGAGTGCGCAAGAGCGAGCAAGGAAATACGGCCTCTACCCCCTCCCCCCCCCGCTCAGTGCAGGGGAAGAACTGCGCACGCGCTGAAAGGAGTTTCGGCACCGCGGGGTGTGTGTGTAAAACGACGACTGAGGGAAGTTGCTCCCCGCGCTGAAGCGGCTTGACGAAAGAGAAGCGGGAAGGCGGCCGGCGGCGAGGCGACGAAAGCGGTCGGAAGGAGTGCTGAAACCCGCGATAGGATGGAGAATATTTTTCCTTGCTTTTGCGGACTGAGTACCGTACTCGCATTGTGACCACCGAGTTATGTTTCCTGAAGGAGGAGAAAAAAAATCTCCCTTTTGTAGTCCAAATGCTTTGCTGTCCTCTCAATGGCGAGGGAAAACCGCTCTGTGAGAGAGACGCTCGGATTGCAGCCCTTGTACCCGTTTGGGGCTCGGTCCTGTGGTTCCGTACTCTAAGCGCGTACGATTACTCTGCAGATTTTTTTCTCGCTCTGGAGTTTTTAAGCCGTTCACGTGGGAATGTAATTATGGGAGACAGCTCAATTTATAGACCTGTCCCCTTGTGCAGTTTCCAAATTACGTACCGTCTTCTGCAGTTGCCCTGAGCTCGTCTGTGTTAAGCAAACCTTGCGATTGTAGTGGCTTGAGGTATCTGACAGGATTCTGGTGCCCAACCCAATTTTTAGGATAAATCAGTTTACTCATTAACAGGGTTTTTTTTAAGGCCCTGAAGTTTGAAACCCTTTTTGGTTTTGCAATGGCTTACAGTGTATTAAAGTATTTACTTTTAAAGTCTAAAGGTATACTTTGCCTTTTGGTAACTCTTGTTTCTGAGTATATTTGTAGATCACAATTTCCTAATGGATGTACTTAAAGTATATAAAATGTATATTATTCCTCAGCTAGTGAGCTATATACCACTAACTATTTCAAAGCTAAACAACCTTGCCACTCACTAGGAAGTCATTAGACTTGTAGACCATTGGGAAGGGGGGAAAATCTTACAAGGCAATAGCAAGTCACTTATAAATTGTTATCACGACAACTACATGGCCATGGCCATGAAGTCACAGGAAATCAAGTTGGACTCAAGGAAGACTATCTTATATCATGTTAACGTTTAATGTGTTCTCTGTGATGGAGATGAAAAATTTGACTTCTCAAGGGACTTCAGTGATTATTACAAGCAGGATATATTTTAGTAATATAAATTCTAAGATGGGATACAAGTAGAACTTGGTTATGGGGAAGGGGAGGACACAAACTGTTGTGATAGAATTTATAGAACTGCTGTGGTTTTCTTGATAGGATTGAGAGCCAGAATCGGATAAGAGAGGTGTAACAATAGACAGGTCTAGAGAGATGAGGATTGTAAAGATTGGGAAAGCAAAGGATGAATTTTAAGAAGGTGCCTGGAAAATATGCTTTGTATCCTTTGTAAGAAAGTAACGGGAACTTCTACTGTAGTGTTTTTTGGAGGACTGATTTTCTATAGGTTCGGTTGCCTTTGTGCAAGATAGAATAAAGTTGTTACTGTTATTTTATGTATTATTGCTTATCTTTGTCACCTGATCATATTTCAGTGATTTCACGTCAGTATGCTTTTTCTCTTTCCCCTCTATCATAGGTGGATTTCCCAAAGATTTGGTGTTGACTTCCTTTTAATTTATTTTACACACGCTTCCTTTGGATCATCTGATTTCTTTGCATCAGTTTAATTGTTGCACATATACTGACAAGTCCCAAATATACCTCTCTGCCCCTGTTTTGTCAGCATCCTGTTCCAAATAACCTTGGTGGGTTTTTTGATTGATTGAATTCCTAATCTCTGAAGCTCAATGTGAATGGAGATTGTCTTCCATTCTGATTAACCCATCCCTTTATATCTTCATTGCTACCAACTGTGGGCTTCCTTGGCTTTAGGAATCGGGATCAATTTCCTTTAAAGCCTATTAATAAAACCACTAAAATCTGAAGCTTTTTGTGTAATGTACATTCATAGATTACATTGGTTCTTAGCCATAGAGACAACAAAGCAGCTGTTTTATGTCTTGATTATCTTATATTTGGATGTTTGGAACAGTCTGTTGACTGTTGGAACAGTACTAACCTATTAATACTCTCTGGTCCCTGATCCAGTACAATTCTGGACCTCCCTGAATATTGGAGTAGCAGTTTAAGTTGCTAGTGGTTACATGCCAAAGTACTTAGTGACTTAGAATATTGGCTTGCATCTTAACTTGCCTTGCACTTGACCAGATCATTCTAGGCAGAGCCAGCTGGGATCTCAGCATAGTAAAGTAGCCACATGATAGCTTAAAGCTTTTCCCATCTAATGCCAGTCCTTCGGAATACGCTTCCACCAAAATTATACCCTATACCTGGAGTGTGGTTTACACAATTGAAAACATACGTTTAAAGCATTTCTTAATTAGCTTTTGTAAAGCTGGATTAAAAATTAATTTTATGCAGCATATATTGTTATAGTGCCTGCCATCTGGAATGTAATTCCCTCTGAGATCCAGATGGTTCCCACTCTGTTAGGATTCCCAGGGGCTTCAAGACCTGGCTGTTCACTCAGGCCTTGGGTGAGGTGGTTGGAACCCATTGAGGTTTCTGTGATTTATGTTTGGTTGGTCAGATTTGCCATCTTGTTCTTTATTTTGTTCTTTTACCACTGTTTTTTGTTGATTTTTGTCTTTTTGAATTTTTATTTTATTCTTTTTTTCATATGAGCATCCCAAAGTCATTCTGGAGTTGGGCAATACCTAATCATTACATCAAAATGAATGAAATTAAATAACAGGTTATAATTATTTTAATTTAATTTAATTAAAAGTTCTTATAGGCCGCCCAATCCTGTAGGACTCAGGGCGGCGTACAACAGAGATAAGAACGATACAATAAATTTTTTTAAAACATTACATTTAAAAACCATTCATACATGGGGGAATCCTCTCTTCACCCCGCCTGCCGGAAGAGCCATGTTTTCACAGCTTTACGGAAGGCCAGTAGGGTGGGGATAGTCTGGATCTCTGGTGGGAGTTGGTTCCAGAGGGACAGGGCTCCCACAGAGAAGGCCCTCCCCCGCGGTCCCACCAACCGACATTGTTTGGCCGATGGGACCCGGAGGAGGCCCACTCTGTGGGACCTCACTGATCGTAGGGAGGTATGTGGTAGGATGCGGTCCCGAAGGTAACCTGGCCCTGAGCCATGTAGGACTTTAAAGGTCAAAACCAACACCTTAAATTGCGACCGGAGACTAATAGGCAACCAATGCAGCTGGCGGAGAATGGGTGTTACGTGGGTGTATCTCGGTACACCCACCACAGCTCGCGCAGCTGCATTCTGTACCAATTGCAGTCTCCGGATGCTCTTTGAGGGTAGCCCCATGTAGAGCGCGTTACAGTAGTCTAGCCGTGAGGTGACAAGGGCATGAGTGACTGAGCAAAGCCTCCCTCTCCAAGTAGGGTCGCAATTGGTGCACGAGACGGACCTGTGCAAAGGTCCCCCTAGCCACAGATGACAGATGTTGCTCCAATGTTAGCTGTGGGTCTAGGAGAACACCCAAATTGCGAACCTGTTCCGAGGGAGTCAATTTTTCTCCCCCAAGAACCAAGGAGGGGCAGTCGACATAATCCCTGGGGGGGCAATATCCATAGGCACTCAGTCTTGTCAGGGTTGAGTTTGAGTCTATTCGCTCCCATCCAGACCCTCACATCGTCCAGGCAGCGGCACATTACATCGACTGCTTCACTGAACTGACACGGGGTGAAGATGTACAACTGGGTATCATCAGCATACTGCTGGTACCTCACCCCGTGTCATCGGATGATCTCACCCAGCGGTTTCATGTAAATGTTAAACAGGATGGGCGAGAGGACCGAGCCCTGCGGTACCTCACAAGTCAGAGGCCTAGGGGCCGACCTCTGCCCTCCTGTCAACACCGACTGCGTCCTGTCGGAGAGGTAGGAGGAGAACCACCGTAAAACGGTGCCTCCCACCTCCCCAAGACGACGCAGAAGGATACCATGGTCAATGGTATCGAAAGCCGCTGAGAGGTCAAGTAACACCAGGATGGAGGAATGACCTCCATCCAGGGCTCGCCAGAGATCATCCATCAGAGCGACCAAAGCAGTCTCCATATTGTAGCCGTGCCTGAAACCCGATTGAAAGGGATCCAGATAATCAGTGTCCTCCAATAACCGCAGGAGTTGGAGCGACACCACTTTCTCGACAACTTTACCCATGAAGGGTAAGTTGGAGACTGGACGGAAGTTCTTTAAATCCGCTGGGTCCAGGGAAGGCTTCTTGAGGAGGGGCCTCACCACCGCAGCTTTTAAGGGCTGCGGGATGGACCCCTCTCTCAAAGATGCGATCACAACAGCCCGGAGCCAGCCGCATGTCACCTCCCTGCTGGCTTGAGACCAGCCAGGAGGGGCACGGGTCCAATAAACAAGTGGAGGCACTCATCGCTCCTATGGCCTTGTCCACATTATTGTTTTATTGTTTGGCCTTTTCAGGTTACCGATGCTCTATATTTTAATTATGGTTTTAAATTGGATTATAGCAATACTGATGTACTTTATTTTGTACTACCAGTAGCTGTACACATACGAAAAAAATAAAAACTTACTTTTGCAATTTCATAGTTTGAAAAAATATTTCCATCTTAGTGAAGATTCCAAAATGGGAGTACTGTGAGTTAAAAATAGTTTTGCTGAGCCCAGACTACATGAATATATCTGCTTTCATATTAAATTCATTGTCAGGAATTTGTAATGAGCCACTTTGGTGTAATGGTTTAGCTTTTACTTCTCCCATAGATACAGAACCTAGCCGGATGACTGAGCCAGTCATTCTCAGCCCAATCCACCTCGTTTTATTTATTTTATTTTTATTGTTACTGTTGGGGGGGGGGGAATCAGGTATGCCATCTTGAATTGTATAAAAAGGTAGGAGATAATCATAATAATACATACTTTTCTTTCCACTGTTCCCATGATTTCTATGAAAACTATCTCCTGCCTCATTTAAACTGGAAGGATAGTACTCAGGATTCAATTAATTCCATACTAAAAGATAAATAGGCATTCTATCTGTAAATGTAATCCACAGTTAAATAAAAGTTATTACAAACCATCTGTTGAATTTCCTTGATCCAGAGAAGAAAATGTAGCATCCAGGACAAACTTGCACATTCTGCTGTAAGGAGGAAGGCCAAAAACCACATGCTATCTAGGATTAGCTTCTTGATTTTTTTAATTACTTAAATAAAAAATAATACCCTCTTTTAGATCACAGTGTCCAAGTATATCATATGACACTGCATCAACTACATTTAAGGTACCCATGTAGCCCCAACCTAGTCTATGCAACTGCAGGTCATCTGGTAAACTATTGGAGATTGTGTTATCTCTTGGAACTCATGAGACTTTCTGATCAACAAGAATAAAGGGCAAGAGACACTTAAGGAGAAGGGTTTTCACAGACTGTCCTTGTGTCTATTTTTCTCCAGGCACATTGTTAGTAATTTTTTCTGTATGTTTAAGAAACAAAGGAAACTTCCTGTATCTTGTTTTGTACTTCCTTCTCTTCCAGACATACTTCAGACAGAAGTGAAGTTAGATTTACTGTTAGCTGGGCTTAGCCTGTAGTCTGTATCCAAGACAACTGTATTATTATTAATTCTAATGGAGTGTTCTGCAGCGTAATTGCTCAATATTCTTTCAGCTCTGTGCTTATATTTAGAAGCACATCCTCCAGCAAAGACTCTTGCTGATTCAAATCTCCAAAATAAATTCATTCCAGTACTTTGCTATTTTAGATTACATATTCAGAATAGTATTCTGAACATTCTTCTGTATTAAATATTGCAATCTGAAAACATTAAGATTGCTTGACTTGATCATATGCCATGTGGTTGTAAGATAAACCTTTTCCATTACAAAGATGGGGAATCTATGGTGCCAGATGTTGTTGAATAAGAGTGTCCAGCAATCTTAGCAGGACCATAGGCTACTGGTGATGAGAACTGAACAATGTCTTCACATTCTAGAGATAAATTTCGCTGTGCCTAAGAGCTTGTACCTTACTCTGACTAGAATTTTATCTTCCTTTTTCATATAATTGCTGTCATTAATTTAGGGAATTTGCTCTCAGAAGCTGTTGAGACAACCATCAACGTGGAGAGATTTAAAGGGGTACTGGGCATATTCATGGGCACAAGGCTATTAGAAGTTTATCATCATGATAACTGTATTAAGTCTACTATCAGATTAAGTTTCTGGAGCACATGAAATGAATGGGCTGTTTCCCTAATATCCTGGTTGTTGATTTCTCAGAGGCAACTAATTAGAAACTCTAAGACCAGAAAAACTATACAAAATATTATTTACAACAGGGTGCTGCAATTAGCGTAAACTTGTATTTTATAGAGTGCAGTCTTTTTGAAGGGCCATTTAAAAATAGTTGCTACCAATATATGCTGGCTCCTAGTGCAAAACCAGATCCAGTTCAGTTTTGACCAAAATAGGTTCCTCTTCCGTTATTGGTACTATAATTTATGTCATCTCTACTCAATCAAATTTATGCACAAATCTGTATTTATGCAGGGGTATCTACAGCAGCAATCGCTGGTTTCAAGATGTCATGCATGACCACTCAATCAAAGCCTTGTCTTTTTTTAAATGTACGCAATGCATGTTTTAAAAAGAGCAGAGTTTCATTACCTGGTTATATCACTACAATTTATATTTCAGATACTTACTTTTTGAGCACTTATCGCCTCTTCCTGTATTGTCTCGCCCTATTTTAGACATTCAATTCATGGGGGGGGGGGGGTTTACTCTCCTTTAACTGCATAGTCATTAGTCACTTAAAAACACTGTTGGTCAAAAGGGCTCTGTGAATGAATAAGCACTATGCAAATTCAACAGCTCTAAAAATGTGGAGTCAGCTTCTCACACACTCATATTCTTGATCTAGGAAAAAAAGTAATAGATGTATCAAAAATTCTGAATTTGTTTCTATAAATCCCTATTATGTGTATAAATTTTCCATAGAGTTCTCACTCCCAAAATGATCTATACTGGAAATTCAAAATTGGTTAATTTATATAACTTATTTTTAAACTTAGAGCCAAAAGATATGTGACTTACCTGCTGCCTGTTTCCCCATGTATTTTACAATCCTAGAAAAGGAAAAAGTAAATTAGCAAGTAAATTTGTTTTGGGCTTTAATAAGTAGCTAGTGGGCTTCAGACTGATGTAACAGATATTGGCTACAAAAATCTAGATGATCATTAGGAAGGAAGCAAGAATTACCATATTTTTCAGAGTATAAGACGCACCAGAGTATAAGACGCACCTTAGTTTTGGGGGAGGAAAATAGGGGAAAAAATCTACCTACCAGGTATTCATCTGGCTAGCGTCCTTAGTCTGTTCAGCTTCAGCACATTATTTTATCCCCTGGTTAGGGCTGAAAAAACCTTTTTCAGAGGGAGTAGGAATGAAAACAAGCCTGCAAAGACTTAGGGCTGGAAAAAACTTCTTCGGACGGTGTAGGAAGCCGGGAAGATCGTTAGCACCTCATTAGGGCTGGGGAAAAAATCTTGGAAAAAGCTACATTCGTAGTATAAGACACACCCAAATTTTCAGCCTCTTTTAGTATAAGGTCTTATAAGGTCTTATACTCCGAAAAATACAGTAGTTTCTTTTATCTCTTTGCTGCCCTGTAGTGGTTGTCTAGATTTTTTAAAGCCAGATCCGATAGCTCTACCTTGAAGAGTTACAACTTCAGCAGGTCTGCTCCAGCCCTTACTGTATCTCGGCATACATTTAGAGTGTTTTGATTTATCAACTAATTATGTGCACATACATTCTAATTACTAATTGCATGGTTGTGTAACAAACAAGCAAACAAAGCATTTTATAGAAGTCTTCATTATTACAGGTAATAGGGCAAAAAATGAAAGAAGCAAAGATTGGCTTATTTTGGGGGGCTCTATTTAGTTACAGATTTAAGATAAAATGGGAAACAGGCTGCAGACATTAATATTATATTAATAAGTTTGTGGGGCTGATAAGGTGTTTTAGGTTGTACCTAGGGCTCTTCTAAGGACACTAGGATACAGAAAAAATAAAGCAATAGTTAATTCAGCAGTAATTTGGAACTCTGCCTTATTTAGATTTCCTAATAGGCAATAAAAGATTGGAGACAAAATAGACCAATTGTATATTGGTAGAGCTGGAAACAATTTTACATGCAGATAGTTTCTAAAAGTCATCAGAAGCTAATAGCCACTAGGTTTACCTATTAATTGGAGGGCCGTACACTCTGAGAATACTGCCCCAGCTTCCAAATGTCAAAGGACGTTTTTTAGTTGCATCCCAAATTCTCCAACGAAGCCTAATATTTAAGCCTGTAGGTGGCAGTAGCTACCTCAGAAAGTCTCAGATTCAAGTTTATCCCTCTGAACCTTTTTCTAAATTAATAGTTTTGGAGCAGCTGCATCAGGGATGATGGCTAAAAAGTTCTAGCTTGATATAGTGTGCAGAATTGGTAGACACATTTCATCAGCAATGTCAGAATATATTAATAAAAAACATTGCCTCAGGAGAGATTTTTCTGAAAATGTAATGGGAAGTGCCTCAAACCTGAGACAGAGTTAAGAGACTGAATAATCTATCACAATAACTAGAGATACAAAAGGTAAAATCAGTAACTATGGTCTGAATGTTATTGCTATACCTGAGTGGTCTGTAATATATAACAGTAAATACTGTCCCAAATTTTAGGGATAAAATACTGTACAACCCAATCTTGCCCCCAAATTTTGCCCAAAGCTCTACTCTGGTGACACCACTTAGTTGAGTTCTTATCTTCTTAATTTGGGGAAAGTGATAATAATTTTCTTTCCTTGATCTCTCTAGTTCAGGGGTGTCAAACTCAATTTCATTGAGGGCCGCATCAGGGTTGTGTTTGACCTTGGTGGGCTGGGGTGGGCATGGCCAGTTTGACATCACTCGTGTCGGGGGCACCTGTGGTGGCCCGAGCACTCTGCCAGTGAAAACTCCCAAGATCCATTTTGGCTACAATAGCCTCCTGCAACCCTCTGCCAGCTCCCTTTTCACTGGCAGAGGCACTGTGGGCCGATCCTTCACTGTTTTAAGGGGGGGCCACGGGCCAGATCTAAGCACCCCCGGGCCAGATCCGGCCCCCAGGCCTTGAGTTTGACACCCCTGCTCTAGTTCCTTTACAGCTTCCAGCTCCTAAAAATCCTTAGATCAAAAGAGGGAAAAATTAGAACCTTGCTGTAGGTTTTTTAAGATTGTGTGCATTCTTGCAAATCTCAGATTAGATGGCAGTCTAGGTACAATTCTATGCTCTCAATTAGAAGATCTGCTCAGAAACTAAATACAGATTGTTATCTCAACTATTTTGAGAGCCTGAATATCTATTATCATTTTGTATGTTTTAAACACTTGAGCTGGTTATGAGGATCCCAAATCATTTTATTAAGTAAATCTTAGAAATTCTAATACCTCCTCTCCCAGCCTAATGCTATATAGTCAGTCCCTATTAAATTCAGTGAAATTATTCTAAGGTAACATATACATTGGATTGTAACATTTAATTGTTGAGTTATGGTCTGTTCAGTTGTATATTAAAATAGATTTGAGATTGGTTTGAAAATGTGTGATGGGCCTACTCTGGTGCTGTATTTAAACTTTGTTTTAGTAAAGCAGAAAAATAATCAGTTAGATGCGTCCTGCTTTTGCTAACAAGGGTTACATGGAGAAAAAGATTAATGTGCCCAAATTGATGCTGAGAGATAGGATTAATGTAATGTAATTTCTTCAGCTACATAAGGGTTAATATTGATATCCCATTGCACTGCATACCAGATTCAAGGCAGTAACCAATAGTTCTCTATGACATCCTCAGTCCAAGCAGAATCAAGCCAGTACTAAATAAGGAATTTCTTTTTCAGTTCCATACTATGTCCTGTGACAAGAGGCCTTCTTAGATTGCGGTTCAGCTTCATGTCCAAATATAACATCTTCTCTGAAGAAAAAATACTCAATATTACTCTACTAACATTTTGTTTTCATAGTCATTTTTCTATAATAGATCATAAACGCATTTCTTCAAAGAAGGCAGGGAAGCTTTTTTACATTTATAAACATATGTAAAATGTTTCAACACAGGGAGATATTACCCATATTTGTGATAAAACCCAACTGATTCCTTGTAGGTGATCTGCAGATTAGGTTTCTGTCTCCATTCTTATTATCTAAGAGTCAGCCTATTCTGATTAATGCCAGAGCTTGTTAGCAAAATTAATCAGTCATAATCAGAGCAGCTTCACTCTTTGCATTTTTATAAATTGCATAATCACGTTTTCCTCCTCTACTTGAGGGATAATTACTGTAATGAACACTTGATTTTTCCCCTCCTAGTTAGAAATGTCAGAGATGTAGTCATTGTACAAGGTAATGTTAAAGCAGCGCAAAGGTTGAAACAGAAGATTTTGGTAAACATTTGTAGGGCTGACAATAATACGACTGTTACCTTAATTTGTAATGTTTTATAGAAATGCATATAGTTGGAGCCAATAATCTGGATAACAAATTTTGTCCATTAGTTGTATACTTTAGCGGTACATGCTTGTATTCTCATATGCAGCTGGAGGAAACCTGCTTATAAAGTGCCCACACCAGAGAATTCACCACAATTTGATTCAAGTATTTTTGGTGTTATACATAGCTTTTTAAAATCTGTGTAAGTTTCTGTTAATGGGCTCTGATTTAACGTGGAGTTCACTTTTTAGATTTCCATGTTGCTTAACACCTCTTACACATTGCCCTCTTGATTTATTTTTAATTTCATATTTTACTCTGCTGTGGCTTTTGTGAAGTTTGGATTATGCATTAATTTTGTTCATATACTTGTGCACAATGGATTTTAGGATGACAAAAACATCTGAAGTATTCTAAACTGCAAAATCCTACTTTGTTCCTATGGATTGAATGAAAATACTGTGGAACCAATCCTGGTTGTGTCTTTTCTGTTAACAGCAAGCACTGAAAATCAGATACATATATTGCTTTTGCCTACATGGCTCAATTCCAACTACTGTACTGTTTCTTTAATCATACTAGAATACCTTGGAAGGTTGATGTCACTGATTACTATGCCCAGGAATTTCTGGCATCCTTGATTCCAGTTCTACTGTTTGCCTTTATTTAATGAAACCGAATAAAGAAACATAATACAACAAGCAATTTACATTGAAATAGTTGTGTATAATTTTATGTATATGTATATACAAATATGAGACGTCTCTGAATAATGTTTGCATTTGCTTGCTTGCTTGCTTCTGCTCTAAAAAGCAAAGGCACAATACTTTTTCTGGACTTAGAGCCATGCTTGGTTTTTTGAATGCAATACTAAGTTTACTCCAAGAAGCAGAAGGTGGGGCCTAAAGAAAGGCTGCATTGGATCTGAGTTCATTGCTTTAAGTATACTTAATCATTTTAGTACTATTCAGAAAGTCCTGACTTTCCTTCTATAAAAAACTAAAATTCAAAGACTACTTTTGGAGGTTTTTAGGGTGCATACCTGAAGTTTTCATGGACTGCTTGTGGTCCTGGAATCTCAAGATTTTGTGCACTTGAATTAGATTTGTGTTAAGTCAGGGCAACAGTGATGATTTGCGATGCATATTTGCTAGGGATAAATTAGCCAAGTTCCAATTAGGATTTGCAGTCCAATTTTTTTCCCATTAATGTTACTTCAATATTGGTTTTGTTCAGAGGTGGGTTCCTGCCGGTGCAGATAATAGCTGTTGTTCGGCGCAGAGCCGAAGATGCTGCTGCCGTTCGCGGCGCGGGAGCTTTCCCCGGGCGCTGCCGCCGCCCGCATGGACGCCACCATTTGCGTTCTTTTGCCCTCTGCGCATGCGCAAAGCGTTCTGCAGGCGCAGAGGGCAAAAGAACGCAAACGGCGGCGTCCATGCGGGCGGCGGCAGCGCCCAGGGAAAGCTCCCACGCCGCAAACGGCAGCAGCATCTTCGGCTCTGCGCCGAACAACAGCTATTAACCGCACCGGCAAAAACAGGCAGGAACCCACCTCTGGTTCTGTTGGATAAACATTGATATATACATTGAAATCTTCAAGAGATACCTAGTTCAATCTGATACATCCAATTCATGCAGGTATCTGATTTGGAAATTCATTCAGAACTTTGAGTCATCTTGAAGGTGACTCAGTCTAATACTTGAAATGAAGCTTTGTACCAATATTCAACACTTGATGATGTCTCACTGATACATCATCATCATCATCCTAGTGTTATTCCTGAAGGTGCAGGGTCTGTTTTTCGAATTGACAAATGCCATCTGGATCCAACTGGGTAATTTTCATGCCTGCATTTATTGTGTCTTGCCATCTTTGTTTTGGCCTCCCACGCGAGCCCTTGCCATCTGTGTTAAATGGAAGGCTGATGTTTCACTGGTACAGGAATAATTAAATACATATTCAGAACTGGACTCTATGAATTTGCACTGTTCAAAGACTTAAAGCTGTCCTCTTTTTAAGCTGGATACAGTGCTCCAGAAACTCAATTGATTCTGTGGCCTCCATTGTTGTTGGAAGGATTCCTCCTGTATTATTAAAAAAAATAAACCTACCTTCAAAGATACATGGAGATGTATTTTTTTCTTTAATTGGGAAAGTAATTAAAGGATTCGTGCCATACATCCTGGTGTCTCATGTTGCTTTGTTTTGACTAAACTAGCACTTAAACCACTTCTGTACCATTCTCAAAGCCCTCAGTAAGCCTTTGTGAATGCACTTTCACAGATATTCACCCTGCTTCTTCAGTTTCCAGAGTTACCTGGATGTTTCTATTGAATTCCTAATCCTATTACCCATTCAAAATCCATAATATATGATCTAAGAGCAGACCTGTCGATGCCTAAATTAGTATCCAGTTACCTCCATTTGGTATAAATCACCAAAATATTTTGTGCATACATCTTCCTAAAAAATTTTGGGCAAACTAGGCTGGGTGTGTTTTGTTCTAGTTCGTCTGACTCCTGCTGTTTGCCTGGGCAATTCCCTGCAGTTTTCTTGGCAAGATTTCGGAAGTGGTTTGCTACTGCCTCCTTCCTAGGGCTGAGAGAGAACATCAGGCCCAGAGAGATCCAGCTGGATTTCATGCCTAAGGCAAGTTTACAACTCTCAGTCTCCCAGTTTCTAGCCTGAAGAACTATACCACGTCAAACTGGCTCTCACAATTTCCACAGCACTCTCTAAATTTATAAATAAGGGTTGAAATTTCATGGACGTTTTTGAATCTGGATGAATGGTTTTATTTATTTATTTATTTATTATTGGTTCTTCTATGCCGCCCTACTCCCGAGGGACTCAGGGCGGCGTACAGCAATTTTACGAGAACACTGATAATAAATAACAGTTAAAAACACCAATTAAAAATATACAAAACGTTAAAAATGTTTACCATCAGTCATACCGGGGGGGGGGAGCTCTGATGGAACTAGTCTCCTCCCCCTGCCTGCAGGAAGAGCCATGTCTTCACGGCTTTTCGGAAAGCCAGCAGGGTGGGGATAGTTCGGGTCTCTGGGGGAAGTTGGTTCCAGAGCACGGGCCCCCCCACAGAGAAGGCCCTCCCCCTGGGTTTGGAGTTATTAGTTCCTGCATTGGCAAAGTCAGATTCTATCCTGAATTGCCCCAAATTTGATCTTTGCTTTGGGCTGGATCACAGAACTAATAGGTATCCTTGATTCAAACATAAAACACACTTTATATTTTCAGTGTAAACACAAAATACGAAGTGATGAGGTTAAGGTTAGGCCCTTAGCTACAAAGTCTTGGAAGTGTCAGTTGCATGTTTGTTCAATGTTTTCAGGAAATCTAATGTAACCAAGCTGCCTGGTAAGATTTTTCTACCCTTTTAATGCACTTGTAGGAGCCAAGAGGGAATTCCAGTTCATGCTAATGAGGCTTCTAGGGTGGCAATTGTTCTGTATTAATTAGCATTGCAGCAAACAAGTGTAATTTTGTGTACATGCCAAAAGTACAATAAGGGGCTTGTTATCCAGATTTGTTAATGTGATTGAACAGTGTGAGATGAGAAGGCAAAGAAATGCGTCCAAATTCCAACATCTACTAGGGCTTCATTTTCCTTCTGTATTATTCCTTTGAAGTCAGTAACATTGCAACAGGAAAATGGGTCAGTAGAACACAGATTTAATATTCATACTGAAGGGCATGCTTTCCAAATTTAATGCTTGCTGGTGTTGGCCAGATCACCCTTGGTTTCTACCATGAGGCTGATTCATGGTCAATCAGTCACGCTCCATCCAACATCTCCGACTTCAGATGCCAGCAGAACTACTTCAGAAAACAGCAACTACTTTAATCAGATGCATATGTCACAGGCTCCTCAGACAGGAATATTTTAGTGCATGTGGAGTGCAAGGTTCATATGGCTTGTACAAATGGAAGATAATTGAATTCTGCTGTTGGCCACTCTCAAAGTAAAAAATTTAAAATGCAGAAAAATGGTTCCTCCTGTGATGGTAAGAACATCAACTAACAGTGATTATGTTCACCCATTGCAATAAACCAGAAATCCTTCTAGGAATTGAAAATCCAAAACATGCCAAGGTTTTTCTGTCTGTTTAGGAGGGAACCAATCAGAATTACTTATTCATATGTCACATGGCAGGAGGGGGAGGAGGAACTAAATTGGAGAAATCAAACAGCATGTGCAGATGACTAAGGAATGTGAATATATCCAGTGCTACTTTCCTTAAGAGGGCCAAATTATTCAGGATGAATCACTGATAAAATCTAAAATCTTCGCAATCCTTTGGGATCTTTATTCTAGTGTTAGGCACTCAAAGAGAAATGTAGCTTTTATTTTTGTAGATTAAGGCTATTTTGTCAGATTCATGAATTGTTTTTAGCTGATTTTAAACCATACACACATTATTCTATATATATGTAGAGAGAGATGGGTGGTGTGTAGCAAAGTGTATAGCGAGTGCATGGGAATGGTATGTATGTGTGAAAAGGAGATGGCGTGATTTCTGTGTGAAAGGATGTCAATTGCATAATTCATTGCAGCATACAGAATATGAAATAGCTGCATAGATGGAATTTGGTTATTGTAAAACTGAATGTAGAGGAGAAGCTGCTGAAGCCTTGGTGGACTCTGCCAGTTATGATGTCAATTCATCTGAGATTGGTGGGAGGGAGGAAGGGAGGCCTTTGGAGGTAGTCTCAAAAGATGCGTGGTTTCATACCCTGTCTACAGTACATTCATTATGAAGTTGCTTGAATAACCATGGGATAACATGCTCTAATATATGAGCTTTCTCCCAAAAATAATTTGTTGAAGAGCGAGTGGTAAAACCTAATGGTCTGCCCTGCCATATTCCTAATAGTACATACGTCATAATTTGCAGGATGTTAGTAGTTAAAAGCAACATACATCAGTAATATGTCAGAAAGAGAGACTGCAATCTTTTAGGATAGTACCTCTTCACCTAGTCCCAGTTCTTGAAACTTCAGTTCTCATCTTAAAAATGGTGACCAATGGCATCTCCAGATTGTCCGAGTTTAATCTTCACTTGTTTATCCTTCTCCGGTCCAAAAATCAAAAAGCAACATTAAATGCTTCTGTGACACTGAATAACAAACAAGAGTAGAGCTGAGTATCAATAACGTATTGGTTCAACCATATTCAAAAGAGTGGAATGGCTGAACATCGTAGTTTCCTGTAGTTATAAAATGAAACGGGAAGCAAGATAGAACTTTATGAGCCATGGAATTGAGCAAAGGATTAGTTTCCGTATACGGTCTAATAGAAATGAATTGATATCCATATCTGTCTCCCATCAATTCTGCTTGCTCTATTAGATCCAACCCAGAGGGGTTGCTCTGGATCCCTCCCATTAAACAATGTCATTGTGTTGGACCCTAGAGTCATGCTTTCTCTGTTGCAGCATCTGCCCTGTAACACAGCATCTTTCCAACAATGTGGATGGCCCTGACCCAGTTAGCCTTTTGCAAGGCATAAAAAGACTTGGCTGTTCTTCCAGGTGTTTGGGCCAGGAGGTTAAGTGAGTTCTGCCAGCTAATGTGGTTTTACTTTAAGTTGAAATTTGCTATTTGCAATCTCAGACATGGTTTGAATTATTTTAAATGCTGTTTTAACTTTGCAGGCCTCCCAAACCCACTACTGTAACATGGTGGCCATACAAATTGTTTAAATTAATTGATTAGCAGTCCAAAACAATATCGTATATTATTGCACTGAATACTTCTACGATAACTATTGCTGCTCTAGTTTTAGTTTTAGAAACTGGTGGAAAGGCTATGCACAATATAATGTGCATAGCCAGATAATGTGACTCATCTCAATTCAGTATCAGGGTCAGACTGATCTGAACAAAGTTTGATTGATGATGGATAATCTGGGCATTTGTTTTCTGTTGTTTATTAACCTTTAGTTGTCGTATTGTGGGATTGTTAAGAATTATCCAAATTGTATCAGATATTTATAATATCTGCCTTATTATGGAGATTCTCAGTCATCCAGGTCATGGTTGTCCCAAAGTTGCTGCTTTGGCCCGCCAGCGGCCAGCAGAACTGGCAGCAGATTCGGACAGTAAGGAGGTTGGGGAGGAACATGGGCCAGTCCTGGAGTCTGGGGAAAGCTCGGATGAGGGCTCTGCGTTGGAGGCAGAGAGGGAGCCAAGGCCATCTGGTAGTTATCAGCTGCCTCCGGAGTCAGACATCAGTGAGGCAGATGGAGCCTATTCCCAGTGTGCACATGCGCAGAGCTGCCAGAAGACAACATTTAAGAAAGCAGGGTTGACTTGAAAGTAAGGCCACACCTTGGAGATGATTGGCTCCTCCCATAAGCAATAAAAGAGGAGCAAACGGGACGTGGAAGCAATTAGTTCATTTGGTCGTTTCAAGAGTAGAAAGATCTGTTTGTGACTCTAATAGACTCTGTGCCAAGTTTTGTCTTGCCCTGTGTTTGGAAATTAGTTCTCTGGCAGCGTTCCAAGTGAGATAAGGTTGGTGTTGATAAATATTCCTCTGAAAGACTGTTTGCCAAGCCTTGCGGACTGTGAATGAAAGGAATTCACAGTCGTGTAAATAAAAGAGGTTTTGCCGGGACTAAGACTTTGCTTCATGCTTTCTAAGGAAGCCTAGGTCAGAACAGGCACTTTTTTTTCAAGAGGCAACTGGCCTTTCTGGCTGAGAGCTGAAGAAGCTTCTTGGATGAGAAGTGAAATATCTTCAAAGAAAAATCTGAAAGTCCAGTTGCTTCTTGAAAAAGCACCTTTGGGTTCTGCCTTATCACCTTCTCTTGTACCCGCTTGGTGACTCTAGAGCAGTGATTCCCAACCTGGGGGTCGGGACCCCTTTGGGGGGTCGAACGACCATTTCCCAGGGGTCGCCCTGGCATCCTCAGCTCCCCCCCCCACTGCCACAATCCTGGCCATATTGGCTCAACTCGCCCGAGCCCTCCGAGTGGTCGGGAGAGGTGCCATTCGGTGAGAGGTGTTTGTGATGCCTGGCGGCTGAACTTTGATGGCATCAGCTAAGGGGTGGGGTGTCTCAAGATTGCGCACTGGAGAGTACAAGGCGGTGCTTAAGACATCTGTGGCCGCCCCTGTCTCTTGCTCGCAGCGGCAGTTTCTTCCCGCTGGTGTCGAAGGGAAAGGGAGTCACGGGAGGGAACGGCAAGCCAATGACCAGTTAAGTTTCACAGCGCATGATGGCTGGCACGGAGACCCAGCGAACAAAGAGGCAAACAGGGAGGGAGGGAAGAGAGAGACTGAGAGATATTAGCACAGGGCTAGCCTGATCATACAGCCTCGGTGCTGAGGGTGCCACCGCCGGGGGCAGGAGGAGCTAAGCCGGAGGGAACTGGAGAAGGAGGTGGTGCCAGAGCATGGTCCATCACCGCCGCCCTGCTCCGTATGATCAGGCTAGCCCTGTGCTAATATCGCTCAGTCTCAGTTTTAAGAAGAGTGAGCTTAAAAGAGGAAATTGGCTTTGGGGACCCTGGCAATGATTTTGGACCAATCATGGTTTTTTTTGCCCCGTTTGCCTCCTGAAACTTTGGAGTCCTGGGAGAAAGCTACTAAACAGGGATTACTTTGCTGGAAGCTTATCTGATTTCTAGTTTTTCAACACTGCAGGCCACAATTTCTCAACCTCAACAACTTGAATATACCTGGACTTCAACTCCCAAAATTCCCAAAATTTGCTTTAAATTCTGGCAGTTGAAGTTCAGGCACCTTAAAAGTTGCTGAGATTGAGAAATATTGCTGTACACTTGTTGGTTATCAAGTCTAAATACAGAAGTAGACTTGTTGTGGAAGATGATATTCCTTGTGGTCTTGCAAAGACTGGCCCGAGAATTTCTGATCTGACATAATTACATATCGTTTTTGTGATTAATCGCTATGCTTTAATTATGTTCAATTTGTAACAATGAAAATACATCCTGCATATTAGATATTTACATTACGACTCATAACAGCAGCAAAATAACAGTTACGAAGTAGCAACAAAAATAATTTTATGGTTGGGGGTCACCACAACATGAGGAACTATATTAAGGGGTCGCGGCATTAGAAAGGTTGGGAACCACTGCTCTAGAGACTCTAGACCAGTGATTCTCAACCTTCCTAATGCTGCGCCCGCACCGTGACCCCCGCCCCGCCGCCGCCATTTGGGTTCTTTTACCCTCTGCGCATGTGCAAAGCATTCTGCGCATGCGCAGAAGGTAAAAGAACCCAAATGGCAGTATCCGGGCGAAGTCTCCCGACCCCTGTGAAAGGGTTGTTTGACCCCCAAAGGGGTTGCATCCCCCAGGTTGAGAACGGCTGCTTTAGAGATTTCCTTTGTTTGCCCAAACAAATGAAGCTGGATAGGTGTTTCAAGAAAAGATATTTTTACTTGTGGAATATCTGCACTAAAGAGCCATAACTGGCACCCAGTCTAAATTATTTTTTACCCCAGTTTTAGACCCTTGTTTAAATAATACCGTATTTTTAAACCGAAGTGCCCATGTTACATATATATGTCAATTTTATATATTTTATGTTCATATTTTTCCTATGTTTCTATTATACCATTTCATTGCTATATCATCTGATTATTTTACTATGGGTTTTGTATGGTTTAAAGATAAAATCAACGCATACACAATCTGTTAAGAAAAACAAGTTAATAGTTTCAGCCAATAACTTATAATACCATACTGTTCCCGAACTCAGCCTTTCTCCCCCCCCCCATTTAAGAAATGTATTTAAATTTTAAATTAATTAAATGTAATTAATTCAAATGTATTTAAGAAATGTATTTAAGAAACAAATAAATAACATACTCATTTTGTGGAAGAAATACAGGATGCAAGGAACCATTTGAGGAAGTCTTCTTAGTGTTTTTCGATTATCAAGGGGAATGCATAAATTTGAAAGTAGCATGAAATGTTGAAGAATGGCTCACTTAAATACATATGTCAAATGTACATATATGCCGGGACTGTTGCAGAAGGCAATATACATTGTTGCAGAACATACTACACAAATCAAATCCGTCTTGATCCAGATTTGATTTAATCCAAACCATGTATATATCTTTGTCATGCATGCATAGTGAACTACAGTATATCCAGTGCTGAAATCCAATTTTTTAAACTACCGGTTCTGTGGGCGTGGCTTGGTGGGCGTGGAGTGGCTTGGTAGGCGTGGCTTGTTGAGCGTGGTAGAGGAAGAATACTGTAAAATCTCCATTCTCACCCCACACCAAGGGAAGGATACTGCAAAATCCCCATTCCCACCCCACTCGGGGGCCAGCCAGAGGTGGTATTTTCCAGTTCTCTGAACTACTCAAAATTTCCGCTACCGGTTCGCCAGAACCTGTCAGAACCTGCTGGATTTCACCCCTGATATATCCATATGTTTCTTATCAAGAAGAGCAACAGTGCATATGTTTTTAAAAATATAAGGATATACAGTAATTCTCACAATTCTTAGATTTCTTCCTTTTCTGTTTCATAGGCAGCCTATTGCATACTCAACACTGATTCCTGGGTCCCAATTCACAAACCACTGTCGAAGCCAAAGGAAGTTAATAATCTTTTCCTTCTTTTCTCCATGGATTCCAATGAATACCTTTAAGACCAGCATTGGTTGCATGTTTGCTTAGAAGGAAACCGAAGGGGCGGGGGGCTATGTATTCAGGATCCCTATAGATTTAAATTTTTCCTTGATGCAGCAGTTTTAGCAGCCTGCTTCTTTTTGAAAAAAGAAAAAGGATTTCTTCGCCAATCAGATTTTTCCCAGTTCCTACAGTCCCTCAAAATAAATCAGATGAAAGGAAACAGCCTTCCTTGCCACGGTTGTTAAAAGTGAATCACTGCAGTTGATAAGTTTGTAACCTGGTTGTTAAGTGAATCTGGCTTCCCTATTGATTTTACTTGTCAAAAGGTTGCAAAAGGGGATTCTATGCGCTAGGGACATAGCGCCAGTTGTAAGTCTGTGAACCAGTTGACAAGCATCTGAATTTTGATCACCTGATCATGGGGATGCTACAAAAGTCGCAAGTGTGAAAAAACGATCATAAGTCACTTTTTTCAGTGCCGTTGTAACTTTGGAATGGTCACTAAATGAACTGTTGTAAGTCGAGGACTACCTGTATTACCAGTAAGTTTCTATTCTCAGAAAAGGTTGGGAAACCAGAGAAGGTAACCCTGTTACCAACAAAGAACCAATCAAAAAAGGCCAGGCCTCTCTGACTTACACCAATTGGAAATGAACTTGGCTAAAGACCAATCAGAAGTCGGCTCACCAGGTGATAAAGACAGGCACTCAGTCAGTCCCTGCTCAGTTAGCTGCCCGTTGCCTGTGTGTGGCAGAAGACTTTGCCTCTGAAGATGCCAGCCACAGTTGTGTGGTCACTAACCGCTGAAGCTCAACACTGCCCAACATGTGATGTTCGTCATCGTATTCGAAGAGGACCTTAACATCTACCATAGACCTGAGTCGCCTGTGTGCAGGTCCACAGCTACAACTCCCAGTGTATCCACACCTGCTGCTTTGTCGCTCGCCCATCACCACAGGACTTTTCACAGGACTTGGGGGGCATGTCAAGACTTGAGCGTGAATTGGATTAAAGTGAGGGAGAGGTGCGCATAGTCAGCCTCACTCTCTCTTCCCAGATTCCATCTTGCTCCAAATAGCAGGACAAGAGTCGAGACAGTTGGAGATGGGCTGGGCGCAGTGGTTGACCAGGGTGTCTTTCGTGTCTTGCCATGCTCTTAGTGTACCACATTGCTTGCAGAGACCGCCTTCATGACCGTTGACCTATTCTAGTAGGATTCATCCGCTCAGTCCACCGGAATCTGTCTTCACATGCTCAGGATAGACAAGTCCCTATATCACCGAAGGTTGATGACCCAACGGCTACTCTCAACCTGGTTTGGCCAGCCTGTCGAAGCTGTTGCCCGGGGTGTGGCCGCTACGCATGCTACAGCTGCTAGGAGCCACAGGTGAGAGCTGAGTGACAGGTGGGGACCAAAGGTGAACGAGCTACCCTAAAAGCTGCCCTAAAATGAGCTGCCGTAAAAGGACACGACATGCCCCTACACCAGAGGTGCTACCCCTCCCTGAACACCCCAACCACCCCAACATACAGTATACTGACTGCGAAAGTCTACACCACTACATTGCTCTGATGCTCTTATTTACTCTTGTATATAAGTAAGGCACGGGGTTAGATTTTCCAAAAGTGCTCGAACTACTGAAGGCCAGTTTATTTTGTGAGATTTATATACCTCCTCACAGTGCAAGCACTCTCTAAGCGGTTTACACCAGTAAGCAATGTATATTTACATTGTCCCCAACAATCTGGGTCCTCATTTTACCTACCTTGGAAGGATGGAAGGCCGAGTCAACCTTGAACCGGTGAGATTTGAAGAGCTGACCTGCAGCTCACAGTCAGCTAAAGTAGCCTGCAGTACTGCACTCTAACCGCTGCGCCACCTCGGCTCTTTTTCAGTTCTTGTTTGGCTGCTAATGTTAGCAAAGGAGTACATTTGGGGGGGGATGTTTCCAAATCGCACGGAGGGATTAGCCTAGATTGGAATTCATGCTCAGTTCCAATCCCAGAAAATGATTACTCCTTGCCAAGCAGGGGGGGGAATGCCAGCAACTCAATCCAGAGAATTATATTAGCGTTAATAAAGTGGCCAGGGCCAAGGCAGACGTGCCCTGCGAATGAAACAAAAAGCACCGCTTTGGCATCTCCCGAAAGCTGTTGTGTGTTGTTTAACTTGGCACCCGTTTGGCTGTGTAATTATTTGGATCTGGATTATTTGCCGGGATGGGATGCGTCGTGGTTTTTGTCAAGCTGTGAGCAGCTTTTGGAAAAATCGGAGTTGGAGGGAAATGTTGAGACAGAGATCAAATTTCTCTCAGGTGGGGGGGGGGGTCAAAAGGGCAAGGGTTAATTGCAGAAATGAAAAAAATAAATAGGCAGCAGGTCTGATCCAGGCACAAATTCAAGTTAATTATAGTCCATCTGGGCATGAGGAGTACAGGTGGAGCGGGAATCGCCAATAACAAAAGAGGAATGCTGTGGCAAGATAAATGACTATACCTTTAGCAGAGTGTAATAGGTACACGGATATATTGACGTACTCTTCTCTGGGAATATATTACGGTTGTTTAGAAGAGGGCCTATTAATTAGTCTACAGCTATTACTAACTGATGACATTATTTCTACCTACAGTGAAAGCTCTGTGATCCCGTACGCAAGCTGTCAATCTTCCAGATAACACCTACATCTTCTCTCCCTTAATTTGATCTAAATCATGTGGTCTGGTGTCATGTTAATGCCACCCACGCCATTATATTAACGTGAAGTGCTGGGTACAATCATTGTGATTGATCTAAAGATCAGCCTTCCATAGGCTCTATGGATAAACAGGATTTAAATTCCTGCAATATTCAGCCATCCTGGCAGGGAGTGGGTCCAATTGTATTGGTAGAGCACTAATGTTGGGAAGGCTGTTACAGACCTTATTAGAAACCCTGCCACGGGTATAATATATTGGCAGTCTGCATCGCCTGACAGATGATCGAGCTAATGATCGCTCAGAAACCCAAAGGCTCAGAAGTCGGAATGTTTAACTTCAGAATTTCACTGACAGGTAGTCCTCGACTTAACAGCTACAGTTGGGACCAGAATTTCCATTGCTAAGCAAGCGGTTGTTAAGTGAATCATGCTCAGTTTTACAACTTTTTTTTGCCACAGTTGTTAAGTGAATAATTAAGCTGGCTTCCCCTATTGACTTTGGTTGTTAGAAGGCAGTTGGTTGCAAAGGTTGCAAATGACAATCATGTAATCCCAGGACACTGTAGTCGTAAAATACATGCCAGTTGCCAAGCCCCTGAATTTTTATCACGTGACTCAGGGGGATGCTGCAGTGGTCATAAGTGCGAGGACTGGTAGTCAGTTGCTAAATGAATGGCTGTACCTCTTTTTCCCTTATGTATTCTTGAAATAATTCTATGAACGTATGGTATCTACAATTACCCAGAGGTTTCAGTGTAATTTTTATAATAGGCTCTCAGTTGCTTTGCAGTTGAAGCAGTGTGTAAATCTATATCAACCCCTGATGTTTCTTATTAGTGCCCAATAATATGAGCATTCAGGGAACATACATATAATAAAAATGTGTACAAGCCTAGTTGAAATGAATAGGCAATATCATTTCAGTTCTCTTCCAAAGAATCTTGAACTACTGATAAGGTTATATACATCATTATCATGCTCCGTATGTGGCGCCTTCAAAAGCCAAACACTCGAGGTTGTGCACATTTTAAAATATAAGGACTATAAGGTTTACATAAGCATGTTCTTTTTACAACACTGAAAAGACCTAGCCAGAGAAAATAAATGCAGGTAAGAGATATCACTTCGTCAAAAATATGGAAGAAAGTTTACAGCACATTTCAAAAAGTGATTTAATTAATGCTAAACACACCTGGAAACAATCTAATTAAACTTAAATAATCCTGTCAAACTATATTGAGATTAAACATTGTTTTTTCAAAAATGTGTTTATAACTGGCAATATTTAAAATGGAGCATGCCTAGAGCATGCCTGGAAATTCATCCAGATCTTACATTAGCTTTGTGATAATTTGTTTTTCACCCATCTTTGATGTATAAGGCCAGGGAGATATAGCCATGAGTAAATCTAAAGAAAAAGAACCAGATTTGTCTTTTCCTTCTTAGATTTTCATACAAAGTCTAATAAAGCTTTCTGCAACTTGGTGCACTCTATATGTCTTTAGAAGTTGTAGGTGCTCCATCACTAGAAGTTTTAAAGAAGACATTGGTATAGAGCAGGGGTGTCAAACTCGGGGCGTCATGTCGTCACACTAAACCGGGGGTGGGCGTGGCCAGTGTGTGACGCATCCGGCCTGTGGACCGTGACACCCCTGTATAGAGTCTCCTGTTCAAGCAGGAGGTTGGACTAGAAAACCTCCACTGCCCTTTCCAACTCTGTTATTCTCTTACATGTTTATCAGGAGATTGTTTGCAAATGAATGCATGGGAGAACACACACTGTAGACCAGTATTTCTCCACCTTGGCAACATTCAGATCAGAGGTGGATTTCAGCAGGTTTTGACCAGTTCTGGAGAACCGGTAGCGGAAATTTTGAGTAGTTCGGAGAACCGGTAGCGGAAATTTTGAGTAGTTCGGAGAACCGGTAAATACCACCTCTGACTAGCCCCACCCCCATCTATTCTCTGCCTCCCGAGTCCCAGCCGATCAGGAGGAAATGGGGATTCCCTTGGAGTGGGGTGGGAATGGAGATTTTACAGTATCCTTCCCCTGCCATGCCCACCAAGCCACGCCCACAGAACCGGCAGTAAAAATTTTTGAAACCCACCACTGATTCAGATGTGTGGAGCTCTAAGGTCTTTAAGTGTTCTAGCTGGGGAATTCTGTGAGTTGATGTCCATACATCTTAGAGGTGTTACGATTTAGGCAGTCAATCACTTCACAGCCATCCCAAATGAAAGCTGAATCATACAGACTGAGATAATTACCTAGTTTAATGCTCCCTGTGGGCTGATTATACTTGACCACAACAACCAACAATAACTGGCGAAATCAGATGACTCACTAGTGTTGATGGAATTTGTGTTTGAAAATTCTGAGCCAAAGATGCTTTTTCAAAAGGCAACTGGACTTTCTTGGTTTTTTTATTTGAAAACATTTTGCTTCTCGTCCAAGACGCGTCTTCAGTTCAGTTCTCTCAGCTTCTTGGATGAGAAGCGAAACGTTTTCAAGGAAAAGACCAAGAAAGTCCAGGTGGCTTTTGAAAAAGTATCTTTGGGACAACCGTGACCTGGATGATTGAGAATCTCCATAGACACTTGAAAACTCTGAGTTATCAAGTGCTTAGAATTGGCATTCATATCAGTGGTGGGATTCAAATTTTTTACTACCAGTTCTGTGGGCGTGGCTTGATTTGGTGGGTGTGGCTTGGTGGGCATAGCAGGGGAAGGGTAAAATCTCCATTCCCTCCCCACTCCAGGGGAAGGTTACTGCAAAATCCCCATTTCCTCCCTATCAGCTGGGACTCGGGAGGCAGAGAATAAATGGGGACGGGGCCAGTCAGAGGTGGTATTTACCGGTTCTCCAAACTACTCAAAATTTCCGCTACCGGTTCTCCAGAACTGGTCAGAACCTGCTGAATACTACCTCTGATTCATATGCTGTCTTCTCTAACCTGGCCTGTCCAGATGTGGCTAGAGATTTGGGGGGGAGGGTAACAAGCCCAACACATGTGAGGTCAGGAGGTTGGAAACATCTAAACTAGTCAGTACAAGCAGTTACAAATCCCAAAAAATTGAGCTGATCCAAATCAGTTTATTTTTATTTTATTTTCTTCCCTTCACAACCTACCAGGTATGTAATTATGAGCTGTCAAGAAACAAATCAGATATAAATATTCTGTGTTAAGTTTAACCCATGAATTGCACTTTCTCAGATAAGATCAAAACTGATTGCTAGCAAACATTTAAAATAGTTGCAGATGTGAGGGTTAGCCCGTTGTAATACATTGATATCTGTGGGGCAGAATGAGGAGAGATAACTTTTTCTTCAGTTTACAAAAGCTTCCCTAATCTGTAACCTACATGTGCTTCTTCAGGAAAAAAAAAAGAGGCCATTTATATATCTGTTACAATGGCCCAATTCAAGGGACTTCGCTTGACAAAACTGAGGCAAAATTTCTGTAGGGTGACACATCTGCCCCCAGTTCTCCTCTACTGAGTTATTCTCTGAAGTCATGTTTATTGGCCTTCGAAATACAGAAATCTATCTCGAATATGTCTATGTTGTCAAAAGTAAAACTCTGATGAAAACCAGCTGTATTCTACAAAAAAGCAAGTATGTTTCTCCATCCCACTCAATATGTTCCAAGCTTACATATACTACCAGGGGTCATTCAA
Source organism: Diadophis punctatus similis (assembly GCA_023053685.1). Classification (NCBI taxonomy): domain Eukaryota; kingdom Metazoa; phylum Chordata; class Lepidosauria; order Squamata; family Dipsadidae; genus Diadophis; species Diadophis punctatus. The sequence goes on from JALIGW010000002.1 coordinate 87,544,123, forward strand.
ATAGATTTTTGTCAAAAAAAAAAAGTAAAAGACTGAAAGAATTGGAAGTTCTTGGGGAAGCCCACCTTGCTTGTCTGCTCATCATTTAGTAGCTAGCAAAATCAACTATCCTGACTCTTAAGGCAAGAGAGCCAACCTCTGTTATGATCGGAATTGCCAACATTGGCTGGCCTGTGGTTCTCTTGAACAAACAGCAGTAATGGTAGTAATGCTATTCAAAAATGTGATTCTAAGCCACCATTGACCCTGTAATGTCCCACCAATTCAGCCACTGCTACTCCTGTTGATACTCACACCAGTCTACCAAAAAAGGAGAATATTTGTAGCTCAGGGTTGAAATGAGGTGTCATTGTTACACTCTCAGATTGGTTGTTTTCTTGCAGACATGTCATTATCCAAATTAGGTACCTAACATCATCACTGACTGATCTTACAGTATCTAGTTTGGGTAATAAAATGTCTACAAGAAAACAACCAAGCTCAGTGACCACCAAGGGCCCCTTACTAACAGAATAACCGAGTTGGAGGGGACAATGGAGGTCTTCTAGTCCAACCCCCTGCTCAAGCAAGAAAACCTATACCAGTGATGGCAAACCTTTTTGTCCTCACGTGCCAAAAGGTAACGCATGCGCAGGACAGCATGTTGGCGCGTGCCCAGACCCATAATACAATGCACGCCCCACCACCCTGGACATGCGCCCCCCCAAGCTCCGTTTTGGGCCAACAGGCCTCCCTGAAGCCTCCTGAAACAAAAAAAAAGGGGCACGAGGGGAGCCACACACACTCTGCACTCCCCCCCCCGCGCGCATGCCTATGCTGTTACAGGTGTTATGTTGGCCTTGTATGCAGTTTTATTCCTCTCTAGCATTCATCTCCATTGTTCAGTGATGCATTTCCTGCCTCTCTAGGATTTACCCAGGGGTGAAATCCTCCCGGTTCGCCCGGGCCAGTCCTTCGGCGTATAGCCGATGGAACTGGCTGCGGTCGCGGCGCGGAGCTTCTCCCTCCCGCTTTCCCGGCCCGGCTGAACGCCGCCATTCGGGTTATTTTTCCCTCTGTGCATGCGCATGCATGCACAGAGGGAAAAATAACCCGAATGATTGTGTTCAGCCAGGCCGGGAAAGCGGTGATTGTGTTCAGCCGGGCCGGGAAAGTGGGCGGGAGAAGCTCCGCGCCGCGACCGCTGCCAGTTCCATCGGCTATACGCCAAAGGACTGGCCCGGGCGAACCGGGAGGATTTCACCCCTGGATTTACCTCTATCTGAGAGGCACTTCCTGTTCCTGTTGGATATAGTTATATTCTCGATGGCTTGTATAGTGTTTTAACTGCATTTTGATTAAACAATAGCGCTGCAGAGACCTGAAAATCAGCTGGCCGATGGGAGGCGGGCGTGGGCATGCACGGTGGAGCTCAGCATGCCATAGGTTTGCCACCACGGCCCTATACCATTTCAGACAAATGGTTGTCCAGTCTCTTCTTAAAAGCCTCCAGTCTTTTGAAGGCTACCATTTATCTACTTCCTTCCTATGGACTGAGAGAAGGCAGGAACTGTAGTTATTGACAGATCAGCAGTGATGAAATGACTCCTTTTACAATACATTTTAAAGCAATCTTTATCAAACTTGGCAACCCTAAGATCTATGAACTTCAATTCCCAAAATCCCCCAGCTAGCATCTTAAAAGTTATCAGGTTTGAAAAATAGTTTCAAAGAATGTGAAAAGCAAGACTTCCCAAAATCAATTGGCTGACTTTTTAGGTGGCTAATCACATGCACTAAAAACAATTAACTTTCATTATAGGGGAAAAAACAATATCAAAAGTTGTTGAGAATTAATACAGTCTATCTCTATTTTGGTCCTCTGCAGATGTGTTTAACACCCATGGTCCCCAGCTAATGTAGTCCAAACAGCTTTTAAATAATTTAAGGAATTATTTAATTATTCCTTAATTATTATTAAGGAAAGCCATATCAATTGCAGATAAAAGGGTTTAAAATCCAACAGTATTTTGGTAGTCTTAATTTGGGGAAATTTGGTGTAGAAAATGATTTCAATGTTTCTGGAAAGTGAGAATTTAACTTGAGTAAGAATGTGTGAAGCAGCCTGTTTTAAGTTTAGCAGAAATATGGTGTAGTATATGCCATACATAGAGAATAGGAAGGAAATGATACTGTAATCAGGAAAATGGAAAGGAGAAAACCACATCCCTGCTGAACTTGGCAGGGCAAGCTACTGTATATAAACAGGGAACAAACTTCACACTCACCAGCACTGATGATGTTACCTAGTTGCAGTGGTGGGTTCCTACCGGTGCGGTCCAGTGCGTAGCTCTGGTAGGGAGCAGCCGATTGCGCAATTTGCGCGTGACCGCTCCAGTGCCGTCTTCGCCGGTCCGTCGCACGCGTCACCATCTTTTTTAAAGAATTTTTTGGCTTTTTTGCTTCTGCGCATGCACGGAAGCGAAATCTCGCGAGGGCGCGCGCATAGCGAGCGAGCACACACATAAAACGTGGAGATGCGCACGCAGCGCACCGGTATCGGTAAGTAAGCAACCCGCCCCTGCCTAGTTGGATAATGAAATGTCTGTAAGCAAACAATCAAACTCGGCACCAAGGATTCCATAGTTCAACCCTACATACATGAGCTACACAAATTCTCTTCTCTTGGAAGACAGAATAGGTTGATCTTATGATCTTGGGATCATAAGAGTAAGATAATTTTGTGATTGTACTTCTATTTGCTGCCAGGAAAATCATAAGCTTCCTTCTATCTTTATTTTCAGTTCTTTCTGAAGTTTTGGTTTTCTTCCCTCTTTCTGTATTGCTCCTTCTTAGTTTGTGTTAGTTTCTGTCTCTTTGGTAAAACTTTAGTGCAGGAAAACCTATGTCCACAAACAACCTTGTTTCAGGGGAGAGGTAAGAAAACAAATGTGCTTGCAACAATAAAGTCAGGAAGGAAACATCCTGTAATTAGAATCTCACCACCAAAGAGCAGAGAAGGAGATAAAGAAGGAACAACACAAAAGAAATTCTTCAACCTATCTATATTTCACTGTCTTGCGGTCAGTAGGCTCCGAGATCCTGAGAAATATTGCAATTAAAGCCACACTTTTAAGACTGGCTTAATTTCTCTGCCAAAGTGGAACATAAGTCCCAATTAAAGATATATCTGCATGATGAAAGTTGCTTTAGCTAATTCCAAGTTAATGATTGGTTGGATGAGATCCTTTTATTCTCAGTGACCTCTTTCCTTTCCCAATAAGCCCATATATCATTTATCTGCTGTCATGGCCATTACAGCAGTAAATGCTGGAAGATACTCCCTGTATAATTTACAAGAGTCCAAGTGACTGTCCTCCATTTATAACACACATACAAACACACATTTTTTCTGCCTCCATTTCCAGAGGAAAATCAGTATCTAGATCAGAGGTGGGTTCCTCCCGGTTTGGACCGGTTTGCCTGAACCGGTAGCGACCCGCTGGTGATGTCATGATGATGTCATAGAACCGGTTTAGTCAGGGCCGGTACGTGGGCGCCGCCATCTTGTTTTTTGAATTTTTTTGAATTTTTTTAAAAGAATTTTTTCCCAGGTTTTTTTTCTTCTGCACATGCGCAGAAGCCGAGTTTCTGGCACTGTGCATGCGGTCACCATCTTGTTTTCAGCTTTTGGGGTGGTGGTTTGATTATTATTTTTTGAATTTTCCCCCGGTTTTTTTCCTTCTGTGCATGCGCAGAAGCCGCGTTTCCGGCACTTTGCATACGGTCGCCATCTTGTTTTTGGCTTTTTTGGGAAATTTTTTGGATTTTTTGCCACTGCGCATGCACATGTGCGCTTTGCACGTGCGCGGCCACGAGGCGCGGCCACGCAGCGTGGGAGGAAGCGAACCGGCAGCAAGGTAAGTTTAGAACTCACCCCTGATCTAGATGGATATTGAAAAGGTAAACATTATCCTTTCTCAGCATTTATGTCCTGCCTTGTAGCCTGCTTTTTCCACCTATTTTAGAACAAATTTCAGATTGAATTAACCCCATGTGACTTTTATTCCTAGATCACTGTTTACTTATTTATTTTTGTTTCTCTTCTCAGTTTATTTAATGAAAGTTGCCTGACATCAAACTTTGCCTTGCCACTAACCAGTCTCATTTACAAAGTCTCATTTACCAAATCATTCATAGTGTACTTTAAATATTCATCTCACCATTGATCAGCCAGCCAATTCTCCTTCTCCCTGTTGGGTGTCCTGCCTCTGGAGTTTCTAATGCTCTCATAGGCTCCCCAAAGAAATAACAAATGATACAAATGCAGAGAGTGGAATTTGCTGCAACACCAATTTCTTCCACCGCTGAAGTGGGGTGGGAGTTAGGGCACAACCGATTTTCAGACAATGGCAAGGAAGCACAATTTGTAAGAGCTTGCAACAAAACAGCTTTATCAGTGTCCAGTCAGAAAATGACAACAGAGGCATATATTATTAGAAGCTAAATCCTGAAGATAATTTCTTGGTCAGAACTGAAAGAGCCCTTCCAGCTTTTGGAATTGTAGGGGAGGGATCCAGTCCAGTTCCAATCCGGGAGAATGGCGCTGGAAATAAAATGGAGACTGACTGGCTGCAAGGAAAGAAAGTTTATTTGGTTTCCAGAAACTTCAGTGACAACAGCAGTGTTTCTGGGGTGGCTGACCCCTTGGCTTAGGAATGGATGGATTTTTATAGGGTTCTGAGATGCTCCAGGGGGTTGTCCAATGTAGTGAGCCTTGTGCCTTTTGCTATTCTAATGGTGGTGGGTTAATCCTATTATGTCCTAGAGGTCATGTCCTGGTCTTAAAATTTGGGTGGGGGATGTAAATTCTTAATCCCAGCCTGGGGAAGCTGTGGCTGAAGATGTTTTGTTTATGAATAGGATACAAAAATCTGCATTTCTAAAGACCAGTTTCTTCTGCTTGAGGCTATTTTACTATGCAGGAAGACTGGGACTGCTTCCTGCCTTTAAGAACATGTTTCTCCATTTCTCCTTTGGGGAAATGTAATACTCTGCCTCTTTTAATAGCCCCCAAAATATTTCATAATCTAGGGAGGGGGGGGCTTCCTACAGAATGCAGTATACATTTGGGAAATAATGACACTCCTGGTGGAAGGGTTTTAAAAAAAACAGAGAATAGAATATTGATCTTTTAATGTAGAAAAAATGGGTGGACCCAGCTGCACAGTTATGTAGTATGGAGTGCTACAGTTTAGATTTGCACTGGAAAGTATCTCACTGGGCAAACCATTCGGTATTTCATGGCTATTGAACATATGCTATTCTCTTTAAGGATCAGTTATCACATTCTGAAACTGTATTGCATTTTTGTCCTGTCCCGTACCCCACTTTTATAGATTTCTGTCTTTAGCTAGTTTTTTTTTACTGTTAATGGTCTCATAAACATGTTGGAAGCTTTACCTTGAATGCAAACAATACACTTTGAGCCACATAAACAATGAAACTCTTAAGTTTTGATTTTGGAAATAGAAGCCAAGATTACAACTCAAAGAGAAAACTGGGTAAACAATATCTAGACTCCCCCTTTTTTGGAAGAATACAAATCTACTGAAAAGATTTTTCAGGGATAATACCAACATTCCTTAAAGACAGAATGACATTTATTTGCAGGGAGAGTCAAAAAATCAAGATGTCGGCTTCAGTGATGGGATGTCAGGCAAGGCTTTTTTGACATGCACCACAATTGTGTTATCGCAACTGCCGCCTTGACTAGTTTAGGCCTGTCAGACACCTCTGGCAGAGTGGCACTTTACATCAATCTCCAAGGCAAACCATAGCTACCTCTCTTTTTACTAAACACAGTTCTCTCGCAAGTAAAAGGAGTATCCAAACAATGTACATACTTAGTTTAACGTAGCACAGGATTCATACAATAAAGAGGCTCGTACATTTGTATATTAACTCCTGTAATTTAAACCGCTTTTAATGCCTCTAGCAAATGAGACTCAGTAAGCTGAGCTGACCACTCTGGATAGTTCAGCCGGATTTCTCTTTTCATACTCTTCCTATTTATAAATTCTCCTGTCTGTCAAAGAGGAGATCATAGCTCATTTTGACAGATTATGCATGAGTAGAGGTCTTTAAAAATACCATCTTCCCTTCCAAATTGTGAAATACAACAACAGCAATAGTTGGAAGGGACCTTGGAGGTTTTCTAGTCCAACCCCCTGCTCAGGCAGGAAGTCCTACACCACTTCAGACAAATGGTTGCCCAATCTCTTAAAGAGTTCCAGTGTTGGAGCATTCACAACTTCTGGAGACAAGTTGTTTCACTGATTAGAATAGAATAACAGAGTTGGAAGGGACCTTGGAGGTCTTCTAGTCCAATCCCCTGCTTAGGCAGGAAACCCTACACCACTTCAGACAAATGGTTATCCAACATCATCTTAAAAACTTCCAGTGTTGGAGCATTCACAACTTCTGGAGGCAAGCTCTTCCACTGATTAATTGTTCTAACTGTCAGGAAATTTCTCCTTAGTTCTAAGTTGCTTCTCTCCTTGATTAGTTTCCACCCATTGCTTCTTGTTCTACTCTCAGGTGCTTTGGAGAATAGTTTGACTCTCTTCTTTGTGGCAGCCCCTGAGATATTGGAACATTGCTATCATGTCTCCCCTAGTCCTTCTTTTCATTAAACTAGACATACCCAATTCCTGCAACCGTTCTTCATATGTTTTAGTCTCCAGTCCCCTAATCATCTTTGTTGCTCTTCTATGCACTCTTTCTAGAGTTTCAACATCCTTTTTACATCGTGGCGACCAAAACTGAATGCAGTATTCCAAGTGTGGCCTTACCAAGGCATTATAAAGTGGTATTAACACTTTGTGTGATCTTGATTAATTGTTCTGTCAATAAATTTCTCCTTCGCTCTAGATTGCTTCTCTTCCTTGATTAGTTTCTTGTGTCCAACATCTTTCTCAGTGTGCATTGTCCTGAGATGCGATTTGCACAGATAAATCTATGCACTCAGTTCCTGGGCTATCCATACACTGTATTCGACACAACAACCTTTCCAAAGATTTTCCTATCAAACATGGTCTTTTTGACTCTAAGCATGTCTCACTTTATAATTCTTGGAAATGCTCTGAGTTCTATTAATGCAAGGTCAAAATCCAGTTAAAGAATATCAGGGGTTTTCTACAAATTAACTCAAGCTTCTTCCTTGCGGAAACCTTGTTGTGTTATTGGCCTATGACCAGATGCGTTTTCTTAAAGAAGTCTCTTTGTTTTTCTAATATGCTCGCTTGCTCAAAAATGCTCAGGTGGTGCTTCCTTCGACATCGCCTAAATCCTGGGAAGGCTGTTTCGTTTCCAAATTCAAGGTGGCGGATGAAGAAATGAACAGCTTCATCCTGTGAAATGGAACAGATTTGCCAGGAAAGCAATTAGAGCCAGAGAGTCATGGTACCCTCTTGATACCCATCACTTCAGTTTGTCCTGCTAGCTCAAAGAGATTCATTTCAAATGAAAAGGTTGCCTGGCAGGAGGGCACTTGCGCTATCCAATGTTGGTGTTCCTCTTGTCTACAGCCATGAAATGCACATCCAGACGGATAATGCAAATGCTGCCTTTGTTCTACCGGCTAATGAATTCCTCTCTGTCAAATAATGCTCGACCCTAGAAATCAGCAA